>OX421980.1:9232500-9832500 GCA_949128135.1 Parasteatoda lunata | reverse complement strand
GATGTTCTTTGGATACTTTTTAAGAGTCACGAAAAATGGATCTTCTTGCCAGAACGAAGCAGATATGAGTACCTCTGTAAGATGAGTGATTACCTCGGATAATAATGCACATTTTGCATGAGTCATTCATGCCATCCTCTAAACTGTCGAGGAGGGATATTGTCCTCTCTCAAGATAGTTTTAGGTCCTTGCATGGTTCAGCGTGTTTCTTGTGAAAAACGTCTGCCAGGAGCTTCCCTGACATGTCATATAGGTCTGGAGTGTACACAGGCTATTGCATACGAAGAATATCTTCACTTTTCAATGTGTCCAATACCTAAATATTCCTGTGTAAATGTGCATAGTCGTCCATGGACAGAAAGTTTGAACCTAACACACCACTAAAAAGACGATGATTATCCAGAATGATCTTTCTGTAATAGCGCTGCGATGAAACGATACCTAGCGAAAAGATATGAAGATGCGTTCAGCCATTGTGCATGAGGCCTGCTCATAACAGGCCATACCGATCACGTTCATGAACATACTGTTGTGTGTAATGTGATCTCCTTTCTCTCAACTCAAACTGGTGGAGAGAATCAATAGTCACAGTGAAATGGGATTTATCGGAGAACATCAATATAGACCAATAATGGTGACCCCCAACCAATATGTTTCTTACACCAACGTAATCTTTACCGGCGTGATTGAAACGGGATGCATCGAACCATGCATAAAAACCACCTTGATTTAATAGTCGTGAAATGATTCTGGTAGAAACCTATGTATCGCTAGCTGTTGCTAGGTCTGCATCTAGGAGCAACATTTCTGTTTTTTTCTTCTTTTTTTTGCCACTAGGGATATATATAGATCCTCTTGAGGCAAGGTGTTCCTGCCACGACCACCGGCATTGCTTCGCATAGCATTTCCATCTTCAGCGGCCTCTTTTATTCGCGAGAAAACACTTTTTGACATTACCATTACTGAGGCCAATATGACCTGTTTGCAGCCGTCCAACTGCTCGTCCACGATTATTAGCACTAAAATAATGTCTTTCTTGATACCTAATACTCACATTTTGCACTAAATAATTTCAACACCATACTGAATTTCACTACAATAAGCGCAACAACCTACGGCGCTATTTCGATCAAACACTTAAGGCTTTTTCGTTCCTCCACATCCATGTAATGAAATTATATACTCCACAAAAATAAATTTAAAGAAATGTTATTTTTTACAAAAACAAATTAAAACATAAGGTTTTCTACATCCTAACTCTTCATAAATCTATCGTCTCCCTCTGTGTTGGGTGGTCTTCACAGCGTCTGAGCTCCTATCATTTAGCGTCCACTTTGTAAAAAGGGGCAAACACAAAAGACTTGAAGTTTAAAAATTTTATAATTTCATTGGTGGAATCAAAGTTGCTTACATCCAGTCTCAACATTAATTTTCGAATGTATGAGGTGCTGGATATTGATGGGAGCTCGGTATTTGGTGTGAAACACAACCAACCGATTCATCTATTCTCGGTAATCATATACTTAAAAGTCATGAGAAGCTTAATAATCTTAAAAGCTGGGTGTATGAGGAGCTAGTGTGCACTGCCTTTTACACATATTAGTTGTTCCTTAGCAATTGTCAAGCAATGTATGTATATATATATACACACCACTCTTTTTTTTCTTTCTAACACATGTTTTACATTCCGCTAATGATATTTTGTTTCATATTTAATGAACAAAATCTATGTTCAGGATTACAATTATTAAAATTAATAATGTCATTTAGTCATCAACGTATGATAAATTAAATTACAACGTTTGTTTTGATCAAAATATTTTTAAATAGTATAATTTTTATTCCTCTGATAAGTTTCTTTTATTTCAAATTCTGATTAGTATTTCTTTACATTTTCTAGTTTCTGCATTCTTGAAATAATTTTGTTAAATGTTTGTTCTTGAACTATCAATTGTTGAAATTACTCTTTCTCTGTGTTCCTCTCTCGCTGATTCAGACGTGATTTATTTTTCATGAAATGTCTCCTCAATTTTTACATCCACAACTCAGTATTGCCTCAACTGTTAAAACCCATAGAATGCTAATGAATATTTTAAACGTTTTTTAACTTTTTGGATCTGTTATGATCTAAAACTTTTCATGTTTAATTTACGATTGATTTGATATTGTAAGGAAGTTTCATGGAGGTAATTTTTAGCAACTCTTTTGATTCTTCCCTTCTTATATTTATGCACTGACATTCCTTCTGTATTTCTTTTTATAGATAATATAAAAAGGAAATTGAATATGGTATGCAGCATTTTTAACCTTTATATCGTTTTTATTCTGTTTTTATCTTTTTATTATTTTGTAAGATTGTTGTGAAAATTTCATATAATTTTTGACTTGTTATACACGTATGCAATCATTAATTTTAATAGATATTTCTGAGATATGAAATTTTTGAAAGGCATATTTTTTTAAGAATTTTTTTTTACTATATCTGTTTTAGAAATAGTATTAATTAAATAAAATTTATTGTTTACATAATTGTTCATTTAATATTTATATTTGTTTAAATCGTCTAAACTTTAATCTTTAAATTATTCGGATATATTTAGAGAGGTTTTGAAAGTTTTTTTTACGTTTTTTTCAGTTTCATTTCCCGTTTTTTTTTAAACTATGACAAGAAGAAATCATTAGTTTATTTTAAGACCCAAAAATTTCATCATGCATGAAATACTATTTTTTAACTTCTGTTTTTTTAACTATCACTTATAGCTATGTAACCTCATAGATATATAAAATTTCAATAAATATTGGTTTTAAAATTAAGCGTTATTACCTTTCATTTTTAAAACATTTAGATCTTTTATAATTACAATTTTTCACGGTCATAATTTAAAATTTAAATATTATCATACCCACCAACAACTACGGAATTTCCGTAGTTTTCGAAAGTATTTTTTCTTGAATAACTGCATGTTGTATGCATAAGACAATGTATAAATGTTTTAATAAAATTAGAAAGAATTTTGTCCACTGCTACACTTAAATAATTTGAACTGGTATATAAAAGGCCAGATAGACGAATGGTTATTTGCTGAGCCACTACCATTGAAAAACAATATTTTGCACAAACCTCAAATATTGGATGGTATGTAATATATACTCTGATTTTTAATATTTTCATATAACCTGGAAAACGCGAGAATATAAAATTAATTTATTTTAGCATTATTTTAATGTGTTTTATTTTTATAATAGAAGTATTTTATAGTACGTTTATAAAGGTGTTAGTTTCTGTTTTAAATTATTTTTTTAGGTATTATTGCAAATAAATAATTTACAAATAAATACTACGAAACATACATGATTTTATAAAAAAAATTTGCGCATATTTTTTAAAATTTAAATCCAGCTAATAATAAGCTTTCTTTTCTAGCAATATGTAGTTTTATGAAGTAATCAGAAAAATTTTATATATATATATATATATATATATATATATATATATATATATATATATATATATATATATATCAGAAAAATTACTAACAATTTTTTTTAATTATTTTTAGTACGAAATTTTGTAAGAAGAGTTTTCGAAGCATGCGCACTATAAAATTATTTACGCAAGTGAAAATCTTTGTATTAACAAATTTGAAGAAATATAATTCTTTTCCTATCAATTATAAAAAATTCTATAATTATTATTACATTATTTTAGAATAATCTTTAAACAATAGTAATAAAAAACTACGCAGCAAAAAGTGCATTTTTAAAAGAAAAGTCTTGATTTTAATGAATGCCAACGATGAATATACAAAATTAAATATTTTTATTACATCTTAAAATGTAAAAATGTGTTGAAAAGTTATGGATAGACAACATTACGTGTTCGAAAGTCGCCCTCAATAGCTATTTAGTTTTTATTTAGAAAGTGTGATTCATTTGGCCTTCTTAAAATAACGCACAAACCATTCTTTAAAGTTCTGTTAGTGTGCCTATATAGTATATTTGTATGCAGTAGCTTTGATTTCCTTCTCTTTTGATTCCTTTGGTTGCTATAGAAACGAACCAAACATTTCTAAAGTTCAGAGACTTTTTCTGACGGGTTACCATACTTGATGGCTTATCAAGAGTTTTGAATGTAAAATATAATTTTAAATTTATTAGGGATTAAAAATGTAAACTTATTAATGCCTTTTTTTCTAGTTATTTTCTAAATAAGTATAAAAATTACATCGCGTTTAATTTTCTGCTGATACAGCACAAATAATTGTTTTCGAAGATCAATTATCATTTTTTCAATATAGCAAAGGCTGGTAAAAATAAATTTTTGAAACCAAAATTATTGCAACAATAATACCAGTTGATTGTTAGTTAGATAATCTTTGACGAGGCAAGATATTATTTGATTAAACACTTCATTCGCTATATGTAAGCGAATGAAGTTTTCAATCAAGTAATACCAGTTGATTGTATTGCATAAGTAAACGAAGATAGCAATTAGTTTTATGATAGTGTGAGCTTAAAATGAAACTATAAGCAAATTATCCAAATAATGAAAACAAAGACTTTTACAAAAGAACTATCACAATTTAAAATTCTTATACTTTTTTGTTTACTAGTCATGTTCAGTAGCGTTTAATACTTCTAAACAATGAATATTTTTTAAATTTAAACTCCATGAAGAAGGAAACTTTACAGTTTTTAATCAGGGAATATAATTAAAACTGTGTGCAGATATTTGAAGTTAATTGGGAAATTATAAGAATTTTTTAAATCAATTTTTTATAGTTTTTATAGTATTTCAACTGGTTTGTGTTATAAATCAAATTGTACAAAATGTCATTAAATTGATTACATGGAAAAAGAAAAAAAAACGAAGGAAAGAAATTGTTGAAATTTTTTTCCTTTTTTGTTTTGTTTTGGAATGGAAATAACTATGAAATTTAAAATGTAAATACTAAAAAAATGTAATGTAAAAATATAATGCAAACATCAAACTTAACCTTTTAATGTGTGTTAATTTTAAAATTTATAATTTTTCATTCTGAAAATATATTAAAACTCTTCTGATTAAAATTGTAGTTGGGAATTAAACAAAAATTTTAAAATTATAAATTACGCATTTATTTATTAAATTATCTAGAATTCTCTATTAGTACAATTTGTTAAATCGGAATTTTTAAATTCAATTCTTTACAATTTGATACCTTTTACATCTCTAATTATGCTAATCAATTAAATGCAACATCGTGAAAAAAATTATTTCTTCTATATTAGAAATTCAACCGAAGTTTCCAAAAATGAACAATTTCAATAAAAGAAAAAAGATACTTTTGTGAGCTTTGTTGTGTAAACCTATTCACTAATCTAACTTTAAACTTCTAAGAAAAGTTCATTGTTGCATGAATTTTAATATTTTATTCTAAACCGACTTTACGCAATTTTCTTAAAGTCAGAAAAATAACTCTTTCCATCCATATAATCTTCTTATGCTGAATGATAAAAGAAAAGAAAAATTGCTTTTTAAATTTATATTTTGTTTTGCTTAAGTTTCTTGAAGTTGTTGCAACCCCGATTATGCAATTAAGCTTCGCCAACAAATATCAATTTTTCAATATATATTAGATTTGGACAGCAAAATTTTGTTACTTTTTTTTTTTAATGTGTTTAAAAATGGATTCAAAATGAATTGGTGAAAAAATAATTTTCTAAAAGTGGGTAAAACAAATAAGTAAGAATCCGTTGTTTGATTCAAAATATGGATCTATGTGTTGCACCCATGGAGCCCGCCAAATGTAGAATTGATTTGGCGGATGTATGGAACAAAAAGTCGGCTCCATCAGTCTGAGAATAATTTCTTTTATAGGCCTATTATTTCACCATAGGGTTCGACCTTGGCAGTCCTACCTGCCTGCTACCTGTCCTCCTCCCTCACTGAAAAAAAAAAAAAAAAGCTTCTGTCTGAATAGACTGCACTACGAGATAATGGGGAAGCGAACGTCAAAACCCCCCTATTCCTGCTTTCACTCCCCCCCCCCCTTCTCTTTGATTATTGTCTTCTTTTTATTATTATTGTTTTCTCTGTTGTTTACGAACCCCTACTTCCACCCATGAGAGCTCTAGTGTGCATCCGGCATGCAGGTGGAGTTCATTGTAATCCGAGGAAAGCAGGAAAAAAAAAAAAAAAATCTTTCAACCCAACCACGAGCCCTTCTCACAGGTATTGTAATAGAATTTATTTCAAATAATCTTTTGCGACTTTCAAATTCTCACCTTTTGACAGTAGACATGCGCCGGTAATGTATAGTCTGCCCTGTTTTTAAACCCCTTATTTGCTTTTTATTGAGGTCAAGTCTCGGTACTGTTTATTTTCTTTGATCTAAAAAAAGTAAACAAACATTTTCAAATGTGTCATAAAATGTGCGTCTTCAAATTTTGAATCTTGCTTTATAAATATGGAGATGTGATTCAATTATAATGCTATATTTACAAGTTTTTCTTTTCTGTGATATTTAAGCACCATTTTAATCCCATTCAAGTTTTGATAAGTTTTTTAATGACACAGCGATTAAGGAGCTTAGTTGCAAGGTAAGTCCATTTTTTCTCATTATATTGCATTTTTAATGTGTTTTAATTTGTAGTGTTTCCATTAGTTGATGAACAGGGCACAAATATAAAATTCTTCTGAGGATAAATAGTGTAAACAAAAATTATTTAACTCCATTAAGTTTTTTTGGCTTTCTCAGAAATTGTGTGCACCTCGGCTTGTTTTATTATTGCCTTTCGATCATATCTTGTTTTTTAAGTTTTGGAAGAGGTTAGATAATTGATAATTTTTTATTCGAAATTGAGTTGGAATCAAATTTTTAATTCATTTCATAATGTGAAAAAAACAAACAAACAAACAATGAACTTGAATACCGATTACTTTAGAAGCTGCTAAAACCATCACAATTCCAGACATGAGAATACGATTTATATGTGTCAAAAAAGTTCAATTTGAATATCTTGAAAATTGAAAAAGTTTACAGAAAGTTTCTGTGTGGGGGATCATCCCCATAAAAGTATGCTTTCTTTCATATCCCCCCCCTTGCAACGTTACATTTTGATGTACGGACTATTGTGGTAAGATATTATCCTTTGTTAATTAATTGTGTATTATAATGCAAAATGTGGAAATGCCACTTAAAGCTTTCTTTTGAAAAGTACAAAAATTAATTAGAAAATTATTAGAAACTTTTTAAATATATATATATATATATATATATATATATATATATATATATATATATATATATATATATATATATAAATAAGTATTTTTTTCGCGTTTGTGCAGTCCAAAAGAACTACTTAAAATGCATATATCTTGAGCAAATTTTAAGATAATAATTTTATAATTAATTAAAAATTTATTAAAAAATTGGTTATTGAATATGGCGAAAAACATAAGACAAAAAGATTATTTTTTTTATAAAAATATTTCCTTGAGTATGTTTACGAAATGTTTTGCAAATATTACAACTAACAAAGCTTATTTCTATACTTTGTGGCAAAAATACTTGTTTTTAATTTATTACCGAAACCTCAAACCACTTTAAGCTTTTCACTAAGCATGAGAAATCTAATGACCTAAATAATTCTTAAATAATCCTTTAAATATTTCTGAGAAAAAATGTCTTTTCTATTATTGTTGGATAGTATGAATACGTTTATCAATATTTTAAAACTTTCAATTATCACTAGTAAAAATAATCTTTACATTGTTGTTTAATATTAAACTCTAATTTTTAAACAAAATTTATTATTGTTTGCATTTTCTATACATTTTCGTTTATTCTTATTTTTAGTCGTTTCTGTCGCAGTTTTTGTTATTCGTTATGTTAATACATTACTCCTTATATGTACTTCTGTTGCACTTATTTACAATGCTATAAATTTATTTATATTTATGTGGATTTTAAAGTATCAAGGAGTTCTTGAGAAATCTTTATTCCAAATCGGAATATCAAAGTTGAAAGTTAATAATCGTTTTTGGAAACGAAGCTTTTAATATCATTTTGATTTAAAATTGTATGAAATAGTAAAAAAAAATTAATCTGCTTTGCAATCAAACCATTTTGCCAATTTATAGCTAAGATAAAAATGAAATATAGCTACATATGGTTAAATAATGTAAATTATGTCGCAAATCTCTTTTTTTTCTTCATAAAGTGATGTATAATAAGAATTCTGACGAAATATGCCTGAAAAGTTGTATAACATACAATGACTAAGTAAACACATTGCTCAATCTAGCCGTTTTTCATTTAACGAATTTTCTTTACATGTTCGTATCCCCCTCCTTATATATTTTCCTTCTAAAATTACGGTAAAATAACTGGAATCAGTCTGTCCATCCAATTAACCGTAAAGTATGGTTTTGAAACCATTTACAACTAGTGTGATTAAACGAATAAATATTTTGAAAAATAACTAGAAATTATCAATCATTTTAAGCTCTCAGCAAAATCTCATCGATCGAATTAACTTTTGAAGGTCGCAAAAATCGTAATCGTATCTGAAGCTTCATGTTGCACAATTGTAAGCTCCTAATCATGCAATCAGAGACTCTTTTTTGCAGTGAATTTGTAAGAAATGAGAGCTCTATGTTGAAAGTCACGCCTTAAAATTGGAAAGAATTCATCTTTTTAAAAAAATGACATTTGGCAATGGTTGGAAAAAAGTCATCACAGATAATGCATTTCAGTTACAGTGATTTCAGCTTATTATTTAAATGTTATGGATTATCAAGAATTCTAAATGGGTGAATGATTTAATTACAAGAAAAAGAAACTTTCTGGTCTATGAATGCAAGAAAGATAACATTCACTACTGGTATGTGTTTTTAGTTCAGGGTGTTAAAAGTTACCATGGTAACCAGACCAATGCACAGGTCAATGGCTTCCGTCACGGTTTCTTCGAGACACAGGCAGGTAAAAAGTCGACAGATATAATGTTTAGTTAAATCTTGGTCATCAATTTACTCTGAATCTTTACTTTTAAAGTGATTTTTCAACTAACAAAGATTTAATTTGCTTTAATTATCAAATCAATTAAGCTTCACTCATTTATAAATTTTACTTGAATGCCTCTATAAACAAGCAATATTTAAAAAAATTTTAATTTTATTTATGTATTATATTTCATATTTATACATTTTATTCATACATTTATTCATATATTGTTATATTTTTTCGTATTTTATTTCGCAAAATTCTGTGTTTTAAAATGTTGCGCTTTCTTTACATTTATTATAAATTCAAAAACAATAAGATTCAAATCGCGGTATCACAATATGTGTTTTAAAGCTCTAAAGACTTGTAATTAATATTTAATTAATGGTAATATTTAATGTTAATATTTAAGGTTAAAATTTAATGTTAATAATTTAATGTTAATATTTAATTTAATGTTAATATTTAATTTAATGTTATTTTTAATGTTAATATTTAATGGCGTGATGTAATAATTCATAAATTCATTCAGTGGCGTGAAAAAAGTTTCCTGCCTGTGCATTTTTATGAGTTCTTTCAAATATGGACTGTTTATATATATAAGTTGAAAAATCTTTTAAAAGATGCATATAAAAACTATGCTGTGTTGAGAACATAAGATTAGTAATATTAATTTTATTATTTGTATCAAATTAAAATATACTTTCATTTTTAAATTAAAATTTAATTATACTTTAATTTAATTATGAATTTGATCATAATGTTTTTTTCTAATTGCTGTAAAATTTCTAGAAAATTATAAATGTATTTTATATACACATCATTTTAGTTTCCTTTCTGTTACTAAAATGGATTTGCGGATTATGTAACATATATTTTTGAAGGGCATTAGGAATGTCTTTCACGTCTTTTCAATTGTTTGTCATTTTAACGAACGGAGTTTTTGTTAGTAATAAAAAGTATCCATCATTTCATGTACTAAATATTGTCACCGCCTATTTTATTTCATCGCCAACTCATCCTTATTCAGAATAGAATGTTGTACATGTAGGTAAAATTATGTATTATTCAAAGGATTTCATTTCCTCTCCAATTTAATAAAAATTACGTTTGTGTCACTCTTATTATGATAGAAATACTATTGAAATGGTTCGTATCTTTTTTGAATAATTAATTATCATCATTTTCTTTTCTTATTCGAATGAGAAATGTTTCTATTTTAAAGCATTTGCGCAATATTTAAAATATTCAATGAAAAAATGCCTGTATATGCTAATCATTATTTAATAGTAATCTTCTATACTTTAGGTATAATATCTACCATACTAACAAACAGTTTTTTGTATAAATACAAATATTTTTATTTACATTCCTATAAAAAATAGTCGGGTATGTTAAGGCAAAACAAAACAGGTGCAGAAAAATCATTTTACTTTGTGGACTATTATTTTAATCTTTATTAGCCGAACGATTTTTTATTGTCTATTAACACAGTTTATTTTTAATTTAAATTTATTTAATTTCTTAAACCTTAAGTATAAGAGGTTTTTTACCATTTTCTTGATAATTTTTGACCACCAGTAACATTTTACATTTGTTATAAAGATCATTATTTTTAACCATAAGTTTCATCAGTCTATTGTATTATAACACCAGTCTTTATTTAGTCCTGTTCAGAGAAAATTCTGTGGTGTACCTGCAGAAATGAAACACTCAGATACCTTGATTATATTAATCTTTATAAATTATGTTTTATTGTTTATTAACAGATTTCTTACTTCATTCCTTATTTTATCCGTTTTAAAAATAGCTAAAGAATTTTTTTTTATTCAAAACACCGCCATTTTGTTGAGAAAAAAATTAAAACGGAATAAATTTTGGATGTCATTTTTCAACTTATGAGTACAACAAGATATGGATAAATAAAAAAATAAGCTATAAACATTGTATTATATAAGCGATAATTTTTAAATTTTTGTATTTGTAGCATGGTAAAATACGAAGATTAAAATATGTACAATAAGATTAAAAAAAATGCATTAAATTTATGACTATCGTTGTGAAATTTATTAAAAAATCCTACTTTTTTTTACAGGCATCTACTGTGTTGTTCCTCTTTAAATATTACACAATTTTTGTTTATTTACTATTAGTTCAAAGCAACTATATATCTTGGGAATGAAACATATATGTATCTAAGTAGAAAATTAGGTTATTGAATGACGATAAAGCAAATTTAATTCCGTTGCTTTAAAAGCGACTATCGATTTTATACATTTTCTTGCACTCCATAATTTAACTTCAACGAATTTTCCTAACTCTTTTGAGAGCATTAAACCCACGCAAAAGAATTCTGCACCTTATTAGAAATTTATAAACCACTTCATAGGGATCTCATATTCATCGATTGCCAAGAAGAACCACACCCAAAGGAGGATGTTCTTTGAATAACCTCAACAAACGCAGCAATCTGCTCTCGATACCAGATTGAATATACTTTTTCTTTATACTTTAGAAAAAGTATAAAAATACGTCCTTTGGGCATGTTTTTTTTAAAACACTCGCTTTCAAAATATCGCCGATTAGCTTATACAAATAAAACAAATCGGCGGCATTTCAAGATCGACTTTGTCTATGTGCTCAAAAAAAAATTTTTAAGACTTTTTATGCTAAAAAATAGTATTTTAAATCTTAAAAACATCTCATTTGGAGTTTTATTGCTTATGTAAATTTGCCAAATTTTAGAATAAACCGACACTTTAGAATTTTAAAGCATTTTTGTAAAACTTAATTTTTGAAGAAAATAAACGATTCTCGAAATTAAAACTTTAAAACTTTAGAAACTTACACCAACTTTTTTTAAATGAGTGTATTTTTGAGAACCCTGTCAGTAATTGTGGGTATAAAAATCGAGTTTTTTTATGCAATCAAACCCAGCTATTGTAAAACCAGTAATATGTTCACTATAAACGTTGGTTCCCTATATATATCTAAATATTTAATGAAATATTTTTCAGCACAGTTGAATTATTGAAAATAGGGATTGCAAGAGAAATTTTACATAAATTGTTTAACAGACTATTAACAAATTAAATATATATTAATCCTAATTTTAAAGAGAAAAAACTTCTTTGCTAAAAATTGGTTTTAATTTTGCATTTTATGAAAGAAATTAGTGATTTTTGATTGAACACAATTTGATTTTAAGTAGACTGCATAAATTTTCCTACCTACAATTCAGAATTCTCTAAACCACTATTTTTGTAGGAAAAAAATATTTAGGATATTTACTGTTTATTTTATTTAAGACATAGATGATGATGAAATTTCATTTTCTTCTAATAAGCCTTCGTTCTTAGCTTCGTTCTTTTGTTTAATTTCGGAGACAATCGGTAGAGGTATCAGAAGTGCTCGCTTCATCACCGCAACATTCAAATTACTCTATAACATTTTTAGGAAAAATATCTATTCCTTGTTTTTCTAGCCCCAGAGTGATAGGTAAATTGAATTCATCATCTCCACATTTGAGTCTTTCTTCTAAATCCTTCGAAAGACCTGCCTGTCGGAATCAGTAACGGATTGTTGTTGGTGTCATTTGTCTCCATGATTATTCTAACAAAACGATTGCTTCTAGAAGAGATTCTGTGTTAGTGTTCTCTTCATAGTTCTTAAAACAAGCATCACTACTTGTCTTCTATAGCAATCATCATAGCAATTTTCATGTCTTCTATAGTTGGATTTCAGACTGTGGAAAACGCCCTGCATGGGCTGCAACACAGAAGTCATACTTGGAGGTAGAAATATGAGCTGAATGCACTTTAAAAATTTCTAAATGTGGGTGAGCTGTGTACAGTACGCCAAAAACTAAAATAATAAAAATAAAAAAACGGATCAACCAAAATAACTTTTGATCTAATGATCAGATCTTCGTGTTCTAGGACTCATTCTCGTGGTTTGAGGGTCAAATGTGCAAATAGGCTAACAATGGTCAAATATGCTAATTAATTGATGCAGATGACATTTTAAGTTACGAAATCAGGCACAAAAACGTATTTTCTCTCTGAATAAACATATCTTTTATTTACCTTTTATTTAACGGAATTGGATTTCAGAAAATATAGGGAGCAGCCGCAATCGGGGAAATATGGTCCCCATAGATTGGTCAGGAGAGCGATCCAAAGTTTGAACACCTTAATGTTAATTTTACTTTTTGTGCATTTCGCCATATCTCAAGAATTTTTAAGCAAATTGAAAATATTTTATACTCAATTATAAAAATCATTAAAAATAATCCCATGCAAAACATAAATTTTAGTAAATATTTACCATTTTTTATTATTTTATTTAATAATAATCGAAAAAATTTTGAAATGTAAGGTATACAGTTTTTTACGTCAATTTAAAGTATATAATTTTACTTGGCAAAATACAAAATTTGGTCGAAATCGACTAATAGTTCCTGGTAAATCGAAATTTAAATATTCGATTTCCTTAAAATTCGATTTCCCAATTTAAAAAGAAAAGACGATTTTAATTTAAAATGCTCTGATAATTTCGTCAAAGAACTAATAATTAAATGTTAAAAAACTATTTATTGTATAGTTTCGCAATAATCTTTCGTAACTCCTCTGCTCTCTTAGCAAATGTATTTGATTGACTGAATTAATTTAAAAGTAGCTGTTGAAGTTAAAAAATATAACTGAAATAAATGGAGAATGAAAGAAACAATGCTGCGTAAACTTCACCTTCTACATTTTTTATCTATTTATTTAAAAAAAAAAAAAAATGGTGTATTAATAAGGAATAATTTTATCTAATAACTACTTTATGGTTAAGTTACGTTCTTATTCAATTATATTTACTTGGTAGATTGTTTTAAAATTATAAATTCGGACTTTAGAATAAAAAAAGGTAATAATAGAGATTTATATGATATTTCAAGGAAAAGAAGAACATGCTAAAAATTCATTTATATAGTCAATAAAACAATTGTAATTCCGAAAATGTTAAGTTAACTTATTTATGAAATGTATTAATAAAAAGTTGATCACATGTTTAAACAATTTTATTTTATTAATCTGTAATAAGTTCCTAATAAAATAAATTCTAAGTGTTGTCCATTATGACCAGATAAAAAACTTTATCTATTAAAAGTTTAAAATTATTTAATAAAAAAATTCCAAATTTAATTTTTAGCTCAAAAACTTTTTCATCTGTAATTTAAAACAACAACGAATTAACAGTGCCTAGTATAGTGTTATAAATAATTTGATTAAAATAAAAAAGAAATAAATCTTTCAAAACAGACTTATGTATCACAGTTTCTTCATACATTTTTCAAAAGGTTTATAAACATTTTTTAAAGTTTCATAAACATTTTTTAAAGTTTCATGTGCAAAAAGGTGAAGGAAGTTCTTAAAATATACAGAGTTTTGCACACCACTGCATTAAACACTTAAATTTGGCATAAAAATGCAAAAATACAAAATTATGTAAATTATAAACGAAATCGAGTGTACTTTCTTAAACATTCAAGGCTAAAGTAAAATAAATCAATAAACGAAAGACGAAAAAACAATAAATAATAAAAAATGCTTAAATTACAAATAAGATAAATTTTATCAGAAATTCGTTTGTTTTTAGTAATATTGAACTTAATGAACAGTTACTAAATTGCAAGTAATTGTGATTTTCACAGGCGTATAATATTAGAATACACACAAAAAAAAAAAAAAATGTCTAAAATTTTACTGATATAATTTTTTAAAATTTTATTTTTATGAAACACGTCGAATTCTAACAGACCGTTCAACGAAAATATTCCAACAGGCCGTTGTTAATACTTCTTTTTTGTCAAAACTTTCTTAAAATAAAGAATAGAATTATAAAAAAAATAATGTTTATCGCTTTCAAAAAAATCAAATGTGAAGCAAACTCGAACGTCCTCCAAAATTCGAAGCACTCTCACGCAAAATCTTTATAAGAAACTTCGATAATTGGTAGAGATCTAATAAATGAATTTTAGATTAAATTCATAAATAGCAATCATTTATGCAAATCTTTTCAGTTGAGATATGTTTTTATTCAACATGCATAAATTTGCGAAATTGTTGTTGTATGTATTGAGATTCGAATGCATAAATGGTTGATGAACTATATACATTGCACAAATAACTATGAATAAAACTTATAATAAACACTCACAAACACTCAGTACCAACTATGCCTCAATGTCAAAGTAATTTTTCTTTTACTTTTGGATTCATTTCTCACTTAATCTTCCCTAATTTTAAATAATATCAGATATCTCTTAAAAATAGATAGCTTAGAGAGAACTCATAAATGTTATAAATTATTTTTTTAAAAGAAAAATCAATTATTTAAACCTAGTTAAGTTTTTTTTTTTCAATTATTACATTAAAATATAATAAATTTATATTTTAAGTATCTTTTGCAAATAAGTGTATTTCTTCACATTTTGGTCATGAAACATAATCTATTTAATTCAAAAAATGAAACAGTTTCATGCCATAAAACTGACCAAAGGTTTATAAAAATAAACCACGTGACTGAAAGGCGAATCTAAAGAGAAATTTTCTGCCTTATGTTTCTCCTTGTTATTTCAAGGGAAGAAAATTTTTGTTATTTCAAGGGAAAAGTTTAAAGTCAAAAATATTAAAATATGATGGTTTACTGAGCTGCATTCGGTTGTACAGAAAAATTTGTTTAAAAAGGACCTATTAAATATTGTTCTAACAAATGTAATAAAAAGAAATAATTATTTTTCCTAAACTCAAGCTAATTTCAAAACTGAATTTGGTAACAAGAAACCTATGTTTGGATCTTTGTTTTGCACTTAATTATATAGAATCGTGAAGATGCCGGTTGCTGGTATGTAGTTAAAAGTAAGTTTGCTTCTTTCTCTTTAATTTACTTACATTCTCAAAATTTTCTTGGAATGAATCAAAAATTAGCTCCAGCATTTTTTTCAAAAATAGAGATGTATCTTAAATTTTTCACGAATTCTAAATTAAAATAATTTGATAAAACTCAAATTAAAAGATTTTGATCAATCGTAATTGAAATGTTTTGATAAACCTTATATCAAAATAATGTCATGAAACTTAAATTGAAAAGCTTCCAATTAAATTGAGTTAATTATTAAATTGCTCTATTTATTATTAAATTCGAACATTTTCAATATTACGGTTGGATAGTCAGCTTTGTTTAAAAAATTATTTAAAAAATCACTAAAACTAATTTAAATAGCATATTGTATTGTACAAAAAAAAAAAAAAAAACTTTTAGAAAAATTTGTCTTTTACCAAAAACATATTTATATATAATCTCTCTTATATTAATGAATGTACTTTTACTAAACTGAGTTTAAATGAAAAGAAATAAATTTTTTGAAGCCAATCTAACCTTGAGTCTGACCTAACATTGTTGAGATACGCTTCAGTGAGAGATTTAACGTCAGCTAATTTTGAATCACTGTTTTATAAACTAGAATGGGAAAATGTTTCACATCCTCAACTTTTTTCAATTAAAAAAAATATTTCGCTATTTTCTTATCTTTTTGAAACTACAGTGATTCATTTTATTTTCCTTCCTCCTCATTCTAATGAGGTAACTTTTAAAAAATATTTCTTTTTTCGATAATTTTTAACAAAATAGTTGTAGTGAAAAGTCTATTATTGGTTCATTTAAGGTGAATTCTAGCGATAAGATTCTTTCATGTGTATCTTAAAGAAAAGCTCATTAGATTTGTTGTTTCTGAGGTGTTTTTTTTTAGTAGTGGTGCCAATGACTGGATTGTTAAGCCATTCAAAGCAGGAGAACCTTAAAGGTAAGAGTTACTTTTTTTACCCACATTTTAACAGTAACTTAAGTTTTAATCGTTATTAGAGTTATAATAATTAATTTAGAAAAATGAATATTCAATTAGTATTGCCTAGTTAATAATTAGACGAAACTTTTAGATAAAGCAACAAATCAAAATATTTTAGTAACAAGTTCATTTTGGCATGCAGAAGTTAAATAATAATTTATTATTACTTCAGAGAATAATTATAATTACTACTTTTTAGCAATTACTTCTGAATTAATTATTTAAAGTAATATTTTAAGAAATAGTTTAACTTCGTTCATTAATAAATATCGTATTTATTTTACGTTAAATTTGTACATTTTTTATAATATACTTTTGAGTAGAATTTTTTTATCCTAAGATAATTGTTATTCAGAGTATCGTTTGCTTTTCTCGTTAGTACTTATCATGAATTTCATTAACGTTCTATATAAATTTCATAATTTGTTATTGTTTTAAACAAACTTAATAAATTTGTGTTTAGATATGCTGTTTTTAACAAGGTTTATGGGTACATATTGAACTTAAAGATTAATTTGAAGTTTATTTCAAATCCATATTTTAAAATGAGTTTAAATCACAATAAAAATAATTTTGGAAAAACAATATTGCCATAGTTTATATTATATTATACCTTTTTCCTAATTTGAATAAAAAAAACATTTTGTTTATTTTGTATAAATTTTTTTTATTACTTAAAGTTAATTTAGTTAAAGTATGTTGTATTTTTGCTCAAAATCATTTTTATTTTACCGTCAAAAATATTGCAATCTCTAATATATTCTGCTTAATTAAAAAGTTTTAAGATTATTAAAATTTACGAATGAAGTTATGTTTCAAGATGAAGTTATCTTTGCATGTAATCATTGTACGCAATGCATTAAATAAGTTTTTAGTATTGGAATTTCACTAAAAATAAGTAATTATATATTGAAACAACAAATAGATTCATTACCTTTAGTACTATAAAATGTAAAGACAAATTAGTATTTGTAGTTGTTTTTTTTTTCTTTTTTCTAGAGCTCAAAATCTAGACGTAGTTGTAAAAGTTTTGTGACGAAACAATGAGACTATAGCAAAGCTAAATAAATTATTGATATGACTCTATTGTTCCCTCTCTGAATATTTTAGTGCCAATCCACACAAAGATTCTTCCTGTGGCTATTTGAAAGTTGCATTTACCGGTAAATACGTCATTCCGTCCAACAATCAAATAGTCACTTAAAATTAATGAGGAAAATGCTGACTAAACATACCTATTGAAGAAGTCACATATTTTGAAAAATATTTTATTTATTGTGTTCTCAAAAGATAATATTTTTATTTAAAAAAGTGCTGATTTTCTTATAATTTATTTAGAAATTAATTTCTTGTTTTATGTGAAGCAATTTTTGAGTATATGATATATCTTGATTTAAACTACGCTGATATTTACCAAGCAAAATTTTTTTTATTACTATGAGAAGAAAGTGATATTTATTAAAAGTTGTGACAACTTCTTTTAAGCTGGAACTAATTTCTCGTTTTGACTTTCAGAAATGGTAAACGATTGATGGTTAAAGATGTACCAAAAAAAAAAAAAAAAAAAAAAAAAACTTAAAATGATTCCCTATTTTCAAATTGAAATAAAGGTTGTGTGGTATTTAATATAATTAAAATGATTAATGGGTAACATAACGTAGAGTATTAAAGTTGTTTTTTTTTACAAATATTATAACACTATTCATTAAAATATTTAATGCAGTTTTAAATTACTATTATATCACTGCCATAAATTAAGCATAAATAAGCATTTTTTTACTCTGTAAACTTAGTTAGATAATTCTTTTTATCTAATCGAGTGTTTAATGCTTTTGCATTTTTAGTAGATTAATACTACAGTAACTCGAAGTTTGGTATTACGATAAAAACAAAAAAGGCTTTATGTTTGAATTTAATTTAAATACAAAATAATGGTATTTCATACTTGGATCAATTGAACTGACATCTGTAGAGTTTAATATACTTTTATTTTATTAGATTAACTTTAAATTATGTTATTGGAAAGTAATTAAATAAATTAAAGCGTACCAATTAAGTTAAGATTTTTGTTTATTTATAATTAATTTATTAGTGTCATCGTTTAAATAACGAAAAAATTGAATCGGGTAACTTTTATTGAAATGAAACTTTAAAATTCGGAAAACTTTCCACAATCACACATAATGAATTGATAAGTTGAAAGCAGTAATTTTTGAAGATTTTGAGCACTAGAATACTAGAATTAGGATAGATTTTATAAGTTTTCAGCACTATATATTTTTTATTTTGTATGGTTGTGAAATATATATATATATATATATATATATATATATATATATATATATATATATATATATATATATATATATATATATATATATACATATATTTAAAATAATTTTATTGTATAGTTTATGTTTTTTATTTAAACTAGCAGTCTGATACCTTTTAAAACTATATTTAAAACATTTCAAAATGTATTATATTCAGTCTGATTTATTGAAAAGATCGAGATGAAAAATTATACTACTTAACTACTTATTTATTTTATTTTATTTTTTTCATATTTTTAATACCTAAGAAATCAAGTTTGACCATTATTAAAGAAAAAAACAGAAGGAAGAAATATTTGGTGTTTTAGCAAGTAAGTAAAACTTAAATAATTGTTCAAAAATAAAATATCAAAAAATCCTTGAAGATTTTATATTTTAATACCCTGAAAAATATATACTTTTCTTTAAAACTAGAACACTTTAGATAATTTTTGCTAAAGTTTGAAACTCTTATAAATGATTAAAATCGCATTTTATTACGAAAATGTTATTATTTTATGTTTATTACATTTGATAAAAAAAATTAGAAGAATATAAGGAGAAAAGTTTTGAGGAGCGATAAAACATTCACAAAAAAATGCCCTTTGTAAAGCATTTTCTCTTATTGTTCACTTATTTGGAGATATTCAAAATTGTATCGTGGTTAAGAGTAATAGCGTTTTTCTATTTAGCAACGAATTCTTTTCGCATCCAACAATTATATTCGTACAACAAAAATTAATTCCTACCAATATGGCAACTATAAATAAACCTAATCTAACCGCAGAAGGTTAACTATTTTAAAATTAATTTGCAGTGTTTAGAATTCATTAGACATAATCAATATTGCGTTAGAGCCATGTTTTTTTTTAACTAATGTTGAAAGTAATTGCCAGGAATCACTAAAAACTACTATTTTTTTTATATCGCACTACTCAGAACACTACTTTTTAAAAAAAGTAGCACACTGCACTACAAACTACGAGAATATGTAGCGACTACAGTAGTTTCACTACTTGTAATGAGCTATTTCCGACCATAGCCGAAAATATTTATATAATCATATAGTTGACTGATAAAATGCAGCTATTTGAAATTGATTTTAAGGTTTAGGCTAATAAATCGACTATTACCCAAGTACTTAAGAAGGCTCTGCATGAGTTTATGTAGGAGGATATTTTGCTTTGTTGAGATAAAGAAACATTTATGGCAAACCAGGATTCAAAAAGGATAAAGTATACTTTGTGTAGATAATAAAATAAGAAAAAAACGTGCATCAAAAATAAAAGTGCCGAAATTGGTGTAGATTTAGCTGCATAAATAAATAAGAACCTTTTCTGAGTCTTAACACCCAAAAGAAACTTTGGTGTTTAGACTCAGAGAAAGGTATATAGAGCAGAAACTATAATATGTCCATTATAAGTATACTGCATTCACGTTGTTTTCTCAATTTATTTAAACTTCTTTAAAAGCACATAACAAAAGTTATGTTCCATACATAATTATTGTGTTGTTAGATAGACATATGATTACATGTTTAGAGGGACGATATATTAAAAAAAACACTACATTTTTTATTTGAAATTCTCCCACTAATAAAGCTAAATGAAAACATGTAATATATTTAGTGATCTAAACTGTATTGTATAGCAAGTATTTATAAGAATCAACGAGCTAGGAGGTAATTTATTGTTATCAAATTTCTAACAAATAACTACCTTATTTATGATTAATAGAAAGCTACGCATAGAAAAAAAGTATGATCAAGTGTCTGGTTTTATGGGAACATCGAAAAGATCAGTAATTTTTACCGAAGTGCTTAAGTAATGGTTTTTGTAAAATTAACAATGAAATATGGTTTTATAATATGTCATAAAATTTGGTAAATGCCATAAAATTTGGTAATTTTATCAAGAGCATGGCATAAAATCCATTTATTCGATTAAATTTACTTTTCAATTTTGTATTTTTTATTAAATGTGTGGTAATAAGAAATATAATTTTAAAAACCAGTATTTCAGGTTAAGTGTTATTATATGAATGGAAATATTACTAAATGAATGGTTTAAATACCGTTATTTTGGTCATAGTAAACAAAATTATGTCTTTTTTTTATCTTTTTAAACCAGAGATGTTATTACCAATCTATACGGTAAGTTTGCAAGTATTTTTCTTTCGAGCAGTGGCCTCATGATCCGTGTAAGAACCAGAGATGTCATAACCGTATTGTACGGTAAGTATCAGTACGAGTTTTTAGGACCATTCTCTATATTATTGGACCGTTCTATTCTCTATATTATTTATCCTGCTCATTTTTTATCATAGCTGTTTCTCTTTTTTAAAGTGCTGAAACACTGCATATCATTTATTTATTTATAAATTTAGAAGCATGAAATATTTTACCAACTTTACATCATTAAATAATTTTACACTATTTGCTTTATGGGAAGCATATCACCATGCTAAAGGCAAGTAGTTGTCTTCCTTGCATAATAAGGCTACATATGATTACTAATATAATAAAAGTCAGTATACGCTGCGTTAATCATCCTTATCACTACTTCCTTTTACTGTTAATATATATATATATATATATATTGCTATAAAACTGTTTTATTACAATTCTTGATATTAAACAGTTTTCTCGATCAGCTTGCTTAAAGTAAGTATTTTATCTTGCTTCTCTCTTTTTTCGAGGCTAAAATTACACACATTTTTATAATTAAATTTTAAAATTCAAGTGCTCTTCTCTTATTGTTATTATTTAAAAATGCGATTTTAAATCTTTTTCACTAAACGGACTTTCTTGTTAGCAATAAGCTAACCTCTCTTATAAAATATTTTTTTTTTATTTGTTCACAACTGACAGAAAATTATTCATGATTTCCATTCTTAATTTGGAAAATATTCGGTTTAATAGAGTTTAGTTTATTTCGATTGAAAGTTACATTTCTTTTATAGTAAAGACGCTTTTTCCTGGATTATTTCCTTATATTAAACAGTATTGATTTGCAAAAAATTGACTTATACTTCTGGTATAAAAAAAGCTTAAAACAGTAAAAATCGACGATAAGTGTTTTAAAAAATACTGAAAAAATGTTTTGGTAAAGTTATTAATCGAAAGAAATTTTTTACTTGATGAACAAAAAAGTTACTTTAATTAGTTCTCAGCTTTTCAAATTTTTTTTCCCAAAATGAGCTTATAGAATTTTCCTTTAATCATATTTCTTTAAAAAATTACAAAAAAAAAAAAAACAAAAAAAAAAAATAAAATATTGAAAATTAATATTTTTTTTGGTCTGGGATAGAATACTATTGAGGTGTAAAATAACCGCATCTAATAAAGTTTTCTTTTCAATAAAAATGAAGATCACAACCGCCAAACGGCTAAAATTTAGCGTAATGGTTGACTTCTTAGATGAGATTTGATTGATAAGAGCGGATTAAGTAAAAGAAGCTAAGGAAAAGAAGATAGAAAGTATATATTTATAGACTAAAACAAGTCGGGCGATTATTTCACTCGTCACAACTGATGCAAACTCTTAAAAGAAAAGATTAAAAGCGCGCCCTAGCGAATCCAAAATCAAACAACTAAACAAAAGTCAGAAAAAAAAAAGGATTGGATAAAAAATTGTTTAAAAAAGAAGGCCTAAACAACATTTTTCGGTTACGTGACAGTTGTTAGGAGTCGGTTTTTCTACCTATTCACGGAAACTCAACGAAGGGTGATTCCTGGCGTAAGCAGTCAACCTAAACAGTAGGGACTGCGTGCTCCATCGCATAGAATCCGCCGCAAAACGACCGACTCTCAAGTGGCAATCGAACGCGTTATTTGTCGGTAAAAACAGGGTCGTCGTCCCATCAACAAAATCCTACGGTCCGCTAGTCTTCCATCTCTGAATGCCTCTAAGGTAGACAACGCCTGGGGGAACAACTCGAAAAGCCAACTCATCAGGTTAGTGAGCAGTTATTTTAACTTCTCTCTCCGATTCAGACAGGTGGTTGCTCATCATCTTCTACAATCATCTTCTTCATCTTTTTTACTTTCATTTTTTTTTAGTTTAGAATTAGTTTGCTTTCTTAATTTCTTTTTAGCAATTATAGGAAATTTCTTTTCTTCAAAGTTTCCCTCTTTTCCTATTTTGATTTGCCGTTTATTTCAAAGTTTGTTTATTCATTTTTTTTTTTTTTTCTTTTCTTTTACATTTTATATCTTTGATAAAGTATTTTAAATTTTTAAATATTCCAAAAGTTTCATTTCACTTTTTACGTATTTTTAGCATCTGATAATGTAGTTTACGCACTATTTTGTAAAAATTCCGAACATTGCTTCGGGGACTCGTAACATGAAATTGTGAGTTTTTTTTCTTAAATGTTAAAATTGCTTCCAGTACTTGATTTTAATTTTATTGTGCTTGGTTAGAAACAAATGATGAATGGAAACAAATATTTGAGAGATAAAAATTTTGTGACGAAAGAAGTTGGGCCTCATGAAACATCGATGCAAATCAAATCCCAAGAAAATTTCAATTCTTTTCTAGAAGTTTTCGGCTACATGGAACACAAAGACAGCAAGCCAACGTGGAAAAAAGAAGAACTTCTGGTTTGCTTCTAATGGCACTGGAAGAATTCACGGATAATGTTTGACTCCGTGGTTTCTCTGGTGCTATAAGAAGTAGACCAAAATTACACCTTCTCAAAGTTTTGAATAACAACGAGAACAGAAGAAGTGGACCATAGAATCTATGAAAAAAAAGTTCGAAGATGTACGGGAATTATCTAAAAATATTATTTGGAAGAGATTAAAATGTAATTGAATTAATTGCCAAGACATGTGGAATAATTCGTGTTAAAAAAGAAATATCTTCTTACGACGAAACAATCAGACTTCTTCGAGTTTTTCAACTCCTTATATAACTGGACAAAAACGGATTTATTTACTATTTCAATGCCTAGCGTTACGTTCTTGACTACTTTTGAAACTATGATGTCAGAACGGTGTGAAAAGATTTTTTTGATTCCTAGATAAATAGAGTTTTTATTCTGGATAGAGGCTTTTATTGATTTTCGTTTTTATTTAAACGATTTTATATGTGATTTTCATTGGATATTCTTTTTCCATTGATTCTCTAAAAGCATTCACTCTTTTTCAATCCGAAATTGTTGTCTAAATTTCTATTCATTTGTAGTTTTTCGTGTTGGAATCAAATCTAGTGGATTACACAAATAACATGAGTGAAAAATAACCCATGAGAGAGTATACTCAAACCTTAAACATGTAAAAATGTTCTGGAAATAAATGACAAAATAAATCAAATATAATTGTTTAACAGGAAAGATTATCCTAGAAATTAATTCGATTGAAGACTAATTCTGCATCAAAAAATTGAAATTTTAAACTTGCCTGCACTATATTAATTGTAAGATTTTTGTAATTAATATTATTTAGAAAATATATTTTACTGGAAAGTTATTAAAAAATTTTTACCATATTTTATTGTGCACTTTTCTCGCAGTTATAAATGAAATCAATTTCTAAAGTAATTTTTCAGTTATCGTTTTTATGCATCCCAAACGATTTCATTTTCTAACATTATTATTTATGATTGATTTAAATATGCATTTAATCAAATTGCTTTTTTAAGATTTAATATTAATTGTTTAAATTTTGTCAACATACATGACAGATGTTTTAAACTAATTAAAAAGGAAGCGATGAATTTATTTTCGATTTTTAAAATTGTCTGAAAATAACCGGAACTCTGTTTTGAAGAAGAAATTAACTTTGGAAAATTATAAGAAAAATAAATAGTAGAATAGGGTGTGTGTTTCACTCTGTCCGTTCCATCCAAGTTAAACACCTGCTCAAAATATCGATCCAACTTTTATGTCTTTTATGATCGTTTTTTTTCCTTTAGTAATAGAAATTTTTAATTCATGCGTCTTTTAGACCATTCATTTGAGTATTTTTAGAAGGTTTAAAGAATAGGGGAAGAAAGGCAAGAAGAGCTGTTATAAATAAACGATTAAAGGGCGTTCTTAATGTCCCTCTCACATTATTATTATTATTTTTTGACGACACTAAGTATGAAACACTGAAATAAATAAATTATTTCTAATCATATCAAAATTCAGAAAATATGAAATATCAGATTAAATAAATTTTAAGAGACCGTTAAAAATTGTTCCATTCTTAACAACAATTAACAATTGTTACAACAATTTAACAAAAACAACGTTAAACAATTTTTGACGGTCAGGAAAAATTAACTATACAAGAACTTTTTTAAATCACAAAAAAGCTAATTGTTGACAAAAGATAATCTCATGATTAATATTTTTAATATCAAAACATTTCAACTCAACATTAATCTTTTTTAAATGTATTTATTATTTCATGATTCCTAATATTTACATAATTGTGAGTATTTTAATATTTCTATCTGCTTTCACTATGCTATATTTCATGATAAAACGTTTGGTTTGTTTATAAAAATTTTTAAAAAGGTAAAAGTTATAAAAAAACATTTAGTTTCACTTTCCGATAAATGAAATTATGAATATCGCTAGCATTGTTACCAAACAGCAGTTATTATTGTTCGAACAATACATCTAACTTGAACACGTGTGTACTCGCGAACTATTTAAATTTTCATCCCAAAATTATGGTAAAATAACTGGCAGAAGTCTATCCATCCAATTAATCGTAAAGTTTACGGTAAAGAACATTTTTTACCTTTATGGTTTTGAAACCGTTTATATGATTAAAAAACCTTGAATACAAATGTATACAGTTTTTTAATCATTGAAAACTAGTATAGTTTCAAAACCGTACGAATGTTCATTGGAGTTATGTTAGGCAATGGACATTGGTGTTAGGCTGAATTGTCCAATGAGTCGTGTAATGTGCATATGATGGTTCCAGCTATCGTGACCAATGGGAAATACTAGACTTTTTGCGTTAAGCAGTAAAACGGTGCTGCTAACTTTGTATGATTGAGAGCATCGTATTCTTATAATCCAGGGTCACAAAATCACAAGCGCAGGACACTGAAAACTCTTCACGTGTTGAAGGGAAGGGAGGAAATAGTGTGGTGTCAACGCTGGGACTCAAATCCCCATTCTGTCTGCCATGAAATTGACAGATTAGCCCTCTCGGCTATAATGTGTACCCAGCTGCAAGGGACTAAGTGGTTGCATTAGGAAGGCCTAGTTAGTGGGGATAAAAGTCTGATTTTTTTAACCAAACTTGATGAAAAAGGTTAAGAAACGGTTTTCTCAGAGTTAACAATTTGAATACAGTCTTTTTTAGGGTTATTGACTGTTTTGTTTGAATATGGTAGAACAACAAATAAATAAATTGCTATTTAACCATTTTTCCGAGAAATTTTAACAGTGTTTTAATATTTATTACCACCGCAACTATGTGTCTTTACTCTAAAAAATGTCCGAATAGCCTTCAAAATCAGTATTATACATTTAAAAGATAATTATTGCAAAGTTATAAATATTGTTTGAAACATACTTATGCTTAGTTCAAAGCAAATTATCAAATAAAAATTACGGTGGAGAAATTTCATCCTGATAATTCCTTATTGGTTTGCTAATCCTCTGTTTAAAAACTCTTCCTAAAATTGATGTTACAAGTATTAATTTCATAGTAACATTAAAAATAATAAGTAAAAACTATAAACTATATAAACAAAGATAAATAAGTTTAGACAAGATCGAAATTATTTGCAGTAATTTCGCATTTATAAACAAAAATATTTTTCGATATTTTAAAATCTGCTAACTACTCGATTAGAATAGAATAATACCTTATTAAAATTCTTAATGTTCGCTTATAACTTTAAATTTTACACTTATCAGAAGCAAGAAGAAAAAAAAAGAGAGAGAAGTTAACACTAGACATTATTGGGTTATTAGTTAACATTAGACAATTTAGTGTTAACATTCCTTAACACTAGATTGAGTATCCCTTGTCTAACTTGTGGTTACAAAATAATAGGATAAATTTTAATACAAAAACCTTCTAAAAACCTCGCTAATCCTAGATTATGAATTTTGTACGTAGGAAGGAGGTTATTGAGCATTATTGTTCTTTTTTTCAAACTATTCTAAAAAAAAAATGCGCATGCAATAATTTTTGTAAATTTCCTTGAAATGTTTATCATAAAAAGGTTTTCACTTTCACACAAAACTGGAAACTAACACGCAACAATTTTTTCAACTGTTTGAAATCAAATATTAATTGTGTTTTCTTATGATGGTATTTCTAAACTTTGCAGATCATATCCCAATAAATGTTTCCCTTAATGAGCTTTTACACATTAAAACATTTAAAAGGCTAAATTTTTTCGCTTTTCTTTTGGAAGATAAAATTTAATAGTTAATAGCAATCAAAATATATCTTGATTACATTAACATTTATGTTCAAAAAATAGTCCAACCTTTTAAAAAACGTATTATATCTACTCTCAGTATTGTTCGTGTCAGATAAACTTAGAATACTTTAGTAGTAAATGAAATATTTTGAAGTTTTAGAAAGGTTAATGAAATATTTTAATAAAGGTTGTATAAAAACGGACCTTCTGAAAACGGATGAAAATACCTTCTCCTTATCTGAAATGTTTTTTCTTTCTTTTTTAAATGGTAATCATTTATATTTATGATAGTAATGTTCCATTAACAGGGTAGAATCGAATTTCAAACTTCTTTTCTACATTTATCAATTTTATCATTCATTGTACAAAACCTTGAAGTTTGAAATTTTCACGATTAGATTGTTTTATTGAATATCGTTAATGTTTTTCACAAATTGAAACCTACGCATCAAAAAATAAGGTACAACGAGTTTTTTTTTTGTCCTTATCTTTTGATTTCACACTAAAACCCCAGAATTGTTCATTAAAAAGCCTGACTAATTTATTTTTCCAGTTGTTTTAAACAGCTTTTCATTATGTTGTAATAATTCGTAGACATTAATAGAATAGCTTATCCGTTTATAAAACGTTTAACCACTGTTGTTTCATGAACAAATGAAAAAAATGCATTTTGAACGTTTAAACAATCATTAAAATATATATATATTTTTTCAAAATCACGTTTGCATTTAGAAATGCTCATAATAAAACTCTCCGCACTTGCGAGAAAACACAATACAATATAAAACAATAAACGCGTTTTTTTAAAAAAAAGAGGGCTATAACGTTCTTTATAATAATATAGGAACGAAAAAAGAACTTGCTCTTAGCGCCCAAATCCCACTTTTACCTGTTCCCGTGCGCAGGCGCGATTTAAAGACAATAGGGATACGTCATAACCGTTGCGATAACTGTATCCGCAGTCAGAACGGGCTTTTACACACACACACAGACAGACGATTTGATTACAAGTCTCGTCATTGGCTGTAGTTCAGGTGGTCATTCGATTCTGCGCGTTAACTTCGGGTCGAATCGGAAGAGTTCTTCATGTCTCGCTGTGCTATCATTAGAGATTCGGCAATTATTCTGTGTCGATCGTCCAAGTCGGTCAGAAAATTTGAGGTAGGAAAAAAAAAAAAAAAAATCATAATTCTTTCGTAAGAGGAAGTCATCCATGCAATCCGGTTTCGCATTCTACAACGGAAATCGTTTGCCATATTTTTCGTGTAAGTACTTTAAATATTTATGTACAGATTTTTCCTTTTATAATATTTTTATAAGTATACCTTTTTTCACCTTTGCTTCACAAGCCGCTAATTATATAAAAAATTTTCCTTTAATTACTATTTTTTTTAAATATTCTCTTGAAAACACTTTACAAATATGTGTCTGCACGAATTATAGAAGCGATATATAGTGGTGAAAATAAATTCGAAAGAATTATTTGAAATATATAGAGTTAAAGTAGTTTTCAATGAAGTATTTTAACTTTTTGAGACTGCACTAGTTCCGGTCTCTACATAAATAACTCTTGAAACAAAACGTATGTATAAAAGTTTTTGCTGCTTATGCTTAATGTGTTTTTAACGAACAAAGATTATATTGGTTTTCATTTAAACTTGCATAAAATAATACTTTAAAAACGATCTTTAAAATGAAACTAACTTAATTTTTAGTGTGCACAATTAAAAAGAATCTTATAGTTAATTCCTCCGTTTTGCAATGTTTTTAAAAAATTCCCTTCCAAGGGAAAATGGTATCCAAATTTAAAGTTACTATATTTAAAAAAATTATTAATCGATGAACATTTGACATAAGCTGCATATTTTTGTTTCACTTATCAAATTGATTGACATATTAAACAAGAGTCATAACTAAAACTTAGTTATGAATGTAAACACTCATCATTTCTAATTTTAAAGATTAAGTTAATTTGAATATGCTTTCTGATTAGTTGTACCATTTATTTTATCGAAGAGGATTATAGAGAATTTTTTTTTTAACGTATCACATGCAGCCTGTTTATCTGTTAAACTTTGCGGCTGCTTGAATAATTTATAATATTATTTCCTGACAAGAAATGAAATTGCTATCCAACATTTTTTTTATTAAATTGGTTGCTTTATTTCCATGTGAAATCAATTTTCCTTTCATTCACTTACTTTTGCTGCTTTCAAAAGGTAGTTATACTTTATTTATCACAATTTAAAGCTAAAACAAAGATTTTAAATGAATGTAGATTTAAAATGAAGTTTTAAAAATGAAAACATTATTCTAGGGTTTAAAATAAATTCAATTCTGTTTGGTTCAAAGCTGGTTTTTTGGATTATACATTACTTAAAATTTCAACTTCGCAAATAAAAATTTAATATTAAAATGTTATATAAGTAATGTGCAAAATTCAGTATATATTTGAAAAATCTCATACTCATTCATTAACTATATTCAATTTACAACATTTGTTTCGATTCAATTAATGATATGATCATGTTTTTCCCCAAAATAAATTTTTACAAAATTTAAAGAGACCATGAAAATTTTTTAATATTATGATTCAAAAATATTTGAAAATATTTTTGATATATTGTAACATCATCAAAATATATGAAACATCAAATTGGCTGCATGAATATAAAATATTAAAGTAAATATAGGTTTTACCGGTCTGATTACGAGTTAGGAGAAAACTCAGACAGCCATGGGAAAGTCTAATTGGAAGAAAAAAAATTATAATAATGCTACAATTTTTTTTTATTGTGAAAAAAATGTGTTACTTAAGAAAATGCTCCACTCTAAGAGAAACATTGAATAGAAAATTATTCCAAAAGAAAAAAAAATTCACAAAGAAAAAATAACGAGGATGGGATAAAGTAATGAGTGAAAAGTAAATTATTACAAACACAATATTTTTTAACTTATGTTATTTTTAACACATATGCTAGTTTTTTCAAGATTTGTATAAAATCAAGTAATTTTTTCTCTTTTTTTTGTTAAGGAAAATATTATTACCAAAAAATTTTAACAATATATCAATATATAAACTTTTCTAATATATAAATTGTTTCTAAAAATAAAATAGCTTAAAAAATCATTGCATCTAACTCTGGGAAAATCTCGGATAATTTTCATCACGTTTTACTTACTATGATTTAATGATAAGTAAGGAGTAGAATACTTTTTTGTCATATTTTTAACAGCATATCATTTAAGCTTTAAGCATTTCAATAAGTGCATAATGCAGCATTAAATAAAACAACATATATTTATGAAATTTTAAATGAATTTTGAATTATTCAATATTTTTAATGCTCTTTTATGAAAGCATTGTATTTTGAAAATATTAGAATCAATAAAAACATACTACATACATTTAATAATTGTTTCCGTTGATTACAGAAAAAATTCTAAAAATAAGCGGAAAAATAGAATTTCCCATTCCTATTTATGCTTTTGATTGTAGCTAGCATAATGCATTTATGTATGCTGCAATCAAAAGCATAATTAACAAGATTAAAAAAAAAGATAAACTTTTGATCTTAACTAGTTCGATAATAGCATTTTTGGTATAATTTTAAAAACGGTTTGAACATAGAAAGATGATGGACTGGAAATTTAATGAATTTTTAGAGACATTATAACTTAACTTTAAATTTACTCGCATAATTGTTTTATAATTATATTTTAGCAGAAGAGCAATAACAAATAAACTTTTTAAAACTACATATCGCATATAAATTCAATTTAAGTATCAGAGACATTAGCAATTAAAAACTCAAGATTAAAAAGATTTTTATGGGAAAATTTACTAGTTTTTCATTCGATCATATTTAATCTGAAAATTTTTTTTTATGAAAAATTAAAACTTTTTAGAAAAAAAGTTATTTAAAAGATATTTTCTCTTTTAACCATGGTATAAACCACAACCTTAAAACCATGATATAAAATCACATTGGCTTAAACCATCTAACCCTGAATCATTTCGAATAATATTGGATGAAATTTCTTTTTTATCTTTAAATTTTTAACCAATTAAGTTAAGCGAATCATTTAGTGCATCTATTTATCATACATCTTTATTAAAAACCTATAAAAGGGTACGAAATAAAATTTCATTAGCTATTTTGGTAAACTGAAAAAGAAAATGATTATTTAAAAAGTGTCATAGATCTGTTTAAAATGTACAAAAAAAAATTTTCCTCTCAAAGTTTTATGAACAGTTTGCTTTTCAAAATTACGATCATATTATCATACAAAAAATCAAACTGTTTTCATTATAATTTAAGAACATATTCTAAAAGCATTGAGAACAATCAGAAATTCCCCTGTGAAATATTTCTAGTATTCCATGTTCTGTGAAAAAGAGAATTCTTTCCCTCTATGCATTAGTGGAAATATTTGGCAGTCGTAATAAAGAAATCCATCAGGTAATGCGCATAAAGCGGGCTCACCTAAAATTTCAGCTAATGAAAAGGCATGAAGGTATAATTTATTCCGTGGGCTTTTTGGCAAACGTGAATTACCAAGGCAATGAGTCACTGCATCGTTGGAGAACGTGTTCGGACTCCACCCTCCAACATAAGTCGTATTGGTCAAAATTGCTATTGGCGCCATTTCTTGCCGGTATTTTCACCTCATGACTGTGATTTCTTTAGTTGGTCGAACTCTCTTTTACCTCGTTCCTGAAACGACTGTTGGATTTAATTTTTAGTTTAAACAACCTTTCATTATTTTTCACGCATCAAGTTCCGGTAATGAGAAATTATATTAATGAAATAACATTTTAAATTTGAATGTATGTTCAATGTTGTTATAATGCAATTCATTTAATTCTGCCTGCCATTGTCTTTGGATACATGCTTCATTTCAACTTGGATACACTTTCATTGTTTTAATAAAATCCTCTCAGACATCTTGTTTGCATTGCATATTGTATTACGATAAAAGACTTCCTTTTAAACTTGGATACATGATCGATATTGTTTTGATCAAGTTCATTCAAATTTCTGTAACAACATTAGTATATTCCGATAAAGATTTCACCATTTTTGAATTCGGTTATTGTTTTAATAGAATTTGTTTCGTGCATTATCACTGCAAAAAAAGTCTTGTTTTTATTTTAAATTTTAATGTTATTTCCAATGCTTAGATAAAGTTAATTAAGATCCCTTGCGTGAATTTATTATATATAATATATATATATAATATATATATATATATATATATATATATATATATATATATATATATATATATATATATATATATATATATATATATATATATATATATATATATATATATATATATATATATATGGGTGACATGACAATTCACTTTTTAAACATGTCAATTCGGATAAAAAAATTTCTTCAAAGTTGAAGAAGTCAAAATAATCTAAAAATTTTTTTGAATGCTTCTTTAGTTACATTTATTAATATCTTACAGACAGCAGTGTAGTTTATTGACATTTACTCGAGGAAAAAAAAAAAAAAAAAAATAGAAATTCACCAAATCTTGAATGCCAGGAAAATGATATATTAGCTTAGAAGTTTAAAAAACAGTCATTTTAAGTTAATAGTAAGTAACTTAAGCCTTTATGTTAGATGGACCATAAATTGCTTAAATTAATTCTTTTTATCCACTGTAGAATCAAAAGAAAGAATAAAAAAATTTACTGTTGCTGATATGTACAGAATAAAATTGTGTATAATAATCAATCATTAAATAAATAACTTTGATTACATCCAACCATATTACAATCATACATAAACTTGGTATTAGGTTAATATTTACTTTTCCTTCTTACAGTGTTAGCAGTTAAAAAATAATTTTGGTAACACTTCCTGGCATTTATAAGCCAGGAAAATGACAGCCTGGATAATGACAAATTCGCCATTTTATAGCGTATAACTTTACTTTAATTTAATATTTTGGTTATTAAATGTTTTAACTATACAAAACAGTCAATGCTAGTGCAGAGTCATTTTAAAATGCAAACAGCAATGCAATTTATTAATTTTTTTAAAAAAAGTTCTTTTAGTATTATAGTATTAGATCTTGGAGCAAGGGGCAGTGAATTGTCATATTTCGTGAGAATCACCCATATATTGATAAAGATTTTAACCTATAATGTTGAAAATGGAATCCATTTGCATCGAAAAATAAATGTCTGTCTATCAATAATAAATTAAAAAAATTTTGGGGAGAGACTACGTTGAAGAAACGTAAAACTAGTCGAAGAAATTCTTTTGGTATCAAACGTATAAAGGACTGATTAAAAGATCCGGGAATTCACTTTTTAAATAATTAATTTTCCCTCTCATTAAGATAGTCCAGTTCAACCAGAAGTGCTCTATGTTTCATTACAAAACAACATCGATAGTTTTTTAAGTATTCTCTTTGGCATTTCATTAAACATATACGCGTAAATGTATAATATTTTACATAAAATATAAGAATAACGTTTAAGAGTAAAAATTTAGTTTACAGGCAGCTTGAGCTCTTACACATTTTTGTTCTCACACATTGTTGTGTATATATATATATATATATATATATATATATATATATATATATATATATATATATATAGCTTTTTTCCCCAAAATTTTTATAATTTTTATCAGGGAAACTGCTTCGACATGATTAAAATGCGTGATATGTGCGATTTTTGTTATAAATTTTTTTAAAAACATAATAAGTAATTCTATGTCATTCGATTCATATGTTTCGACTACAAACGACTTAAAAAACTAAAACTTCTTGGATGCTGAAAAAAACTCTCATGTCTTTTAACTTCTGTCTTGTTTTTGAGGAAATAATTTGTTTACTTTGATTGCAATATTTGAACAGCTTTGGAAATTCTTCAGATTTTCATTTGATGTTAAATTGGATATTATCTTTTGTTTATATATGACATTGAAAAATATGTAGTGATTTTTGACTCTCTTTATCTCTTACCATAACCGGAAGATTAGAGGCCTTAAAATTAACTTAATCTGGAAACTCATAAAAGTGGCAAAGATTTCACGTGTTCATAAAAGTGCAGGTGGAAAAGAAGGTGCGTGATTCAAGTAAAATACAGGCCGTTGAACTTCCTAAGGGCTTTTACTACATCTGCGTTGTTTTACTGATGGTGTTGTCAGAAAATACCCTTATAATCTACCTCTGTACTTTTACCATACGTTGTCTTACCAGCTGTCAGGTAATACCCGATTGGCTTATTATATTATGATTTAAGTCTGATAGTGCCTAAAGCGAAAAAAGACAACTGTACCGGAAGATGCAATGACTGTCTTTCTTGGAAACTTGTAGAGATTAAAAATGTTCTTTCAAACTATTCTCAGGTTTAATTTAAACGCGCCTTTGTGTTGGTGGAGTCAATGATTGAGTGGTGTATTTAAAAACTAGTTTTAATAGCTTTTAAAAATGGTGTATTTTAAAAAAGTTCCATTAAGCTATTTCTGTATTTCTTTTTTTTTTTTCAAATAATAGAAGATTTGTTTTCTGTGACACGATGATTTCAACCAAATTAATTAAATTTGTAAGCTTAAAGAGGCATTTTTTTAAAGGTGATATTATTCTTTCTTTCACAAGGTAAAGCACTTGATCGTTTATTTTTTTGTTTAGTTCCAAGTGATGCTGAAATATTTTTTGAACTTTCTGGTATATCTTCGTGTTTTATGTTTCTCAACATTCTTTTTCTATTTTAAAACGATACCTTTAAAAACTATAATTCTTAATTTTACTACTGGTAGGGGTAGTATTTTATTTATGTTGCACTAGAGCTGTATAATTGGCTATTGGCGACGGTTTGGAAAACATCACTGAGGATGATCTGAAAACGTGCCATCACAATTTCGATCTTTTTTTTTTTTTTTATTTATTTATTTTTTTTTTTTATAGAGGATAGCTTCCCTGCTTTGGTAGTCTAAAGACCAGCGTGTGAAATCGAATTTTATAAGGTAGAACAGTTTAACCAGGACTAATACCGCACACCATCGGTCCCTTCGCAGGCTGATCACAATGGTCACTTCCCTCTCACTGACCGCAACCAGTGATGCTTGCCTTCTACTGGGGACCGTGTCTTCCCATCAGTCCACTAAGAGACTCAAAAAACTGGTAGCATTCGTTTTTTTTAATCGTCTTATGAGGAATTAGTGAATACTTTTTTGTATACTTAATAAATGACACAAGAACACAAAAAGTTCAAAATATATTAGAAATATTATTTTTAAAAAATGCGCCCTCGAATATCAACTTAAAATATTGTCAATTACAAAGAAATTTAAATTACTTTTTTTCATACGTCCAATACCTGAGATAATGTTTTACCCTTTAAAAAAAATCGTACTATTATAAGATAAGATTTATAATCGTTAACACTTACGCTTTAGCTTCGGTTTAACAAAGACGTTTGATAAATTATTTAAAAAATAAACACTTAGCATCTTTTAAACATGCATTTATTGTGAAAGTTTATTAGTTGTGTAGCAAATTTTGAAGTATTGTAGTTAATAATTTTATTTTTGTTATTATTACTATTTTTTATAATAAGTAAGCTATGCATTTTCGTTCTTTTTTTTTTTTTTTCTTTTTTTTTTTTCTTTTTTTTTAGTGCTTTTCAATCTTTTCTTACAATATACTTTTAAAGTATGTTTATTTCTGAGAAATTTTTAATAAAAATATTCTTATTTTCTTACTTATTCTACTTCGTGGCACATGGTCCTTATCTCACTCGGTTTTTTGCACAAAATCTTGTCTTGGACTAGCTCGTCCATACAGCCTGACTTCTATTCTATTAACTAATTACCATTATTTTTTTTACTACTAATAAAAAAAAATTCTCGGAAAACGCTTTGAAATATATGAAGGATAAGTAAAGAAGAATATTATTATTTATGAGAAATAGTACAATGTTAATGTATTGTTCGGCATTAATTGCACTTGAGATTTTAGTTATAAATAAAGTGTACAAATCATATCATTTATAATTTTTTATTTATTTTGATATCATAATAGAAGTTTATATAATAATAGTAAAGTATCGCGGTATAAACTTGCATAAACTTTGTGAATTTTTTTTTTTTTTTTTTTTTTTTAATTTAAGATGTTATATGTTTCTGAAATTAAACTATTAAAATAAACTATAATTATTCATAAGTCAAACATGTATCAAAATCAAAACTCGCTAAAATCTTGTATTAATCAAAATCATATATGAATGTCAAAATCAGAATCGCATAACAAAATTCCATACACGTTATTTTTTTAATTAACTTTTCAATTCTACTTACGTAAAAAAGTATAAAATAGTTATATATAAAAAGAACATAATAGGTGATTTCATTCTATTTGTTACAAGAAGTTACGATTGTAAGATGTAAAATTTAATGTAAATCGAATTTCTTTATTTCTTTTTAGTTCGAATTAATAGGTGTTAGAAGTGTGTGCATGAAACCTTATCTTGTTAAGATATTAAAGCAAGTAATAATATTACCTTTTTAAATGTACCAAAAATATGTATATTTTAAAATTGATTTCTTATAATTAAGTGAATTATGTTGATTTTTATCAGTCAATCGTTTTATTTTTTTGATGGACTTTCTAGAAAAAAACTTAATAGTTGTATTTATTAGATATTTTACTAACGTATAGTTTTTAAGAACATATTAACTTTTGAGAGTGAAATATATGAAAAAGATTAAAGACTACTAATTTTAACCATATTAACTTTTGAGAGTGAAATATATAAAAAAGATTAATTTTTTAATCATAGCAAACGATTGTATATATATTCTTTATGGTCACATTCATACAATTAGAAATGCAGATCTAAAATGGAAGAAAAAAATTAGCTGAAATTTCCCAGAATTGCTTTGAAGTTCTGATTTTCGATCGGAAAATTTTAGGAGAGTCTTTTAAATTCTTTTTAAGAACGAGAGCGGTTTCTTATTTTATTAAATTTTCACAAGCAACAATTTATAAAAATTATTATCTTAATAAAAATTATTTACTAAAAAAATAATGCAATTTTTAAAGTATATATTCAGGGGTTGGACAAAATAATAGAAACTCTTCGATACTGTTAAAAAAATTTTTTTTGTTGATGTATTTCTCAAACATTACTCACAGAATCAGTTTGTAAATTTAGAAGCGTTGCGATTTCTCCTACATATCATTGAAGTTTAAAGCTTTTTGAGGTTTTAAGGACCGTCAATAAATTACAAAAGGAAGAAAAATGTTTTTGAACACCCTGTACAAAAAATGTAGTAATAAATTTGTAATTTACAACTGTTATTTTGGTCATTGTATGAAATAATTGCACCAAATTTCGTAAACCTAGCTTGAATATTTATGGAGATATGGACAATGGCAACTAATAAAAAAAGTCTGATGTGAATATCTCAAAAAGTTTCAAGCAATTTTCTTAGTAGCTTTCTTACTTTTTAAAAGAAAGCTCAAAATTCATTTTGTACTTTTAAAGAAGATAAATGGCACTGTTGGGGATAATCCCTCATAAAAGAATCTTTTCTTTCACACTTTGCTGTAGATCATCATTAGAACGCTATTATCGTTTGTTAATACATCTTGTTAATAGAACAAAATGAAGTTTGTGGAAAACACCTTATGATATTAAGCTTTCTTTTAAAAACTACGTACAAACTTTTTAAATTTTATAGATATTCAACTCGGACTTATTTTACTAGCTGACAAATAAGATTCACTAAAAAACTAAGAAAAAAAGTTTTTTTTTTCTCTTTCCGCTCATGTGTAGTATTAAAAAAAACTACTTTAATTATTCACATCTTGCGCAGTTTTTAACAAATTTTTCTTAAATTTTGAAGCAGTAGTTTTGTGATTAATTTTAAATATATCGAAAAGTTTTGGTAAATTATATTGAATAAGTTCAATGTTATAGTAAAGAAAGATAAAACAAAAAAAAAAACATTCGTTTTTTATTAAAAATGTTCATATCTCTATAAAAATTGAAGCTAAGTTGACGAAAATTTGTGTAATTATTGCATATAATAACCAAAATAATAGTTATAAGTTACAAGTTTATTACTGGCAAAAACATTTTTTCCGTTTGCAATTTATTAACGGTTCGTTAAACATGAAAAAGCTTTAAATTTCATTGATATTTATGAGAAATCACATGATCTAAACGCTTCTAATTTTAAAAACTGATTCTTTAAATGTTTTTTGAGAAATGTGTTAGCATCGAAGTGTTTTGTCCACTCCCTGTATAGACAAAAAAGAAATGGGACCTTAAGTTTGTTATAAATTGGCTTGTTTTATTTAATTTTAATTCCGTGCTTTGGAATAAAATAATTTCGATAAGAAATAAAAGTATTTCTTATTAAAAAAATGGTGCAATTTAATTACTACAAATTAGTTCAGAGTTTAAAATAAATCGTCTTGATTATAGAATATTTATTGTTGTGGATAATGTTTGTGGCCGTCTATAAATGATATTTGGGGAAGTGGAATTGAGAAAGTTAGTGAGATGGGGGAGCGAGTGGAAAATGAGAAGCGTGAAATAACACATTTCTCATCAAATGAAATAAAATGTGTAACACTTATAGTGAAGTGCAACACAATGGGGATCAAAAACACTTTCTGTTGTTACATCCTTCCCTTTTTTTCTTAATATAATGTTAAGATGTGCCACCAGAAATTAAATAAATAACATTATTAATGGAGTTTTTCCTTCAGATTCAAATAGAAATTTTTAAATAACACAAATCATACTATACTTTTTTTTTTTTTTAAACCAAAGATTAGTTATAAAAAGTATGAAAGCTACGCAATTGGATTAAATGAAACTTGCTTTAGACATTTAGATAGATTTCCCCGATGAATTTAATTTAGTTCCATGCTTTATATAGATGTAAATATTTCAGAGCTTACTTAAAGAATAGACCACAGGTAATATAATAATACTTTATTGGCTGCTTTCTTATTTTTAACGTTTGTACAGGTTCTTCATAAAAGAACTCTTTTTAAAACATCTCTTCTTTTGAGTTAATTTCATGTAGAAATAATTTTTTTCAAAGCATGCCAAGTAGGAAGGAGGTTGTAAAGCTTCTTTACCTGTACATTTGCACTTTTAAGAGTGTTTTATTTTATTGTAAGATCGTACAATTTTGAACTATGCATTCTTATTTGACAAAGAAAACGCTTTGATTTTTTTTCCTGTCATCTTTCAGAGTTTATATTCATATTAAATATCTTTTTTTAAATCTCTGTTGTCTGAATACTTTTTGATTTCGGATTGATCTTTTCATTCTTTAAATTAGAAATGAATATTTTTAAAATTATTTCCTTAATACGAAAAATTTTTTTCTTTCACTGCTGCCATTCTTCAACTGTAATGTTTCTCAATTTATTTGATTTATGAGATTTATTTTAAAAATTAAGTAACTTTTTTGATATGAAAAATAAATTTTCTTCAAAACTTATTTGAATTCAAGCTTTAACTTTTAAAACTCATTTAAAGCAGTATCAAGATATGTGATTAAAATATAAAGGTTTTGTTATTAAATTAAATTTTTAAATATTTATGTTAATCATGTTTCCAGATATCACATCACTGAGACGTTCAAAATAATTGCTTAAATAAAACGATTTGTAAACTTAATTAAGAATAATGGTTTAAATTTTTAAAATTATTTTTAACTTTATAAGCATGGATTATTGTCGTAAACCGCCAATGTTCAGGTCTTCATTTTTCTATGATATTTTGTATTTTATTATTAAATTACATGAATTTTTAGAAATTTATATTTTTTAAAATGTCATATAATACAAATAAGATTATGTGATATTTTTACGGACGTATTACTAATAACTATATTGGACGTATTTAAAATACTTACCAAGCTAATGAATATGTAAAATAAGAACTTTCCTTTTGTGGAAAAATCAGCTGAAAATTTTGTTGCCATTGATAGATACTTAAAAAAAAAAAAGAAGAAAAAAAGTGTCGAAATCAGTCGTCTATCTGAGGTTAAAGCAAAAATATGGTTCAAGCAAGCAAGTTTTGAGCGTGGCATCTCTAAAAACTAATTACTCCGTTTCAATTTATCCAGATTCGCGGTCTATATTACAATAAATTATACTGGTTTAAAACTATTTTAGCATATTAGGTATCCATAGAATTGATAATAATATAGAAAAATAATACAATAAATTTATTTTTTAAAAACAGCTTTTGGAATGAATCTTTCTTTGAGATCATAGACTTATTTTTGTTAAATTATATTTGTTTCAAATATTTTTTAAAAATTTTTGAAATTCTTTTTCAGTCATATGCATTTTAGAAATTTTTATATTTTGAAAAAAAACTATAAAATGATGTATAACTTCTAGAAGTAACAGTTACGTATAATTTAAGCGCAACATTATTAAAATTGTACAAGAATTTCTCTTGTTATACATGCCTCATATCAAAGAATTTTTATCTTTAAAATATTTTTTTTTCGTGTATACAGTAAAACCAGTTTTTGTGCGGTGGATAGGGACCGCTTTAAAGAAATCGTACAAAAAAAATTTTCGAAAATTTTATAAATTCTTACATATAATAAACAACTTTGTACGATGTACTACCTAAAAAATTTTTTATGCGGTGAATAGGGACCGCATAAAACAAAGTCGAACTAAGAAAATACATCAATGATTTACGAAATAGATGAGAGAATGCTTTCAATTAAAATAAATAATTAAATTAGACCTAAAGAAACTGGAAAAATATTTAATTCTTCATTGTGTATATACATGGAGAAGTTTTCAAATTATACATTAAATAGTTTGCTGCTTCTCGTCGTAATCCAAAACGCGCATCTTCTTGTGATGAATTGGTTGAAAATCGCTTTCGTCGCTTGATGATAGGATTTCAATTGATTTGTTTTTTGGTACCATAAAGTCAGTGATCAGTTTTTGTGACGACGGTCGACTGGTCAATTAATCTAACAAATTCTTTAATCTAAAAAAGAACTTACGTGGAAGTCGTTTTCATTCAAAAGAAGAGATTGATGTAGCTTTTTTCATCTATTCCAAGAAATGAATGGATTGAGGCATTTAATCTGTGAAAAATTCGACTACAAAAGTGCATTGATGCTGGAGGAGACTACTTTGAACACACCTAAAATTTTGTAAGTGTAACTTTAAAAACCTAGTTGTATCTCAAAACCCTCGTATGTACGTAACTGACTCTGCCTTGTCAGGAGATAATAATATATGCTCTGTTTAAAATAAATAAACAGAGCATCGCGAAGTCCAGATACATCGTTGTCAAGGAGACCACGTACTCAGAGTTCGTCCACAACATGTATACGTACATTGATAGTAAACATTAAACTGGTGCTAACGCCGCTAAGATTCATATACCGCATAAAAATAAATCGCACTAAAAAAAAAAACGCATAAAAATAAAATCGCACAAAACCAATCGCACATTAAAGTCAAGTTTATTATTGAAATGAAAACAAATAAAAAAATAATTTAAAGGGATAGAAAGATTTTTCCTATTTTTTCAAATTTTGACATTTTAAGTAAAATTTCAATAATTTGTCCTTTTAAATAAAAAAAATTTTTTATTGAAAAAATTAAAGTATTTTATAAAATTTATAAATGTCTTTCTTTAATTTTATTTATTTTATTACGGAAGAAAAAGAAGTTTTTTTCAGGAGGAAAACCTGCATTATCTTTTAAAAAACCGGCATAAAAAATAAAAATTAATAAATTCATAATTTTAAAATCATGCATTCCAGTTTTCAATGTTGGCTAGAAGTGAAGCAAGTTTTCTAACATTAAGAAAGGTCAGATCAGATGTCTTCAGTGAGGTTTTTAATTTGACCCTGAATAAACCCTGAATTAAAAAATTAATATTCTGCAATCATATCTTCAAATTTATTTCAGAACTACATTGCTTGCAATGCCTTTATTACTATCCATTGATATAAATAATTTTCTTATATTTTTACTATTTTTGAAAGCATTGTAAAAAATATTTAAGAAGTATTTTTTGTAAAAAATTTTTGTTGTCAATAAAAAATATTATGATATATTTTTTACTTACAGTTTTTTTTTATTTATAATTAATATTGAGAAATATATATTTTATTTATAAGTGCATGAAATGGGTTTGCATTAATAAAATTAAATATAGTCCCAATTTGAAAAAAGAAAAGAAATTAAAAACTTTTTTATATACGGTTTTCAATTAATTTTTTTAAACTGCATTATGTTATTTGAAATTAAAATAATAAACGGAAACTATTAATAATTTTTCTTAAATTTACTCATGTTTGTTCTTTTTTCATCATGTATAAGATTTCATAAAATTTAACTTAATTTCAACTGAAAGATTCATAAATGAATTTTTGGTTTGGTTTTTATTTTATATTAATCAAATCAAACGAAATTGAACTCAAGAAGTTTTCAAAAATAACTTTTATTACACATTCACTATAATCGGAACTAAGTTTTATGATGGGGTTCTCATCCTTTTTTTCATGGATTTTATTGAAGTTTGTGAGACTGCATTTTTTATTAATATCGTTTCCATTATCAGTTAGTGAAGCATTTTGATTTTAACTTGCGTAAAAATCATGGTTTTTACGACTCTTCAAAAATTGTTTTTCATAAAATCCTTCTCGGAGAGTTTTTTTTAAATGTTCAATTCATGTTTTTACACAGTTTCAGGTTGTTAAAATGTTTTTACTTTTGGTGTTTCGAAGAAAATCATCGTGTAAAAATGTCAAATTTTTTTAGTTTTCTCTTAATTTTAGTTTGAATTCGGACAACTTAATAAAAGTAAATCAAGCATGAAGTAAAAATAGTTTAACTTTTGCATTTGTCCTCACCACTAATAAACATATTTAAATTTTCTAAAACAAATTAGAATTAATTATATCTGTCATTAAAATGAAATGGTTCACTTAAATTTAAAAAAAAGAAGTGTACATTTAAACTTTTCCATGAATTTACGTAAGAGTTAGTTAGAATAAATTAATTTCAAGCAATAAAAATAATATCATCGGTCAATTAAGGAGAAATTTGTGTCAGTTAATAGAACCATCACAAAACATTTTATCTTAAAAACGGACCCTTCACAAAGACTTTTTTTTGCTGGAAAACTGAGTTGATTAGGTCATAATTTTAAAACTTCTTTTAAGACACGTTTTTCGTGTGTTTTTTTTTTTTTCTTCACAGAAACAGGGCTTTATTTTCCCATCTTCATAAAAACAGGTCTCTTTCGGAAAGATTCATCGGTATTTCAAACATTCTGAGTAAAATTTTCACAAAACAAATAGATTTTTCACAAAAAGTCTGGTATTCCAACTAAAAATTCTCACTTTGCTTTTATTATTGTTAAATACGCTAAAAAATTATATAATTCAGAAAGTGAATATTAGACGTAAAAAAAGTAGTTAATTGAAAAGTTTTTGATCCAATTTTAGAGTTAACTAAAAATGAAATTCGAATAAATAAGTTTAATATTAAACCCTCTCGTACATCCTTTGTAAATGCATTTAAAACTATATCTGATAATATTAGAAAAATAACTTTGCCACGAGTTTTATATTTTGAGTGAGTTAACGTAAAATGCTAATTTAATTTTAATGGCGTTAATTGTTAAGCTTCGTAATTCAACTTGTGAGTTTTTAAATTGTAACTATGAAATGTCAAACAAAGGACACTAGCTATTTATATATAATATTAATTTTTTTAATAAATTTTAACTCACAATTATGAATAGAAATTATAAAGTTGTACAATTTGGTTAAAAGTGGGAAAAATTGAAGGTTTAAGACTTAATACTATTAGTTAAATTTTACACTATTAGTTAAATAATACACTATTAGTTAAGTGCTCACGCTTATCGATGCACTTAATAATTGCATTTTAATTTGAACTTCACATTCAAAATGTTTTTTGAAATTAATTTGTACTAAATATTATAAGACTCCATAAACGAATTTCTTAATAAAGAAGTTATTTTCTTTTACCACGAAAGTGTTTTAATTGCTTTTCACATCACAGAAAGTTGATAAAAAACTGTTAGGTGATTAACTTGATAAATTTAGTTTTCAATAAACGGTGTAAGAAGCACTCAAATTTTAACTAATTACTTTCACTCTAAGCTGATGTAGGGGTCAGGGAACTGGTCTTGGGTCAGAAAGGTTCTGGGTTCGAATCCCGCGCAAGACATGGAACATGAAAAAGTGGCCCACAAATCTGCCCTTCAGATGCCTGTATGACGAAAGGTCATTCTCCAGGTGGCATTAGCAACAACAAAAATCTTTCACTATAATTTTTATATTAAATACGCGTGGTAATACTTTAGTTAAACTAATAATTTATTGAAAGTGACTACTTATTTGAAGAATTTCGAAATGACTCCTTAAATGGAGACTATTTGGTACTTATTTATGGGTTTTATGAATGATATAAAAGTAATTTTTATGCAGCTCAATTATATTATAAATCGAAAAGTTTTTAAGAAATATTCGATTAGTTTTTAAGTGTATTTTTATTAAAACAATGTTAAAGAATGCATAATTATAAATAAACGCAATAAGTTCAGTAAGTAAGTAAGTAAGTATTTACAAGCCGCCTGTTTTTTCTTTCATTATTTTATAGCTAGTGTGTTTATTTCAATCGCATTTATTTAACGCTTTTGCTGTTAAAAAAGATAAGTGTTTTTGGAAAATGTGGTTATTTTTATATTTAAAAAACATTTGTTACGTAACATCTAAAAAAAAAAATTCTCTTGAGGTTTAGAGTTACTTGGATTTATTGAAAGTCAGTCATGCGTGTTATAAACTCGTCAAGCCGGTATATCGTTACAAAATTTAAAACTGATTCGAGGTCTTTTATTTCATATACATTTATAACAAAATAAAAATATTTATATCTCTTAGCTCAACTTTCAGTGTATTTATGAGATTGATAGTAAAAATACATTTAATAATCATGAGGAATTCCAAAATTGTATAGTGTAATAGAAAATTATGCTTGTCCATACAAATTTGTCGAGGCAAAAAGAATAAGACAATGATAAGTTTAAAATAAGCGTGCGAGTAATAAAATACGTCTAACAATACTTGACTAATAAATTTACGGTATTTTATTTCGAGTTGTATAGATCTTGTAAGGAAATTTTTCCAATTATAATTTCTTAATAAATTTTATTTTCTAAGTAAATAATTTTATTAAAACAATATTTTTTAATAAATAAAATTTTTTAAATTTATTTCATTATTATTATAGTTTTTAGCAACTTTCTGAGAATTTTGTCTTTAACATAATTATTTAAAAAATATCTTGACCTCAGAGATAGGGTAAATTTTGATTAGATAGCCAGTTAAAATATCTCTTATATTTGTTAATATATATTGCCGTTAATATAGTTTCACAGGAAGCAGTTTAACTTGTTTATCAATTTGAAGAAAAAAAAGTTGCTTTTCGAAACAGCATAATTTATGTAAAATTTTAATTTTATTTTGTAGTCAGATATTTTTGTGTTTTCCAATACGTAGGTTATATATAAAATTTTAACTAGCTGTACCTTTAAGGCACATATATAGTCCAAATTTTTTTTTTCCTGAGAAATAAGCAAAAGGATATAATAACAGAGTGGCATTATAAATCCGATCTATCTTCACCTTTAGGAGAGAAAGCCACATAAAGTCGAGGAGAGATGGCTACTTTCTATTAATGCGTATTGACATATCAGGAATTGTAAAGTCCTTAAAAAAGCTTAAAATTAGTAAAAAAAAAAAAAAAAAAAAAAAAAAAAAAAACAAGAAAAAAACACGTCTTTTAATAAATTCTTATTTCATTAAATTCGTATTCGCCACGGCGATTAATATTTTTAAATAAATAAATCTAGTTACAAAATCTTTGGTTTGGTTTGCTTTCAAAATTTTAAAATGAAAGCTAATAAAAATTAGGTTTTTTTATTATAACATTGAAACCACTCTTTTCTGTTTTTAAGAAAAGTACTAAAACATACATATCATTTTCCAATTCTTCTGACCTAAAATATTATATGGTAGAACCCTACAAATTATCCGATTTTACAGAGCTTGATAAATATGAGAAGAATACAATAACACAACTAAAAATGACAGATGTGTAAGGTGCATGCTCAATGACATATGAAGAAACTTTAAAAATCTCTGCCAAAAAATGTGTTTTTTTTTAAATGATGGATATAATATAATATAATATAATATAATATAATATAATATAATATAAAATAATGTAATGTAATGTAATGTAATGTAATATAATATAATATAATATAATATAATATAATATAATATAATATAATATAATATAATATAATATAATATAATATAATATAATATAATATAATATAATATAATATAATATAATATAATATAATATAATATAATATAATATAATATAATATAATATAATATAATATATTTTTTCAGTACCCTTGCAGAGGCCAAATAAAAAAAAAATTATTTTATGGAGAAAGTATTTAATAAATAAATTATAAACTTGTTTATCGCGTATTTAGAAAGAATGTATCAAAATAAATAAGTAAAATTAAATATTCCATGTCTACTTTAAATTCTAGAAATACCTTGTGACTTGTAACTTGTATAAAGTTTAAAATACTAAGCATCTAAGAAATGTTATGTTAATACAAGAAGAAGTGCCACAAATGCCTTCGTATGGCAGAAGTAGTTCAGATTTATTTTGGTCTACAGACGAAATTAGATCAAATATTATTTTTTTGTATACAAAATTAAGCTAAACTAAAAAAAAATTTAAAAAAATACTATCATTATTATTCCTATACCACTAATTTTTTCAGAGATTTTTTGCTGTTCGGCTTTAAACAAAATTTATAAGAATGAGATGCAACTTAGGTAAAATTTCCGAGTCCTCAAAATCTGAAAACGTTTGAAAAGTATTTATTAAATGACAATCTTCGTGCATTATTTAGGCGATAGTCGTGAAAAAAACAAACATCGTTAGAAATGCAGTTTTTATTTCAAGTAAGACTTATAAATTTTGAAGATTGAAAATGTTTTAAACTTTATTTACTTACACACTTTATTTTGTTTACACGGTGTTTAGTTCACTTTTTTATTTCAATTTTAATGTGGATTTATTTCAAAAGTTAAAGCAATTTGATAGCAGTAATATTTTTTGTTTGATTGATACAGAATTTCTCCTTTTTAATTTCAAATTAATAACGCTAGTAGTGCAATTATTTCATTTTATCTTTTTAAAAATTTCAACATTTGATTTCGCATGCTTTGCTTTAGATTTTTTTCCATGATGTTTTAGATCATTGATCAATACTGTCATTATGTTACAGTCAAGTTTCCAATAACGAAATTAATTCGTTTTTTTTAATATTTTTTTTTTTATTTTTTTTTTTACTTACTAGCTGACCTACAGAGTGCAACAGTTGAATATTTTAACGCACGCTCTGCTCCATAATGTTGTAGATCAATACAGAGACTTAATCGACTGGGCCCATAACTAATTATTTTCTTCATTATATTTAATTCATGAACTTATTGCTTTTTATTATTTTTTAGTGGCGATTTTATTCTTACTCTTTAATTAACTATTGTTAGACTTCCATAAAACTTGTGCTTTCATTTATAACCATATTCAAGTAAAGTTGAACAATTCGTTTTTATTCTTACTCTTTAATTAACTATCGCTAAACTTCCATATACTTGTTCTTAACCATATTCTGGTTTTTAAGTTGAAAATTATACACAATGTTTGGCTCTGTACATTAACAAGTTAATAAGTTTTTATAATAAAAATTTTTAAACGTTAAACAGTATTTTAGCCAGGGCTCGAAAAAACTCGGAAATTTTAACCGTCCCTGAGGACGGCTTGTCCAACAATGTACCCGTCCTCCTTTGAAACTAACCCGTCTCTTCTAAATAAATAAAAATATAATTTTCTCTTATTTATTACAAACATTTATCATATAAATTGCACAATGAATTAGTAGTTACTAGGATTACAAATACTAGGATTACATAATACAGTGATAAAAGAAATTCTAGGTTCTAATAGTAACCTAGTATTTTTTTATTTTTTTTATGAAATAATTTATTTCTTATATGAAATTATTTAAATGACAAAGGTCAAGATATCTGGAATGTCAATTTATCCGAGGGTACTGCGTTTTTTAAATGAATCAAATATGACGTTTGCCAGTTCCACAATCAATCCAATGATTTACAGATGTTTGTGCTCAGAAATCTGAAAGGGGTTTTCCATTTAGGTAGATGTTCATAATTGCGTTTAACGCTTTTTGTTAAGATCAGTACGTATTGTGTTTTTTTTGTAAGTTCATTACTGAAAAGCTCCTTTCAACCACTGCAGTACTCCCAGACAGAGAAAACATCAATTCCTCCAAGCGCAGTATGTTGCTGTATTTCTAGATTAGAGGGTCATTATAGAAGTGAGACGATAGACTCTTGTAAGATAACAAAAATTGAAAATGTATCACGAACTTTAACGGGAAAATGGCCATCCGCGCGGACGTCGGATTCGAGAAATTCGTTGTCCGCGGGTAATTTTTGACCGCCGAGAACGGGCAGTTTTTCGAGCCCTGATTTTAACTTTGTAATGTGCTGTTTGTCAACACCAAGACAAAATATTAAAAGAAATATTAAACGTAATATATAATATAAATTATAAGTTATTAAAATAATTAAATGTTAAGTTAAATATTATGTTAAAGAATTTAGAACATCTATATTTTAAATTATTTTTTTGAGAGAAAATGTACACGCGTTGTTTGTAAAAGATAAATAATATACGACGTAATTATGTATCTTTTAATTTAAGAGATACAAAACTTTATCTTATAATATTAAGAATTAAAAGTAGTTGTTTTGAAAATTATTACTAATATTTAATATTAAAGATTTAAATAACTTTATAAGTAAAAATTAGTTAAACGTTTCATTGTAAAAGCTTGTAAGATGTGATTTTTATTGTTACAGTAAAAGTATTTAAATATACTATTTGTATTTAAGGAGACACGTCACTTCGAAAGAACATAAATGAATTATTGGTATAAAATAAAAATTCTGAAATTTTTAAATATTATGTAATTATATAACAAGTTCATGGTTAAAGCAATTATAATAATTATTGCTGAACTTTTTAAAAAACAACTTGAATTACATCTCGCGCTGATAAATTAGATTCAAAATAGCGCTTTTTTTCTTTTCTTTTATTGCTTCTTCATTATATAGTTGTCCTGCATAAAATATCATATCCCAATGACGCGTTGCGGTAAAAGTAGTGGATAGGGGGCGTAGCGATCGTGTATCAGAAACGCATTTGATGTTGCCAAGGAAACCTACAAGAATAAACACGAGTTCCAGGAAATAGAATGACTTGTCGTGTCTCTAACTATCATAGAATCTGTTGATGGCACAAAATTTCCATTCATTCATGACACCGGTTTTTATCGAAGTATAAGGTGAGAAAATATTTCTGAAAACTTTTGATTTTTATGTCATTTAATTTATGCCATGTAAATATAACTTTCTATCCAAGAGAGTTTATTATGTTTTAAATATTGCATTAAACTAAGTCCAGTTTTCTATATTTATTTTTGTTTTATTTTAAATAGAAACTTTTTTCATTCTGAAATAAAATTTTTGAAAAGTTTTTTCCTATATAATCTCTAATAAATATTCTAAATGGAATAAAAATAATTCTATGAATTTTTTTGGTTATGTGCCTTTATATTTTAAATTATATTCATTATATAAATGTTTTCTACTTATAAATTATTAGTTTGAAATTAATTATGAAATGATCTAATTAGAAAAAAGGGGTCAAATTCTAATAAGTCAAATAATATATACATTTAAATTTCGTACATAATTTATCTACATTAAATACACGTTGCTCTATAATTTGCGAAAAAAATAAATAAATAAAATAATATTTTAGGGCGTAAAATAATACTAATTTTTAAGGATCGCTTAGGAAGCATATTTTTTTAAAATGATGATTACAGAAATATGTTTTTATAAGGGTGGACGGTAACTGTATACATTTTTTTTCTATTAATTTGGTTCATAATTTTATATTTTAAAGCCTCAAATGGTTTTAAATTAACTGTATTTTTATGTTTAAAATAATTATATCTTTAATTATGTTTTAATTTTTTTAATTTTTAACAAATGTAACTAAAACGAAACTTTTCTTCTTAAATTTCAACATTATACATCATATTTTAATGTTCAAAAGAATCATATTTATTTAAGTGTATTTAAAATTTTAGACGTTGGTTTTAAATAAATGTGACTAATACATAACTGATATCTTTTGTACTAATTTTAACGCTATCTATCATAATTCATGTTTTAAAAAAATCAAACACTTTTATCTACAATTAAAATTATGAGCCTTTTCCTACTCGGTTTTAAATAAATGTAGGTTCTTCAATTTCAATTCTATTGATCATATTTAAAGTTTTAAAACGTTTAATAGTTTTTAACAAAAATTAAAGTTTTGAACACGTATTTTTTCCAGATTTAATAAATATAACTAAAACTAAACTAATAACTTTTGTTTTTTAGTTTTAGTACTGTGTATGTGCCGGGATAGCCTGGCTGGAAGGGTGCTGGACTCACGTTTATGAGAACGAGAGTTCGAATCCAGCCGGCCGAAGACTCCCCGTGTAGTAAATCATGACTGGTGCACGTTATATCTGTCGGGTCACAAAGTCCTCCATGCCTCACTGCCTCTGGGAGCACTGAATTGGAGATTGATGGATCTCTGGTTCAGGTCAAAATTACGATCTGTGGATAAATGAATGGATGTATGAATGGGTCCACCCTATAAACGAGTGTTTCGTATGGGTGTCGCAGAAGTCGAATTCTTGGCCATAGATAGCGCCACTGGAAAACAGGAACAATCGCACCCCTCTCTGCCTTAATGGCCGATGACAACAACGCAGTACTATGTATCATATATAATATTTTTAAAAGTCAAATGGTTTTAACAAAACGTATAATTTTTATTTTTCAAATATTTTCTTAATATAGTTTATAGAATTATTATTTATCTTATTTATCTTTTTAGATATATAATTATTTATAGAATAAATGTTTATTGTTCATAGAATTATTATTTTTACCCTTCATCCCAAAAATTTACCTTCATATTTTCAATCATAGTCTTTATTTGAAGCAGCAACACTTAGCTGAACTTGCTTAATAACCTTTTACATACTTCTTCTTAAGAGGACGGAAAAGTGAGTTAAGGCAAACCTAGAGTAAGCCAGAAAGTTTCTATTGCTGAAAAAAAAAAGAGAAAAAAAAATGCAAACAAATTTTTAAATTCCCCTATTGCATAATCCTAAGTGATCCCCTCATAATTTGTTTTCAATTTGCTAGTTTTTTTTTTCTCCAGTATTTGAAACTTACTCTAGGATCTGACTTCTTCTCTACATATGGAAGACGATGTTTTATTCCGTGCGTCCTCTTAATAGTTCAAAGAAGGTGAAAAGAAGCTTATTTTTTACATCTCAACTCTTTGTTTCTTTAAGACAATAGCTTTATGGTTTTTGGTTGAAATACATTTGTACAATACTCTTTCAAATTCATGTTTGAAACAATGACAGGAAAACGTGACAGCATTACCTTTTCTGGACAATAGCTTAAATTTGCCACTAACTTTTCTTTGATTTTCTAGAACCGTCAGGTTTCAAAAAACCGGTTTGGTTGTAGATTTTGCTCATTATCCTACAAGTTAGTTCTGAAAATTGATTTAAGATTATGAATGAAGAGAATTCTTGTTTAATGTCGCGGAAATCTGTTTAGAAGTAGTATTGATGATGTTTCCTATTTTTTCGTGCTCATGAATATATTAGCTGTTTAAAGACTTTCTTAAATTGCGTATTGACGTTATTGATTATATAGTAAATACGGTAGGTCAGTGAAACCAGTGGAAGAAGACCAGTTTTGATTGAGAACTCTTGTTTTTCATTTCGTTAACCAGTTTTGATTTAGAATTTTTTATAGTTACACCGAATCAATTATGATCAGTTTCCTATTTCAGTTGCATTTATGTAATTATTTAAAGTAAAAGGCCAATGAAAAAGAAATGGTAACTTTCTTTTCTTAAATAAATATATATATATTTCTACTTGCAAAATATTGAAGAAAATTAGAATTTATAAAAGTAGTATTAACACATTACAGTATTAACATACAAAACAGTATTAACACACTAGTATAGACACACAATAATTAAATTCACAGCAATTAAATTCGCAAAAATTATGTTTTCCTAATATATTTTATAGCATTTCTTTTTCAGCTTCCACACTAAAATCAAATTCATTTCTGTTATAAAATAAAAAGTATTTTATGGGTTATTACTTTCATTTATATCTTTATATTTAAAATAGTCTGCCGAAAGATCTTTGACCGAACAAATTAAGAACCACGGCATTCTTAACCGTCAATTAGTTTCCCAACAAACTAATTTATATATATTTAACTACAACTGACTATATATATATATTTAAATATTAATATTAAATTATTTGATATTAATATTTAAATATTTATTTTATTTGAGTACAATGAATTCAAAGATTTTACAACAAGTAAATGCTATGTTTGATGAAGCAGTTACAAGTAAATCTTAGATTTTTAAAGTGTTTTTTTTTTTTTTTTTTTTTTTTTGTTCTTTATATGATTAATTTATTTTTCTCACAATTAGAGATGTCATATATGTTTAATGAAATTTATTTTCAGACTTTTTAAAACGATGTTTGTATAACTAATATTTCTTTATAGATTTAATTAATTGTATCTATTGCAAGGAATTACTCAATAAATTATATATTAACATTTATATTAAGTTTTTTAATAATAATTATAAATTATTATTTTTATAGAAAATTTTTTAATTTTTATTTATAATTAATTGCACTAAATTTTTCAGCTATTCACTCGCTCTAGAAGAAAACAAACAGCCTATCATGGATTTTATGGTTTCATCAAAAGCTTTCCTGGCTGTTGTTAGAAATGTACTTAAGTGTTCCTTCATGAAAATCTCTATCAAAATTGTTTTTTTTTTTGCTTATCTTATTAGTTGCTCAAGAATTTAAAAAGTAATACCGCAAAATAAAAATATGACTTTCGAATCAAAAATAAAATTTTAAAAGAAAATTCGTTTTATTTATCTATTTATTCTGCCTTCATGAAATTTTTTAACTTGACTATCAAAAATAAATTGATCTTTTCAGGATATATAAAATAATTATATCCATTTAGTTAGTCAATGCAGATATAGTAATTTAGTTTTGACTTTATTTCCTTTTATTGATTCCTTAAATTTTTTATGTCTGGAATAATTTATAGCAAAATATTTTTCATAAAACTTTTATTGAATTATAAATTATACTCGATTTATTTTCCGTTTAATTTTGGCAGCATGTTTAAAATTTTTTAAAACTATTTTATATTCTGTAAGTTTTATTTCTTTATATATTTAATTAGTTTCGTCTACAAGGAATCTGATAAATTTTTTTAATAAAATACAATAAGCCAATTTGAACGTTTTCTCTAAATTGTTCATTTGTTTTCTTTATTTCCGTGTTATAGACTCTTTTTTAGACACTTTTTTATTTATTTATTTTTCTTTTGCAACATTGTAAGAAAGTGATATTTTTCTTTTAGGAATTTGTGTAGCTGCATTTGTGTATTGCTGAGGGCCAACAGCAAATTGTGTTTCTTTTATCCTTGGCACTGTAAGAATTCACAGATGGATATCAAATCGTGGATTCTTTGGTGCTAAAGATAACAAGAGGCGGTTTCTTCGTGTTCAAATATCCAACGAACTCCTCTTCTGTTATTTGGCACTGTCACATTTTTGTGTGTCTATAATTCTACAAAAATTGTGATAGTGTCAAGCAACATGAAGAGCGTTGAATCATCGATTCCATAACCAGTGTTTGATGACTTCTCATAGCAGGTCAGTATTAGTAAGTATATATTTTCTTTTAAAAGGGGTCATTTCATAATATATTCGCGTTGTTAAAAAGTGTCATTTCTAAAAATTGACTACATGTTTTTACATGAAAAAAAGCTTTTTTAAAATTGTCAATAGTAATTTTAAAAAAAATATACATATTTTCTACGTTTAAAACAAGGATATTGAGAAAAACACGAGAAATCATCTTTTTCGGGTCCCCTTAAATTAATTTAAATAATGAAAAGAAAATATGTGCTAAAATTCAGGAGTTTGTTGAACTTTTTTTTAAAAAAAGCGGTGGTAGAAAAACTAGAAATGTAAGAGAATGCCATAAAGAACATTTCTAATGTGACTAAAACAAAAACTGCTTTTAAACGTCTAAACTTAATCATGAAGAAAAAAATTTAATACCGTGATATTTAGTTGAAGCTCATGAAATGACCCTTTTAATGATTTATAGATTAAAATGTTTTTTATTAAATGTTTTATTAGGAAATACAATGTCATGCATTTATACAATGTCATAGGAAATAACTGAAATACACTTTCATTTTAATGCTATAAAAATGCCTAAAATTTCGCCACTTACCTTCTGATACCCATTTTTTACACCAACATTTTTTTAGCGATGCCTTATGATGTTTAGAACAAACTATTGTCTCCATGATGTTCAATTCTCTAAAAAATTAAGAAAATATGTCACTGTTTCTAGCTCAGAGTGCTGCCGACTTTCATACACATGTTTGAAAAAGTTCTTGGATCAATAATGAACACAAAAAATTAGCGGTGAAATTTTTTTTTGTTTTAAACTAAGTTGTTTCTTGTCAAACTGTATAATAATTTGGGATTTTTTGTATGAGTTTTAAAAGAGCTAGTTTTCAGAAGTATATTTATTTAACTCTGCGTAATTTCTTGATATGTCACTTAATATTAATTCTAATTATTTTATTGAAGTGCTAACAATGTAAGTCCCTGGTTTCAGATCAATGCTAAAATTTTCAACTAAAAATAAAATAGCTAAAATCTAATGTCGGAAGTCCTTTTGCCCCAGATGTCTTATAGAGAAAGATTATTTGATGAATTGTGACATTCATAAAAAAAATTATGAGAAAAATGTTGTAAAGATAAGGCATTGCCTATTTAAATCCCAGATTTACTCTGAGACATTCTAAATATTGAAAGATAAGAAATTCCCTAGTTTCTTGCTACCTTGATATTTTTTGGATCGAATATAAGGTTATGTACGGAAATTGTACAATCAATTAACAAATTATGCAGGGTTAGTAATGATTCTTAAAAATTTTAAAAAGTTAATAAAATTGCATTCAATAGCTTCAAAAATTTCTTAGAAAGAGCTTATCAATTTTTTCTTATTTATTAAGAGGTTCTGAAATCATTCCACTTTTGGTTTTCAATTTTTTACACACTTTCAGGCTATTGTATTGCTTTTTTTATGTTCTTCGCAAGAATTTCTCTTTGAATTTCTGAAAATTTTGATAATGTCTAAGTTGAAATAAATTTTTTTTTAACACGTTGACTGCCGCGTCACCCATATTCGGGTAACAGCAAAGTTTCTGATCGGTGACGCTTATTTGATTACTAGCGAAGGATATTCGTATATAATTGAAAAGATATTTCCCAGAAAGTAACAAAACTATTGAATTGTCATAAAAGTAGTACAAAAATGATTTATGAACCTCGTAAAAGCTTTCTTGTTCACGGCTATTTGACTCACTAAGAAATAAGTCTTTCTTTTTTCTTTTCGAAATTTCATCTAATTAGGGTAAGAATTTTAAGTTATACTCCTCTTTTCTCGGAAAAGATTTAAACTGATCGTGTAAAGTGGCGAGATGAGAAACAGATGCGAAGCAACAGACACAAATAAACAGACATGATACCATGGAAACAAACGGAGAGAGATATTATTCTAAGAGCACCAAAGACTCGCATTATTAAAATATCGTTGGGAGTACTTAGCAGAAGTATAACGGTACTCGTGGCCTGAATGAGATTTCACTGTAAACGAGTGAGGCAGTCAAGTGTTAATTGAGTGTGATCTCAGTATTTTAAATTAAAAACTATGTAGATAAGTTCAAAATTGAAAGAGCTTTAAAAATTCTTTTTTTTTTTTTCCTTTCATGGAGTATGAGCAAAGCTGCCGCGGTATTTGCCATGTAATGTTTTTACCATGGTTTTTACCGTTTAGGGAAAAATTTGTTTTTCCCACAGTTTTAACTATCTATAAAATATATATTTATCATAGAGTTTTTACTGTTTCGTAAAAAGAAACATGTTTTTTCCCATGGGTTTTCTATCTTCAAAAAAAAAAAAAAAATCCTTAAAAAAGAAAAGACATTTAAGGCAGTATTGAAACTATATTTAGAACATTGTTCAAATATTCTTTATATGATAATTTTAAGAACTAATGCTCTAAAAAATGTTTCTATTATTCGTGATCCGTTACAGAGCTCTATCATGACACCTCAATAATACAGTAAAAGCTCGATGTAACAAATACAGCATGATATAAGAAGTCCTCTATTACGAAACTTTTCCAAAATGCTAATGTTAACTGTAAAAAAATGTATGTTTTAAAAAGTTAAAAATCACTATCCTTCCTTGCTACAAAATTTTGAACAATTTTTGCGACAATTTTCTGACGTTTAAGTGAGCAATATTACACAAATTAAAAATAAATAAATAAAAATCTTTTTATTTATTTCTAGTATACAGAAATGAAAAACGAGCATCATTTCTCTGTTTTTTTTTTTTTTTTTTTTTTTTTTTTAAATACTAATATTTATGAAGCAAACATGTGTCGGTAACTATCTTCTTAAAAAGAAATTCTTTTCTGCTGGTTTTGGAAATCCCTTTAAAAGAATTCACCTTTTGTTTACTAATTATTGAAATCACCAAGAGCACTTCTCGCAAAAACTTGTAATTATTTTTTTCAGTTTCAATGCTAATGAGTAGATATTTTGTGCTTATTACTCGCTGTTCATTTGTCGTTACATCAAATTGGCTTTTTTCGTGAATAAAAATGGAATTATTATTAAACCGTATCCTCAGGCGTCATCCTATTTTGTATTTCTTAGTTCTCAAAAATTGAATAGTGTCTACCTTAAATAAGTACAATATTTGATAATATAAAGAAGGTTATAGTTTGTCTATAGTAAGAACTCCTCTCGCGACAAAGTCTAAGGTCGTCTGCAGCTATGGAAACAGGAAGAGAGCATTTCAGGGAGGGGAGTTTCGATGGTAGATAATAAAAGAAGTTTACCAGATTGGCTGACTCAGCTGCCAGTAGGAGACTTATTTAATCTGATTCAGGAGCTTTTTTAAGATTCGTATGAATATTTCTTTCTTAACTTAAAATTATGCTCTTTACCCAATCGGTAGCTATTTTTTAAATACAATGAAGACGAAATATTGAACATATTCTGACATTAAGGGTAATGAATTTCTTTTTTTATGTTACTTTTTAATTTCACGCTAGTTTCTTATTATTTACGCTATTTATTATGAATGTTGATTATGATTTTCAGATGGTTTAACATCTAAATGTACACATTTTTTTAAAGCAGTTAACTTTTTACATTAATTGAATTTCTGGTAAAAGTGAAAATGCTTCAACTTTAATTTTAAAATGTATAAAAGTTTTGCTCAAGGTAGATGACAGTTCATGTTATAGAAAAAAAAGTTAGAGTGAAAAATTTAAAGGTTGAAAAATAGAAAAAGAACTTGCTAAAAAATTTTTTCTTTTTCTTTCTGAAAAAATTTTTCTAATTAGAAACTTTTATAAAAGTGAAGGGAAAAAAAGGTATCGAACGCTTTAAACAATGTTCAAACACGAATGATCATTTCTCTTCACTCTAGGGCTAAACAACAGACCAAAGAGAATGATTTTCCCTTCTCTCGCCTACTTAAGCCTAAACCTGTCCTAAACAGTGACCCTAATTGATATAATTGAACTTCGTAACTATAGTCACCGCCATGGATGCAGACGAGTCGCTAAGGGAGTTTATACTATAGACAACCTATATATATATATATATATATATATATATATTTGTTTAATTTTTTAGACTATTTAAAGGCTTATCAAATAAGTTAAATTAAGTTTGGGGACATAAAGTGAGTTATTCAGTTCTCTATTTATAAAAACATAAAATAAGAATTTCTTTATAGAACAAGATTATTCTAAAATAACAAAAACGTTTTTGAATTTTTGGAATGAAATGTTAGTTATTAGTTTTGATTATGTCTAAAAAATGCTCCTGAAAGTAGACTTTTAAGATTTAGTTTTGTAAATTATAAATTTTTTAACTGTTCCTCTCTATTTTTTTTTTTTTAAGAAATATCACAAATTTTGTATTTTACCTTTAAAAATTGAATTATTGAAAATTATGTAAAAAGTTGTATACCTTACAGTTCAAAATCTTTTCGACTATTATTAAATAAAATAAATTTTCAATTATCTTTAAAAGTTCTCGATACATGTTGAAATACGCCCAAAGTGAAGTAAACATTAACATTGCCGTTATTTTCTATATTTCGTTGGTCAGAAATCAGAACACATCGGAAGAAAAGTATGTTTATTTAGACAAACTACGTTTTTGTGTCTGATTTTGTAACTTAAAAAAATAAAAAAGCTTAAATCAGTTAAATTTGAGAAGCAACTGTTTCCAACCAACTGCATTCTTAGAGACCAGTTTTTAAATTAATTAATAGTTAAAATAAAAATAATAGTTAAATAGTTAAAATTACTTTTTATTTTACTAGTACTTTTTATTGTCTTCGGGAACTTTGATGTGCATAAATAATCTAATATTATTTTGAGAAGTTTTATAATGTGTCTTGTTGTTTTATATATTTAACTAGAACTGATCATTAATTTTCATCTTAACAGTAGCACTCCACTATTCAATATTACAACTATTTTCTTATCTGTTTCCTATGCTTTTCATTGAAAGAAAACATAGGAATTTAGAAAGCATCACTATTAAAATGATTTAAAAAGTTATTAGAATATTGAGAAATTATCCGTTTGCTAAATCAGCTGACTTAGAGCAACCTTTTTTTCAGTTTATACTAATCTGGTTTTAATTTTATTCAAAATATTGCTTTGATGCTTATTTTAACTTTAAAAATAATGTAGAACATTTTTGTTAAAGGAATACAATTAAAAAGTTAATCATGAAAACAAAGAAGAAAGAAATTAACTACGGCTGATAAATTCAGTATTTTTTTTAATATAAAATTGTGCGCCATATCATGAAGGGAAAAAATAGAAAGTTCTGAGAAAAGGTGTGTGCAAAATAAAACAATGAACACCCGGAGTGACTTTTTATTAAGTAATCGGATTTTCACTTAATGGGTTCAAAAGTTTAATCTTAAATGTACAAATCAATGCAGATAATAAATCACAAAAATGTACTTTCTCTGAATAAATATAGATTATTTCCGCTGATTTGGAATTCTGACTCTCAGAATATGGATGTTAGCCGCAATCAGGAAAATATGGTCGCAGTTCAATGTTTGGATCTTTTAATGTTAATTTCAATTTGTGCGCATTTCGCTAAATCGCGAGAAATTTTTAAGCGAATCAAAAGATATTTGTATACAATTATTAAATTCGTTAATCTAAAGATAATTTCCTTAAAAAACAATTTTTATAATTGAAACGGTCAATGTTAAAAGGGAACAATTCAATTTTTACGAAAATAAGCTTTTTGTTGGTTTAGGAATTTGTACTGGTAAACGCAATGTTCAGAATTAAAACTATCATGGCTACATCTCGAGCAACATCACCCAGTAATTTTTGTTCATTTTTTAAAAAGGATATGTGTTGCCCATTTCTACAATGACTTGATATAACTCTAGTAACAGCATGGTGACACGTGAGTGAATTAATTAAAATAATCGATTACTATAATAATTATTAGGTTACAGTTTGATATCCCACACATTCTCTTTGGGATGTTCCTCAGCTCCCAGAGGGTGCTCTTTCATCTCCATAACTAATTTAAAATTCAAAATATATAAAAAACCTTGAGTTAGCCACGAAGACAGAAAAGAAATATCAAAATGAAAATAAATTATGAGAAGATAACTTAGGATTGCCCTATGGAAAAGTTCTTTTCTAATAACTTGTTTGCATTCTAATATTTTAAATTTTTTTTATTCAGCAATTAAAACTTGGTGGCTTACTCTAGGTTTTCCCGAAATCACTTTTTTTAAAAATGTTAAATTAATGATGGAGGACGAAAATAAGTTTCTCTCGTGGTTTCTCTTAAAGCCCATTAACAGATGACTTCTATTGAATATTGCAGAGATGGCCAAAGACACAAAATCTCAATAAATGAGACTGAATGAACTGTACATTCTTGATATGTATTTATTGTACCTTGATATGATTTGTCATCAACTCTTATAATGTGTCCAAATATTTGTTTGGGGAATAAAATTATTGCTGCTTTTAACATACTTTTCTTTTTGTTGCCGATGTTAAAAGGGCTAAATTTCAAAAATCATTTCTTGATATCAAATACCGAGTAATTTTGTAAACTGCCAACAATTTTAAAGCAGTCTTTCCACAATTGACACAGCTTTTCTCGAAAGTGCAGATTTGCAACATTGACCGCTTCAATTATTAATTATTTTATCTAAAAGTAGTCGCATTATTTTTGTGTTGTAATGCATAAAAATGTTTACGTCATTTTAAATGACAAAATATGAAATTTGAACGAAGTAGATCGTTTCCGAGTTAACAAATTTCAAAAAGCTTACATTTAAAACTTGATTTCTTGAGACCACCAATTTCATCCATTTAAATTCAATTTTGCACTTTGTCATTGAAAATAACATACTTAACAATGTAGCTATAAGTAACATATGAACTGTGGATTTAAAATTTCCTTCATTAGATAAAATAAATTATAATACTTATTGTTTCATATGGAATTGTATTCGGATAAATGAATTTAATAATTGTACGCAAAAACATTTTGATTTTCTTATCAGTTTCTCAAGATATACGAAAAAAGTTTAAATTAGCATTAAGGGGTCCAAACTTTTAATCGCTTTTCTCTAAAAATTATTTTGACTATGTTTTCCATATTGCGGCTCCTCCCTCCCTATTTCAAGAGTCAGAATACCAAATCTGTCGAATAAAAATGTGTTTATCCTGAAAAAGTACTTTTTTGTGTCTGATTTCATATGTAGCGTATCTACCACTACAAAAATATGATTCCAATTCACTAATATACAAGACATGTTAACTCGATTCTTATGTGGGTAACCTTTTTACAGATGAAGGTTGACATTGTCTATAGCAACACTCTCACTATATTGGTGACTTTCGGACGTGATGTGAACATGCCTACATTGATGGAATTTCCAACTTTGAAATGAACTCGCCAATCTTAGCAGTAACGCTCACTTCGATTTGAATACGCCTTCTTCGATGGATGGTTCACATTGAACAGTTGACTTGCTACTTGGGACTGTTACATTATCCACCTCCTCGCGCTGTTGCTACTTAGTCTCGATTAAACACAACGTCGGCCTGCATACACTCGACTGCTAAAGGCAACACAGGAGCAACCACGACCGTGAACTTAATACAGCTCTCAAGATCCGCAAAATTACGGGGATCTTAATACAGCTCTCCCGACTTCTCACAAAACAGCAATGAATCAACTAGTGGTATCCATTCATCGAATTCCATCACAGATAATTCTGGTAGGGGGAGTACTGTAGCGTATCTACCACTACAAAAATATAATTCCAATTCACTAGTATATAAGACATGTTAACTCGATTCTATGATGGGGTACCTTTTCATAGATGAAGGTTGACTTAGTCGATAGCTCCTGTTCCCACACATAACCTAAAATATCGTCGGCATTAATTAATTAACATATTTAAGTCCTCGAACTATTAAGATTGAGTATGTGATTGATTATTAGAGTTACTAAGAGACATTTTCTGATTGGTTGAGAGTTAAAATTTATCGAAATAAATTATTTTCGTAGACATCAACAAGGTATCTGGAGAAATTTCATAATTTCAGGTACTTTCCTTTTAAAATTAAGCTTAACTGTTCATACACAAACATAATGTTTAAAAATCATTTATTTTATCAAATAATTAGATTTTAAAAATTTACTTGTCGCTTTTATCAAGTTATTCATATTATTATATGCTGAATAAATGTTGAATTTTTTAAGAAGAAGAAATTATTTCTTTTTATCAAACTTATTTTCTAGAAATACTTTCGATAAAAAGAAATTAATCTGCGAAATTATATCTAGCCGAATACTTCGAAAAGAGACTAAAAATAAGTTATATTTTTACATTAAAGAACGTAATCTTCAATAATTTGATGTACTTAGTCTTAGTTTCTTGTTTCTTAGCTAGAAAAAGAAAACGAATCGTAAATATTGATACAATACCAATAAGGCGAATTCTAAAATGGCTGCTATTCATTTTCCAATTATAATTAATTATGGCAATTTATCATTATTTTTGTTTATGGTTCTTTAAATTAAGATTTTCTTTTATTACTGAAACATTAACTTTTACTGGTTTAAATGTATCTTTTCACAGAAATCTTAGTTGGGTTTTTATACTTACTGATTATTTGTATTACTGTGTATTTTTATGATTAGAAGGAAATATGTCTATTTTTATAAGTTACCCCCGCACTATTGATTAGAAAAGTGCTCTGCGTTACTTAGAGTGTTTTCTGAAAATAAATATCGAGATTTAGTAAATAAGTATTCAACGAAGTTAAGATAAAGATGTATTAAATCATTTTGAATTTAATTGAGTGCTGTTCTTAGAATTTCTTTCATAGTGCGTTATTTTTTATTTTGCATTATTGTTGATTAAAAAATAAAATGTTGTTACTATATTATATAGCGAAAAATCATAACACTCTGTATTTTATTGAGTGCTGTATTTTGATTTTCTTTCAAAGTTCTTTCTTTATTTTCCATTATTTTTATACAAAAAAATGTTGTCAATTTTGCGTTTTCTCTTTACTTAAATTTTATTTTCTGGATTTAATGACATAGTTATTTAATTAATAGATTCAATAAGTACAAATGCAAAAGATTTAATAAGTATATAAGAGTTGGTGAAATTAGATATAATGGCTAGTATAATAAAATAAAAGTTTCATTGAGAAACTTTAAAGCATTTACTTTATTTTCGATTCTTTAGTTTTGTGGCAGTTAGATAAAGTATAAAAATAAATTTAACTATTTAAAAAATAATTGCTTATTGTCTCCTGTTGAAATTAAGCACTCTATCTATTCGGAAAATGGATAAAATTGATGATAAATTTTACTTAACGATCTAAATTATGCTTAATGAAATAATTAAAACACGCATTTCTATCCAACAGTTCATTTATGAACATTTGTTGGACAAGCCCTTTGATAAGTCTAAAATTTGCATGCAATGATCAGGAAACGACCAAAACTTGAAATGTACGGAGTTAAGTTTAAAATAAAAGCTCTCTAGCTAATCGGACAGTAGTTGAAATTTAAATTGACTATAAATTTCTCGAAGGGGCTATAAATTTTGATTGTGACAAAGTTACTTGGAAAGAATCATTATATAATTTGCCATTGCGCTCGGATCTCTAGATGAGGTTTAAACACTCTAGTTTTACGTAAAGTGGAGGAACCAGCAATCAATTAACTTTGTGATCATATGGTGATTGATACTGATTGTTTTGGAAAGGATTGAAAGTTGCATTGTCGTCAAGCATAGATGGGCTCTCATTACTCTAATTAATCAGAAAGTGGCCAGAAATTTGACAGGCGACAAGCTTCCTTTGACAATAATGGGATAAATTCGGCTGGTAACGGTCGTGAAATGAATATTATTGTAATTCAGCATAGTGATTCAGTTTAAATTTGTGTGCTCTAGTCAGTGTTAAAGTGGTCAGAAAATTTTAATGAACGAGAAACTATATTTCATAATAATATGGTAATAGGTTCCGTTGGTAGCGACAAAAAATTATTGAATCTTGCATTGACATCAGGCACGAAGCTTTAGTAATATTTTGAGTGTTCTAGCTATTTGGAAAGTAGTCTAAATTTTGACTGCAAGAGTTCATCGATACAAACATTTATCTGCCTGAGATTTCATCGCAAAGATATCAAGATTTCATTGAGTTAACAAAAAGTTAATAAAATAAAAAGATTATTTATATTAAGATAAAAATATTCATTTAAGTGATAAAAAAATAAGCTTATAAAAAGAAATTCCCAATCGAATTTTTTGTGAAGTTAGCAATAATTTACCCTTTTAATAAAAATTCTATTAATCTTATTATTATTTTTAGTAACTCGCACGATTCTAAATACTTAAAATACCACTAAATATCACTGAAAACCAATACAAAGGAAGAATATGATTTTTTGGACTGTTTCAGAAATGTCAGGATTTCTTGGTTATTCTAAGCGTTCTATTTTGCGAATAGTATAGTATACGAACGGTACTTGTATTTTAAAGTGAGCTGGATTAGAACACCCTCTTATTATTCATTTGATCTAAAATAAATTTAACTCATATATATACATAATAAAATATTTTTGTGATTTAAATTATTTCCAATCTAAATTAAAATCATTAGTTGATTATTCTATAATTTTATTATTTTATCTGCGAGATTTGTTATAGCAAACTTTAAAAAAATTATATTTATTGCCAGTTCATTAATTAATGTTGATTTTTAAAATTTAAAATTTTATGCGTTTCTATATTTTTGTTAGTTAGTTTTCCTTTTCTATAATTTTCTCAATATTTAACTTAAAATTATGTCAAATTTGAACAGCCTGCCCAACTTTAAGTTTACGATTACTAATGTTCAACTACGTAGCCTTGTAATTTTGAACCCAATCCAGTAAACAAGGGAACTCTTGGATGAAGTATGGGGAGAGCCTTCGTTGAGGACTTTTTGATGGAACTAAACCGTATTTGCGTTATATGGAAAGGAAGACCACAAGAACCTCCCACGGTTAGCCTGACGGCAAGAGGACACATAATCTGTCTACTATTGAGGATATTTCACGTCAGCACTGTGTTCGATGCTCTCCTCTCGATAAATACTTTTTTTATTTTTCCTTTTTCAAAATTTATTGATTACATTTATATTTTTGTTAATTTATTTTCTTCCTGATTTTTTAAAATTACTTAAATTTTCGTCTTCCATATCATGACAACCTAATACAGGCCGTCTTAACAAGTCCATCTGGCTCAATCAGAAGTTTCCTTCTATTGATGCCCATGGTTTTAAGATAAATGATTTTCTTAAATATTTGGAAATTATGTCACTATATTTATTTTTTTTCAAATAATTAATTAAAATTTTGCACTTTTTAAAAGTGTCAAGTTCTTACATTTAAGCGTTAAATGTATATTAATTTTTGTTTTAAAAGTTTCAATGAGTTATCATATATTTTTTGCTAGCATATTATGTGAACCGGAAATTAATGCCGTTTTTGTGTCATTAAATTGTAAATTATGTTTTAACAAATATTTGTTAAAATATAGAAAAAATGGAAACCTTTTGCTATCTAGCCTGCAAAATTTAATTATCGGATTGCTAAAAATCAAATATAATTTCGAGGAAAATATGAGGCATTTTGGAAATGTTATCAGAAAGTATGGAAATATGATGGTGTAAGGTCGGCCTTCATTCCTTAATTAATAAATCATGACCACACTCAGCAAAGCAATCCCTAAAAATATGTATAGGGCAAATAATGGTAAAAAAAGACAAGAAAATTACTTTAAGGTAAATGAAATAAAAAAATTTATTGATATTAAATATTTAGCTGAGAATTCATATAATCAAGTCAGAAACTTTTAAATGAAACATCTGCATACATTTGAACAGAATTTACGGTGTAAATTTGCAGCACTATTTTCATATATCAAAATTTATCTGCGACCTCAACATAGTGATTATTATTGTACAAAATCAAACTTAAACTAACATACATGTAGCAAAATTTACAAATATAATGTCCTTAAAGTTATCGATAAAATATTTGTTTTGAATTTTATACAATGATATAAGTCTAATAAAGTCTAATAAAGTCTAATAAAGTCTAATAAGTCTAATAAAGTAACAGAAAAAGTACTTTTTGCGTTCTTCATCTTTTCAAGTGTTATTCAAAGCAAGAACATTTTAAACAGAAAATTTTCCGCCATTTATTTGTTCGCTTTTTAGTTATAAAAAGAAAATGCAAATAGCCGGCTGATGTGCTGGAGGTTTTCTGATACGGGCATCTCAATAATTCAATTTTTATACAACTGTTTTGAATTTTCTGCAATATTTCGTTAGTATTTTTTGCTTTTGCTTGTTAAAATGTGTAGTAAAACAAAATATTATACTCTATTTTTCATTTTTTTTTTATCATTATTAAATAAAATAATTTCAAAATATAAAAGGGTGAGATTTATAATTGTATTCAAACAACTTTTTTTTTTCATTTGAGAATACCAGCATAAATATTAAAAGATAAATAAAAATATAATATTTTGATTGCTCATCTAATATTGCGTTTATTTTCTTCTTTTTTCCCTTCTATGGAATTTAAAATAGAAGTACATTATATGAGTAGTTAGTATTGCCTTTTTTTAAATTAAAAGCTGCAGATTTTGATTTATTTTTAAAATTATGACTAAAATTTCTCCAAAATACTTACTCTCAATGGAGGGAAGCGCCAAAAACTTTTTCATTACACTCGAAAATCGGCTCAGACTGGCCCTGATATGCAGTTATAAACATAGTAGTTATTGAAATATGTTCAGTAGAACATTACTTAGAATTGCTCTGATCTTTTATGCCTCTATAACTTGAGAGCTTTAATCGCTTGAATAAGTAAAAGTTGTTTCTGTTAGCTTGAATTTCACAATTTTAATTCAGAAATAAAAGAAATGTTAATAATTTTAAAAAATCAATATAAAAGGCTTGAAGTCCTAACCGAATCATTAATTTTAATTTTTTCAGCCTCACTTTATGAATTTTAACAAATCATAAAATGGCATTTCATGTGGCTAACAAACGAATAGCTTAAAATCAATTTATAAAATTTTATTTTATTCATAAATAATTTTTTCGTCGGACATTTTGAACGCTAACATTAAAATCTGACACAGCAAATTATATTTTAAAGAATGATGGTGGAAGCTTGTTTTTAAAAGCTGTTGATTTTATATAATTGATACATTTTCCTTTACAACAACTCCGTTACAACGTATTAAATTGATTAATGTATTATTTTTTTATAATTTTAAAGTATGTGTGTATGTGTGTTTCGAGAATTTTGCTCAGATTATCTCATTTACTTTTAGAAAAGAAAAATGTATTTCTGATCATAGATGTAAAAATTACATATAATTGACTTTGAAGATCAGTATTCTAAACAAAGTCCTAATTAAAATTAAATTACATTAAAAAAAATTAATTAATGCATCTTACACGTTTAATAACTCTAAAAATAAAAAAAATCTATATGAATTATATGCTGATCAAGTATTAATAAACACTCATTTACAGAAGAAAATTATATATATATATAAATAACGGAATACAAATCTTTATTTTTTTTGCATCATTTAATTGTGTAAACAACAATTAACTGGCGGTTTAGTAAAAGGACAAAATTGGGAGAATGTTTTTTCTATCGGAACATTATTTCTCTATCGAAGAACATGGAAAAACCGGCTTTGCTATGTGGAGAAACAGACTAAAATCCGACTTTTTGCGTGCGGAACCAACGCCTCCTATAACTGAAAGCCTCCACACGGTTTTTAATAGGTAGTCCGATCAGACCACTGTGAAGGATATTCACTTTCCGAACGAGTTACTTAATACAAAATCTAGTTAAAGTAAGAAAGTGGTAGCAAATATATGACTAAAAATTTGTTTTATTTATGAATATTATTGGTTTGCCTTATTCACTTGTCAACCACTACAGATTCAAATCTCAAATATATATGATGAATTTCTCTCAATTACTTTTATAAAAGGTTTTGGGTTCATGAGCACAACTGGTTCACCTTTTAGGTAGTCTGCGTGAACTACTTATAAAAGACCGTGTGGAGGCTTTTTGATGTAAGAGGTGAGGGCAGAACTAACAGTAGGTTAAAAAAATATTAGCAATAAATACTAGCGAATATTAAAAATCTTTATTAATCCTATAATGCCGTTTTCCTTATATTGTAATAATCACTGATAGATCAATACGGCAATCTATATTCTAAATATTAAAATAGCTTTTAAAATGGCGTCGAAATGTGAAAATAAACATTGTTAAAATTGCTGCATCTCTTCAAGATTGTAAGTATCACGTGACTGTGACGTCATTTGACATGACCTTTCGATGACGTATAAAACCAGGTGCACGTATATGACGTATATTTATGGCTTTTAAAAGTAGGCGGATGTGATACTCTCATCGCTTACCGAGTAATCCTTCCGTTCTTAATAAACCACACTGGTGAGTTTTTATAACAATTAACAGAAATTTATTCATAAAAACAAAATTCAGAAGATACACATCCGCTCTCTCCAAGAGCTCAACCAGTTCTCCGTTTTTTTTCACGCACTCTCTCTCCTTCTACCACACGACGTCATAATAATGGCGTCACCTGGTATGACACCCCCCACCTAAAATTGGAGATAGTGTTCAAACCCAAACACTAGATGCAATTTTAGACTTGAACCAGGTGACTCCTAGGACATACAGCATAAAAGTACTTACCAATAGGTATATAACAAAGATAACATAAAGACATCTTACTTCATCATACGATACATCTAACTAGAAAATATAAACAAAACAATTAATAATCACATATAACAATGTTGGATTATGCCATGGCTGCTAAACTAATCATTAGAAATTAGTAAAAAAAAACTTTTAAGAATGTTCAAAAAAAGTCTAATAAAGTTTATTGTTGCTTTGTAGTCCACACAGGACCATCAACAGTCCAGTCTTGACAACGCATCGGCATTAGCAAGTTTTACACCTGGGCAATGCGTAATCGAAATGTTATACTTCTGTGATGCCAGAGCCCATCGTTGAAGCTTAGATGATTGAGGTGCATTCTTGGAAACAAAAGTCAACGGATTATGGTCCGTAATGAGTTCTATAAGTGATCCAAATATCCAGGTCTCGAATTTCTTTAAACTCCAAATGACGGCGTACGCCTCTCTTTCGATAGTTGGCCAAGCCTACTGGGCTTTGGTCAACTTCTGACTGGCATAGCTTATAGGATGTAGTACACCATCCTTACGTTGAGACAAACAACCACCGATCCCTGTCGATGACGCATCACACTGTATCACAAAAGGTACTCCGAGCACAGAAGTACTGAGACTGGTTGTCTCCATAAGACAACGCTTCACGCTTTGAAATGCAATTTCGTGGTTTTCCTTCCAAGTAAGTTCTTCCGGACATCTTTTCTTCGTCAATTCCGTAAATGGCAATACGACTTCTGAATAATGTGGAATGTAATCTCGATAATAATTACAAAGTCCTAAGAAACTCTTCAACAGGTGCTTTGACTGAGGCCTCGATAATTTCTGAATTGCTGCCACTTTATCTGAATCTGCACCGTGGCTGCTGGATCCGACGATGTGTCCTAAGTATTTGATGTGAGTTCTTGCAAAGGGACACTTTTTTAAGTTTACGGAAAACCCCAATTCTAAAAGCTTTTCAAAAATAATATCAATGTGTACTAAATGTTCATCCCACGATTTTGAATAGATAGCAATATCATCAATGTACGCCCTTGCAAAATCTTGATACTTCACAAGTGCTTGGTTCATGACCCTCTGGAAGGTTGCTGCGGCGTTTCTCAATCCGAAAGCCATAACTTTAAAACGATACTGTCCTCTATGAGTTTTAAAGGAAACTAAATCTTGGCTCTTTTTTTTAAGGGTATGGCCCAATAACCCTTGAGCAGGTCAACTGTTGATATCACGTTGGCTTTCCCAATTTCAAATAATAAATCAGTCTGATTTTCCATAGGAAAGTCGTCGGGTATTGTCACTGCATTAAGAGATCGAAAGTCAATACATAGACGAAGAGCTCCGTCCTTTTTCATGACACACACTATAGGATAAGCAATTTCGGCATCACTCTCTTCAATAAGACCTAATGTAAACAGCTCATCGATTTGTTTCTCCACCTGTGGCTTTAATGCTTCTGGGATTCTATATACATATGGCTTTTTCCTTTCAGTTCCTGTTAATCTGATCTTATATTCACCAACTTTAGCAATTTGAACCTTATTCGAAAATACCGTTTTGTACTTCTCTGACAAATTTAACAGTTCTGTTCTTTAATCATCATGTAAATGATTCAAATTAATCTCCTCAGGATTGAAAAAATTTGTAGAGTCGTTCATACTAGGTGTGGACTGGATCTCCCCCATCTCATCTTCCCTCTCAAATACTACACCCACTGCCTGTACTCTACAAATAAATTTCATTATTTTATTTACATGTACGTTCTTAATACTTCCATCTACAAGCTTTACTTTATAAGAATCGGGATTGCAACGTGCAACTATTTACACAGGTCCAGTCCATCTCGCATATAATTTGTTACTAGAATAAGGTATTAGTAAATATACTTGGTCACCTGGGTGAAACTCTTTATATATTGCGCACCGGTTAGCATATTTTGCGTAAGTCCCTTGCTTAATTTCTGCTACTGAAGACGCCTCCTCTGCAGCCTTTTCTAAGTTCAATTTTAATTCCTGAAGATAATCAATCGCGCTCTTTCCTATATTTAAGGACAGAGGAATTTCCCCGGACCATGAAGATTTTAATACTGCAAGTGGTCCCTTCGCTTCTTTCCCGTACATCAACTTAAATGGTGATACCCCTGTTGTACAGTTCGGAATCTCCCTATATGCAAATAATAAGTAAGGTATATATTTATCCCAATTTTTCGGATCATTACGAATAATGTAGTGTAACATGCGCTTCAAAACTTGCTTATATCTTTCTACTAAGCCCGAAGATTGTGGATGTCCCGATGTTGCAAACCTTGTGGTTGTACCCAACCTAACATGAAATTCTTGTGTTAATTTCGAGACAAAATTTGTGCCCTGATCACTCGAAATTACCCTAGGTATTCCCGTTCTCATAAATATTTCTAATAACGCATCGCAAGTAGCTTTTGCTATTATCGTTTTTAAAGGTACTGCCTCAGGCCACCTATAATGCAAATCAACTAAACATAACATATATTTATGTTAACGCGCTGACGGAGGTTCGATTAGACCGATTATGTCACATATTACCTGATCAAACGCAAATTCAGGTCGATTGATTGGAGTAATAGGTATTTGATCGTTCCCCCTCTCCCTACTCCGTAACTGACAATCTTTACAACTCCTACTATACTCCTCTATTTCTTTTGACATGTTTGGCCAATAAAATGAAAGACGAATCCGCTCTTTTGTTTTTCTCATGCCCAAATGATTTGCAAAAATTGATTCATGCGCTAATTTTAATATTTGTTCCCTTTTTACCTTTGGTACAACTAATTGTGTTATCTGGTCCCCAGAAATTTTTTCTTGGTGATAAAGTAAGCAATCCATGTTTAAATACCTATTTTTATTTTGTTTAGCGTCTTTAAAAGCTTCACGTAAAGTATCACAATCCCTTTGCTGTTTTTTAAAAATCCCCGTCTCTGAAAGTTGACCCATATTCTCCTCTTTATTTTGATTTTCTAATTCAATGCAACAGATCATTAATTCATTATTTTCACTTTTGGAATCCTTTAACATAAACATCTCTGCGTTCCCAGACACACCCTCTGATATTTCTTTGCTTTCATGATGTAATGGCGCCGAAGTTAGGAGATTGTTTTGGTTTCCCCCCTCATCAATATTCGCTGGCTTCAACATCTCATATACTACTGGCGTCAAAATGCAAGGAAGGACTAATTTGTCTGTTACTGAAAATAATACATATGCACTACTGCTTAAATTATTAGGATATTCAGATTTTAATGAAATCGAAAACGTTTGTAAATCCCCTACAATATTTTCTCCAAATGCTGATATTAAATGAACCTTCGAGCAATCATTATTTTTTAAATGTAACGGAATTTCGTTTGAATTTAAAATTGGCATGTCTGCGGCACTATCAATAAAGGCTTTAATTTCTTTTCCTCCCAAATAAATGTATTCATATTGTAAGGGTTGAGATTTAATTGAATTCGGGTCAATATACTCAGTCTTAACTCTTGCGATTAATTTATCTTCTGTTTTGGGTTTACTTACAGCTGGGTGTCTTTTTGATTGAATTATTCCCGTTTTAGTTTTTTCCCTATTAGGACAATAACGTAAATGAACGATTTATTTACATAATTTACATTCTTTTCCCGAACTCGTATTTTTATCATAAAAATTATTTCTCATATGAGGCGGGACATATTTTCCACCTGAATTATTTGGGAATCCAGTTTCTATCTGATTACGGAATTTGTTTGTCGGTTTATCGTATAACTCTGAAAAAGTTCTACCTTTCGAAGTGAACCAATTGTCACAGAGCTCCGCTATTTGTTTCGGTCGGAACCTCATATCTAACTGCTTAATTTTAATATAACTCCGCGCTTCTGAATCTAATGCATTCAATATTCGGTCACTGACAATTAATTCATTAAGCATTTCAAAATCATTAACTTTTCTAAGTTGGCAATAGAAATCCCAATTTGCTCTCAGTCTACTCGCGAATTGCATATGATTCTCGTTTCTTAACCTTTTAGCGGACAAAAAATTTTCCAAACATACTTCTGGTGTCGGCTGAAACTCTTTAAGAATTATATTCTTAACCTTTTATATTCTTTCATCTCCTCAACGTTTACATAAGTTAATAAATTCGCCGCTCGCTCGCCTAGCAAATTAAATAAAATTTCAACTTTAAATTCTTCATCGACATTTTTAATTTTAAACGCTTTTTCTAAAGAGCTAAAAAATAAATTCCACGTTTCCGGTCTACTCGGTATAAGAAGAGTTAATGTTCTTACGCTTTTTAAGAGAGATTCTAATGATGTAGAGTTCGCGTTTAGTCCATCCACACCAGTATCGAACCCTCTACCCTCCGCTCGAATTTTAACTCTTTCTAATTGAGCTCTTTCAAGTTCTAGTTTTGTTTTTTCGCGTTCTAAAGCAGTTTGCTCACGTTGTAATTCTTGTTCTGCTTTTAGGCGCTGCTCCCTTTCCAATCTTTCCGTGACTGTTGAGTTTAGCAGTTCCGAAACAAATTCTTTGTCTGCCGTACATTGTGAGCTCTTTTCTATCAATACCTTTAAATCTACAATTCTGTGACTTGGTTCAACCTTTTGCTCTAACTCTTTAGCAACCACAGCTAAATCTTCTTTCTTTAAACCTTTTATACTGAACATATTTCTTATTTCAAATCAACTAATTAAGTTTCAAATTCAATCAACTTCACTCTTTACAGTTTTACTTCCTTCAAAGAGAAAACATAAATCTTCTTACCTTTGGCCTCTGGTTACCGAAAGTTGAGCGTGTGATACTCTCATCGCTTACCGAGTAATCCTTCCGTTCTTAATAAACCACACTGGTGAGTTTTTATAACAATTAACAGAAATTTATTCATCATAAAAACAAAATTAACAAAATTCAGAAGATACACATCCGCTCTCTCCAAGAGCTCAACCACTTCTCCGTTTTTTTCACGCACTCCCTCTCCTTCCACCACACGACGTCATAATAATGGCGTCACCTGGTATGACAGCGGAGTTTCAGCTAATCATCAACAGGTTTTAGTGTGTAATGCGTGAACAGGGGAAATAGATTCTGCTGCAAAATACAGAAAATAAGTAGCGAACAATTTGATGCTTTTTATGAGAAAATTAATAATGAAACGCATTTCAAAAGTAATATTTGTTACATAGATATAATTATTTTTAATATTATGTAGTTATATAAATATATTGTATAGATACTATAATTACCAGATTGAATTTAAAAACCTTCTTGACTCTTAATAAAATTCGCTAAAGCACGCAGTATATTTTTAGACGATATGATACAGTTTTTATTTACACTACTTTAATTAATATAATACTTGTGGCTTCCTCTTTGTTTTGAATGATGACACAATACGATGGATCAAAAGAACACATAAGTGTATTTTAATTATTAGAGGACATATAAGTCCAAATTATTAATTTTTTTTTTAATCGGAGAATAGGTTTGAGTTGAATTTGATACTGTTTTTTTTTTTCTATTTTATAATATGTTGTACGCACAAATGATTTAATGTAAGCTACATATTAAAATATAGAATGTAATTATTTTAATATAATTTTTATATGGTCTATTAGAAATTCAAATTGCAATTCATTGTAATTAGCATAAAAATTTCCTTACATTTCTTTGAAGAAAGCAGTAATTTTAATGAGGCCCTCATAAGTAGTAATGTGACATGGAGAATAGTGAGACAGGTTTTTATCACTTTTAATAAATTAAAAAGTAAAGTATTGAAATTATTAACTAATTTCTACAGCTAACGATTTATAATTATGCAAAGAATAATACGTAAATATACAAAAACGCAGCTATCCTCATGAAACCCAGTTACCCAAACTATGAAATGTTTTTGTGAATTATAGTTTCTACCTATTTTTAATTTCTTTGATTATATATTTGATAGATTCTGCTTCAGTCACTCATAAATCAAGTTAACCTGTAAAACATTTTTTTTCCCGAAAATATGCCAGTGTGGACCACTTTAACAATTTTTTTCTGAATTGAGGCTCCATATCCTGCTCACTTCGTTCACCAATCAGCGTGGTTGTTTCGCATCGTCATCTTAGCTTAAAAGGCAATATTTCTCAAGAAAAAAAAAAAAAAAAAAAAAAAAAAAACTTATTAATAAATAAATCAATAAAATAAAATAAATAAATAAATAATCATCTTTGTTTATAAAATATACAATTATAATTTTTAGCAAGAACATTTTGATGATATGTCAATTGTAACGACATGAACAATTAGAAGGATTTAAGAAATCTCCTACTCCTACACGCAAGTATAAATATATCCTCCAGTAACTGTACTATTTAATCTTTGGAATCTTGTTTTGAATATGCAACACTGCCAAAAACGATAAAATAGAAGTATGTACTTTTAATAATATATGACGATAACCTTGTATCATATAACAGTTCAAATTGGAAATGATGTTTGTCCCTCTTGAATCTTTTATATTTTTAAAAATAATAAATGTAAAGATTTTTTTTCTGGCAATATCTAATTTTACACTTTTATTTTTTTATTCATTAATCTCTTTGTTACTTTTGACAACATGTCAAGAGCTTGCTTACAAAATGAATACCTCGAGAGCTATAAACATATTTTTCTACGACAATGGATAAATAATTCCTAATTTAATAAAAAAAAATATAAAAAAAAGGAAGAAGAAAATATTGCGAAACAATAAAAAACTTTAAAAAAATATCCAGTTAATTCAAACATAAATATAAATGTTTTTTTTTATCATGAAGACGCTTTTCAAATAGCTTTGGTGAAACAGGTAAGTTTAGAATTAATTAATGAGATACACTTTAAATTTAATGAACAAATTATTATATAATGAACATATTATTATTATAATCTAACTTAAATTACATTAAATTTAAATATCCCCTCTTTTATAAATGAGTTCAAATTTAAGGAATAATAATATTTAGAATAGAATTGTTTATTTTTTCTTTAAATAATTTTTAAAACTCAATTTATCATAATGTTTTTGACAACTTAAGTTACTTTCCCGTATCTGACACTGGCGAAAGTTACCGGCAAATTTGCATATTCCCGTGTCTCAAACGGGCAGTCATGTATGTCACGTTATTTTATAACAAATGCTCGTCTGAAATCTGTTCTAGTAAAAATAAATAGGTTAGATTATAATTAAATTTATTTACCATGAATGACACCATTATGCAGAATTTTTCATATGTAAATCACGCGGTGCATTTTGATGATAAGCTATAAGTTTGTTAGGAATTCTTTGTTATAAAGCAGTTGTTTTTGTGGAAGAGGTCCATTTCTATTGAGCTAAATATCACAAAAGTGAACAGTTAATCATAAATTAATTTTTACTAAATGTTTTTGGAGCTTTTTTTGTAAAAGTTATCCGATAATTGTATTGGCAGAAAACGGAATTCCTGAAGGATTCCACGATTCCTCAAGGATTTTTTGCCAGGATTCTTTTCGTTTACGACAAACTTTCTAAAGATCTAAGAAGAAAACGAATTCTAATGTAAAATTAGAATCTCTGTTTTATGGTTTTTAAGTCTTTTCAATTTATTCCGAAAATTTAACAACAATACTTTAGAAAAGGTTCACTTATGGTATAGGGTACTTACTAACACATTTTATACTAAATTAGATCGTGTTTTGAAAGTAATAAATTTATTATAATTCATTAAATTAAATTTATTTTTGCAAAGAAAAGTTTAAGAAATGCACATATGTTTCCAATATTTTCCCATTTAATTTAAAATATTTTTTTTCAAATAGAAATTTATTATTTTAATTAATATGTTTCCACCATTTTTAATAATGATACACCTGCCCAATTTGCATTCGATATTCATTTCCAAAACTACATTATAAAAGCCCGCTTAATTAATAAAATACATACTAAATAAATATTGCCTTCTAAACACAAGTTGCAACAAAGTTTAGTTATAAATGACTATATAATCAGTGCTTTCTCTTCAAAGATTAGTTTCGACGCCTCTAAATTGGTCTGTTCGACTTTTAGTTAGTAATTTAGTCAATGATTAAGTTAGTTAAATTAGTTCGGTGATTTCTCGATAATGATTGAGTAAGTATTTCAATCAGTCACTGTTTAGTTGATTTGTATGGAGTCGCCAAACTTATATGACATTTACACGGTTTCAATTCATCAGTACTGAAAACTAAGCCTCCCTCATGAATAAATCAGAGAACTGAAAAATACATAATAACTGACTTAGTAAGTTAAAGTTTTAGTTTGTAATCCGGTTATAGCTCGTTATTGTGCAGTTGATATTTACAAAAAAGAAAATTAAAAATGGCAATATTCAATCATGTTAAAAGCTTGAAACATCAAATGTTTAAAATTTTAAAATGTATTTTTATGGCTTATGATTGTGAAATGACTTAAAATGGTTTGTGAAAAAAATTCGTGTTTTTTTTTTCTTTTTAAATTTACAAAGGCACAAATATAATCAAAATAATTTTAAAAAATTTAAAATTTTGTACCGGATTTCGGATAGTTTAACCATAAATGAGGCCTTTGGATATAACATTATGTATTTTGATTCATAGACATATCTAAGACATTTATGAATATGAATATAATTATGAATATGATAAATTTTTTCGGTTTTCTTAGAATGAATGTCTACGAAATTATTGTCAATTTATCTTTAACAAAGACAAATAAAAAGTAAGGATTTATAATAATAGATAACTTTAAAATTATCAAAATGGGGGATTAAAGAATCGGAGATTTGAACGTACTATAAACAATTTGCTACCCAACCATATGGCTCTATCTACTGCTCCAAACTATAACCAATGAGAATACTTCCAGCCCCAGCTCTCCAGAAGAAGAGTTGTAAGAATAGTTGTCAATAAACGTCATTTGTTTACCTATAGCTGCTTTAAATTTCTTGTGGAAACAAATATTGAACACCACAAACAACAAAGCCCAGTTAGACTAGAAACAATTGAAAAAACTAGAAAATATTTCAAAAAAAGTTTTAGTGCCAAATTAGATAAAAATCTTTATCGATGAAAACAATACCTCATAACAAATCTCATTTGAAATCCTCTAAAATATACTTTCAACTTAAGGGTTAATTCAAATAAAAATCAATTTTATTCCTTAGGATCCAGTAATGTCCTACTTCACTGTTTTTCAAAAAAATTGGTAAATAATTTTTTTTTTTTAATTTATTAAATTCACTGTAATTGCTGCTGAACACAGAGTTTTCATCAACGCAAACTTTTTTTTAAAACAAAACTCCTTTACTATTAATAAATTTTTTCTGGCTAATAAACTTGGTTTTAACAATAGGTCCCCCCATGGGCTGTTAGTTAGTCATGAATCGCTTATTTGCACGCCCCTTAAAAGTATTCAAAATTAGACCTCAAAAGCTTTATGTCATTAAAAAAATAAACTGCGGATTTCTTTATATTAAAATTTTTAGCCACTTTCATGATCAGTTAATTTATTAGTTATGAACACTATGGGATATTTGACTTTTTAGTTGAAAATTACAAACTATTTGCTAAAACAAATATTTTTTGCTTTGACAAAAGAGTTCTTAAAAAAAGCCATAAAATGGCTATTACAAAAGGAAACCGTGTTTTAACTTGTTAGCATTTAATTAAAATTTTTAAATAAAAAAGCACATTTCCTCCAATCCCTCATTCTTATAGAATGACTTTTTTTAATGAAAATTCCAAAAATAATTTTATCAGCAGCCAATCAGTCATCAGTATATTTATAATTTCCATAACAAACTAGATTTATGTCTATGAATGTACAAACAGAAATCTCGTAAAAATATTAAATATTTAGCAATAACTGAATACTTGCATGATACTCAAAATAATAAGAAAAAAAAATTTTCTTTAAAAAAATTTACCTTTCTTTAAAATGAAAAATAGAAATTAGAATGATAATTTTTGATAATTACCGTTGGATTATGCTTTTTATTCTACTGTTTCACACAATATTACGTTTTATTTTGTGGATTATTCAAAAAATGTATTGGTTAAAATTCAATATAACATAAATTGTGACATTTTTAAGATAGCGATTTTAAATCAAATTTACCAAATTAGTTTTGCTTTTACAGACACAGTACTGTTTACGAACTGAATATTTTACTGCAAACTTTATAACCCACAATACAAACCGATTCTTGGATCTAAGACAAACCTTTCTTTGCACCCCTCCCCAATTTCTTCAATATAGAGATCATATGGTCAGTCCAATGGTTAAGATGGAAGAAAATGTTGGGGAAGTTTCTGAAATCACTTTGCATTATTTTTATTTCGAATTATAACCAATAGCAGGGGAAACGCCCAAACTAATCTTTCGGTAAGTGCTTTTCACAATTCTACTCATGGCTGTTTTTGTTCGAAACTATTTGAAGGTAGACAATCTATTCATATTTTAAACTATTCATTGGAGTGAAAAATTTCTATCAGAAATAAATAAACTTTAATCAAAAACGACACTCTTATAATATAATTTCATCAACTAAATACTGCAATAATATTTGTAGGAGATAATAGATTAATAAAAGCAAAAAAGAATGTTTTTCTTAGTCTTTAAACAGGCATTTCTCAAGAGGTATAAACAATTGTGTTTTAAAAATCTATTGGTTTATGCACTAAATATTCACTAAGATGACATCTCTATTCTATAATAACTTGTTTTATGTACTTATGTTAAACAATAAATTTATGAGTATCGATGTCATTTGGACAATCCTATATGTAAGAAAATAGCATTTAGTTGTAACCTAAAACACGAAGAAAAGTATAGATAAATAATTACTTACTGTTCAATATTCGATATGTCAATTTTTTGACATCAATATTCACATTGCTATTGCTGTCATTTTAAAGGATTTCATCCCGTCCTATTTAATTTTCTTAGCTGCAAACATAAATTAAAAAAATATTTTTGCGCGCTACAACACGAATTTCTAGTTCATTTTGTTAGAATTTTTTTTCTAAGTATTTATAGAAAACTTTTAGAATAATTTGAAGAAGATGGGCAAATAATCAAAAATAGAAAACACCTTAATAATTATGATTTTAGGGAAGGTTTGGAAAAGAGTTAGTAGAAAATTAGCTATAGTTTTCAGAAATGCCACCAGAAATTTTTTATCTCAAAAAAATGTGTATATATATATTTAATTAATTGGCATAAAATAATAAAAGAGTCTCATAATCAAATTGCAAGCTAATTGAGAGTACTTGTAACAAAGGGGACAAATAAAATACCACATTTTTGACATGCACTGTTATTTATGCTAAAATATGTGATTTGGACCATCCTAAACATTATCTGTAATTTTTATTAAAATTATCAGATTTGGAGGTAAAATAAATTATTATAAGACTTTTAAAATTGCAAACGCATTTTTCAAGTCCAAATAATGCATTGTGACAGAGAGGACATGGAGTGTAACAGAGGGAACGTCTTACAAATTTGACAAAAAGTTAAAGGGAAATATCATTGTTAAAAGTGACTCTTCGGTTATTTAAAGTTGCAGTTGGCAGCACTGCTATAATTGAAACCCGTGCTACATCTTTGTAGTTATATTTTAAAGTTTTTATTTTATCAGGCACTGTTTTAAAAAAAAAAGCATTGTTTGTTTCTTTCTCAATTTCAGTTATTTGGGTAAAACTAACTACCCAATTTTTTCCCAGAACTTTTTACACTTGCAAAGCTATCTATTGTAACATCTAAAGAATCCCGATGTTTTAAATGGTGACTACGGTGACGGGTCGCAAAGTCCTCCAAGTTTCCAAAACAAATCAATACTTCTGGGGGTACTGATAGAGGAGTTCGCATGTCTTTTGAATTGGGTTCAAAATTACAAGGTTACGGAGTTAAACATTGGTAGTTGTAAGCTTAAATTTGGGTTGGCTGTTCAACGACGGTTATAAAATAAAAAGTCAATTGTGCGATTATCGCAAGTTGCTATACTTAATAATTCTATGCAATTATTAGGCAAACAACTGTGATTTTAATAGTAAAATCACATTTTCGTGAATAGCACATACACATTTTATATGGAGTTTTACCTACGCATTAAATATGGATAGGTCGTAGTACAGCAAACTTAGATTTGCCAATTTTTACGTTTTGATGCATTTGCTTTGATATGCTTTCATCAAAGTGCACATTTGGCTTTGTGGACTTTCTGTCTCTTTTTTCTGACAATCATGCACTTAGATCTACCAAAAGTCTGATAAGAAAGTTTATCAGATGAGTAGAAATTTATTACAAGATTTTTTTTTGTTTCACCAGAAAGTGTGTTTTTGAAATTTTTTGGTCCGAATTGTCATGTTTCCAAAGAATCACCCATATATATATATATATATATATATATATATATATATATATATATATATATATATATATATATATATATATATATATATATATATATATATATATATATATATATTATATATATATAAACAAGATTTTTCCGGGAAAAAGCTTGGTTCGCCAAGAATACATTACCTGGACTGAAATATTTTTATGGCAACATATCACATTTTGGAAAACCAAATGTGAATCTTTTTAATATTATTCTGTACTAGCGCACAGTGCTAATGGCAATGAAGAATGGCCTAATTATGATCACCTTATTCACCAGACATGATCCCAATCAATTGAATAGGATTTGTATTAAACTTCGGCATCACTAAGAAATATGCAAGGAATGGAATTATTCAGAAGGTTAGTTCCAGTCAATAACAGAACAGTTCTGCATTCAAGCTGAAAGTAGTCACTTGAAAACTCGTAAATATGATACAGGTTATTATGCTTTTATGTTTGTTTGAAAATCTGATTGGGATATTTTAAAGAGCATTAAAATTTCAGTACTACTAGTTGCAATGTTATTTTTTGTTAAAATATTTAAATAAAAAGTTTATTATTATAAACTAATTAATACTGAAACAGAAAGTTTCAAAAGTATCTACAACTCTTTTTTTTATTATTTTTTTTTATAGAACTTAAGGACATTAACAATCTTAACTTTATGAGTATATTTATCACATTTGTAACATTTGCTCCTTTTTAAAGGTCAATTAATTTTTCGAAAAGGGAAAAAGTGGTAACTCAACTGCTTCATAAGTACTATAAAAGACAAGGTTGTTCTGCCTAACATGATATAATAAATATTGATATTTTTGTCTGAGGTCAAAAAACAGTACTTTTTCCAAGCTATAGATAAAAAATATCTATTTGGTATGAAAATGTATGTGTTACCACTATTTTCGCACTTTTTCAAAGTTGAAGTATTGTGGTTGGGCACTTATCCTTACCAGGGCGATGGGGTAAAAAATTGCCCTTCTTATTTCTAATAACGATAAAGAGCACCAAAATTGTATTAGTATTAAACTCTACATTGACTTTTATCAATCACACGAAAAATACAAAGATAAAACATTTCATTTGGGTAATTAAAACCGCAATAATGGCTCTTCTTTCATTTTGGTTCAATTTTTTCTGCCCTGCAAACGGTTAAGGAGTTACGTTAATTATATGCTCTGGTGATTAAATTAATTAAATAAAAAAAATCCCAAATAATTTGTACGGTAATATTTTTAGCAGTTGGAGGGAGCCCTGCATTAAAGTTATTTTCACCAAGTGAATAAAAGAAAACTTGTTATTAAAAAAAAAAAAAAAAAACAAGATATTCGCATTTATTTTTTGTTTTGATCAGAAGAATATATTGTTGTATCCTTTTAACAAAGTTGGATGCTTCACTTTTAATTATATGTATGAACTTTGATTGTTTTCATAGTCGTTAATTTATGAGTAAAAATAAATAATTTATCCTATAAATTTGGATTTTAATAGAACGGAAGGTAGAACACTAAAACTTGTTGAACACATTTTGTTAGTGGTCAACTTATAAATACTCTTGTGTATATCATGCTATTCATATATTTCTTAAATTTTTACAATCAAAATAAAGATCAATGTAATCAGTTTTTTTAAGAAAAAATACTATGTATCTCAAAAAATGAAATTTATAACCAAAATGAATTACTTTAATTAATTAGTTGAAAGAAAACAAATATGCGTGAGTGATTTATGCTAGGTATTAATTATAAATATTTTTCAATCAAATGAATTCAACATTTAAAATTACGTTCCAAACCTATATGTTGCCAAAGCTTTTATATGGTCAACTCACAAAGCTTTAAATACTCAACTTGGTGAAATTCTAATACATATACTCAAATATAGAAAATTTTATTATTATTTTACCGATTTATGAAAGGTTTAGAATAGATTCGACTTATTTTAATGCAAGATAGACAGGTAGTTAAGTTCCTGTTGTTATTTAGTTTGAATTCGGACATATCATCAACTTGACATGTGTAAAATTTATTTTCTCTATTTCTAGTATTTATTAGGTTATCAAAAACTACAATTTAATGCCAAGAATAGGCCAGACACACGCCCTTTTCATTTAAATCTCAATGCGACAAAATAACCTTTCTTTCTTAGGTGAGTCCTGGAAAAATTTCTATTTAAAACCATTATATTTAAATAATACATATTATGCCTTAATAATTATGTCGAAATGTGTCATTACTTGTAGGAAAATTCACGGCTATATTTATGAATTATTATTTTTTTATATGAATCTCTCCCATTTATTGACAGAAAACAGGCGAAATCTCAACACAGCTATGTTCATTAGTTATTTCTAATAAGATTATCCTAGAAGTTATTTTTATAGTCAGAAAACTGAAATGGAGAAAAATAATGGAATATGCGCTCATTATTAACTCTCGAATTATCTCTGTTTGAAAAAAGAGAATCAACAAATATATTTTTGAATATAGTTAAAAGAAAAATAGCTTATTCCATTCAAATTTAATTCAGTAAAAACTGATGGCTTGCAAATGGGAAGGATTTAAACCATAAAAAAAAAAGCAATTAACCTTTATAATTAATTAAAAACCTTTGGTTAATGAATTTATTGTGGTATTTTGATTTACGGTAGTGTGGTTTTGCATTTAATATATTTAATAAAGTTTATAATAAAGTAATAAAGTTTGCATTAGTGTTGTTTTAAACTTAATTAATTTAGTGTGGTAAGTCAAGTTTGAAATAGTGTGGTGTCATAACTTATCATGGTAGTGCTATAGTTTAATTTTACATTTGATTTATATTATTTTATGACCGCCGTTGAACAACCGTCCCAATTTTTGGGTTTACGACTACCAATGTTCAACGCCGTAAACATTTATTGTGGTAATCAAAGAAATAGCATTTCTCTCTGCAGTAGAAAGTTAATGAATCAACAACATTTTTACCCTCTGATGCAAAAATCAGCGCTTTACAATTATTTAGTTTCCACATTATTTTATAATTATTAGCTATTATATAGTAATAATTAGTGCTTACAGTTAAAAAGCATTTTAAAGTACTCAAAGGGTTGAAAAAGCATTTTCCTAATACTCTTGATCAGTTCTCTAAATCAGGTGAAATAATGTATAAATTTTCAGTTACTATTATTTTAAAGCAAAATATAATTTGGTTCTTTCAATCATAAGTATTTGAATGCAATCACAACTTGTGAAGAAAAAAATTAACTTAATAAGTATTAAGATAGTTTTTTTTCTATATTTTCTTATAATATATTTTTTATAATGTATTTTAAAAACAAATACTTTAAAATAAGTTTTTGAAAATAATTTTTTTAAAACACATTTTTGAAATTAAATATTTTATAATATATTTTTTAAAATGACTGTTATAATATATTGTATAGATTTCTTAAAATATGCTATCCAATAAGCAGGACAATTCGAAATCATAACCACTGAAATATCATTAAAAACATTTTTTGCGTAAAAATTATTTCTTGTAGCAATAAATGAAAAAAATGTGATAAGACGAGTCCAATTAATAAATCAATATTTCCAAGTTCTAAAAAGAGAAACAAACTGCTGAGGAAATTTTAGACGACATTCGGTGTTATTGATTTTAGCGCTTTTATGGTTCAATTAATTATTTTTTATGCAGAGTTAAAATCATAAATATATTTACACTGAAATTTCTAAGCTTTTTGCAGTCGAAGATTAATTTTAAGATCAAAATTTAAGATATAAGAATATGTATGAGTGATCTGTGATGAAATTTACTCAAGTTTTCAAATAATAGCTGTTTGTTTATATATATATATATATATATATATATATACAGTGAAACCTCCGGTAAGCGGATATTCTTGGGACGAAACAATTTGCCCGTTTATGAGAGTTGTCCATTTAAGGGAAGGGGGTACCCTAATAATGAAATTTAACACCATAAGTTGTTTTTAGAACATTTTCAAAGATGTAGAAATTAAATAATATCTACAAGGATACTATAACTATCTACAAGAATATTTATTTAAACTATAATAAAGATTAAAAAAAGAATATATAAAGAAGTTTGATATAAATACGTAATTCTAGATGTAATAGTTACAGATAAATAAATATAATTTTCCTATTAGCATAGATACTCAAGTTAGACATATGATACCGAATATGAGCTTTCTATCCTCAGTCCATTTCAATTATTAGGTTTACATCCCCTTACACCTATTTATCATTTGATAGGGAACATGGTTAATACTTTCTTGAAAATAAACCTCCCATGATTCACAGAAAAAAAAAAAAAATGCATATCTATAAGTCAGGAGGACCTATGGAGTTAATTATTCACAATTGATCAGCTATCAAGTGTCTGAAACTTTTTTTCATTTATATAAACACCTCAAAGATTATATCGATTATAAAGATTACACTTCTGTTCTCTTTTTTTTTTTTTTTTACCCCAGTTCTGTTAAATACAGTTTTCAAATTGATAAGAAAATTCAAGAAATTTTCAATGGGGAAGAAGCATTGAGAGCATTTAAGATGTCATTTCTATTTGAGGGGTCTCATAACCTGTGTGGACCAGTTGAAAAGATCAAATGATGCCGATGTCCGAATTATTTCAGGAGTGCAGTACCATTTTCTCTCCCTTCTTTACAAAGATAAGGAAGGCAAGGTGACAGGAGAAAGATTGATTTTTCAGTGGTGAAATAGCTTAACAATATTTTTAGTTACGGACAAGGCTTTACTTTCATTTACTTACATTTCATTACTTAAAAATGGTGAAAAGTTGAATTTTTTTTTAGCTTGCAATTTGAAGAAAAAATAGTTCTTTTTTCAAATTTCGAAAAAGTAGTGTCCGGTATGCAGAGATAGAAAATAACGTTTCAGGACCAAAATGACAGTCCGCGTCCGGTTACGGGAGTGTCTGCTTTGCGGAGAATGTACATAATGGTTTTCTCATAGAAGATTCCTGGGGAATTAAAAATATGTCCGTATTGAGAGGCGTCCGTTTTGCAGGAGTGTCCATAACAGGAGGTTTCATTATATATATATATATATATATATATATATGTATATATATATATATATATATATATATATATATATATACATATATATATATATATATATATATATATATATATACATACATATATATATATATATATATATACATATATATATATATATATATACATATATATATATATATATATATATATATATATATATATATATATATATATGTATGTAATAACAGAGCTTCATCTCTATTATCATTGGTGTATTTAGCTTTAATAATGCAGTCGTAAGCCATGTTACACTCAAAAAATCTTCATTAATTGTAGTAGGCTGGTATCGATAACACTTCACATCACACTCCGCAAGGGAGGGGGTGGACAAGACTTTGGACAATTCCGGAACAACTTTTCAGGATCACAACATGATGGAAAAAGCCATGCGAAAAGCATTGCTCTCGCTTTTATACTAACACAGATTTGAGTAAACAGGCACAGTCGTTGGCATTCTTGTATCCTTACGCATTAAGGAAAATCATTTCATGCTTCCTTATATGGAAGTAAAAGGGGGAGAGATTCTATAAATAACTCAATCGTATGTTTATCAGCCTTGACTTCCCAAAATAGAATCTCTCTACGCTTATTCTTTAACAAAGACATTTTATTAAAACGAAAGAGATTTAATTCTTTTATAAATACAAAAGTATTATACTTTTTGTATTACATCCCCCCCAAAAAAGATTTTTGGCAAGCCAAAAAGAAATCATAATAAAATTTAGAATTCTCTGAACTTTTAAAATTTATGTTGGTACGACTGTTCCTTTTCACTACTACAAATAACATTTTTTCAATTATCTGTAAAGAAAACAACTATATACAATAATAACACTAAAAACATGATAATACAATTTATCTGTTTAGGCAACTAAACAGAAAGAAAAATGTAACATATTTTTATAACTAATCTACTAAAATTTTCAAAAAAGATTTTTTTTTTTTTTTTTTTTTTCACACAAAAATATACAAAATTTTTATGGAAACGAACTGGACAACAAGTGTCTTAAATCAGAATTTAAGATTCTGTATGGTTAAAGGGGTTATTTACATTATGAAAATTTGTATTCCCCGTTAAAATGGAGGAAAACAGAATTTCTTGAAGCACAGTGATATTGAAAGATCCAGACGGGTCAATCCAAAAATATTTTATAATACTTTTCTCAACTTATTGAGAAAAAAAAGTTCAACTTTCATCGCCCTCACATCCAATTGATGTTGAGGTAAATCTCCACACGCGATTCGGATCTCCCAAAAAAAATATAGGGTGTACTTCTTCCATTGAAGAAAGTAACATATTTTGTTTGGTTTTGTACACTATTCATGATTTAATTTCAACATTTGTGGGTTGTTATATTTCCTAAGATTTGATACATGTACTATTTCAAAATCTTGTTTACTTAAACAATTCTTTTTATTTATTTTGTAATTAGCTTCTGAAATTTTTTGAAGAATTTTATACGGTCCACTAAAAGGAGGTGACAACTTCCTCGTATTAGGATAAGTAAATTCTTCAAACATAACTAATTCGTCAGTTTTAAAGTCTATATCTAAAAATCTAGCATCATAGTAAATTTTATTTCTTTCATGATATTCTTTAGTTCTTTGAATTGCTATTTTTTTAGCTTCCTCAACAGGTGGATAGATTTCTTCATTTAAAGGATTTTCATAGGGGAGTCTACCATGCATGAGGTATGCAGGTGGAAATTTTGTCACAGAATGGGGAGTTAAGTTATAATTATTAACTATATCTTTTAACAAAGTAGGCCATGGAGTTTTAGTAGGTTTCTCATTGATTTTACATTTTAATCGTGTAATTATTGTTTGACCAAGCCGTTCTACCTTGCCATTAGACTGCGGATGATGTGCAGTTGTCAATAATTGTTGAATCTTATTATGTTTCAAAAATTTTTTAAAATGAGAAGACGTAAAGGCGGCGTTTCGATCACTCAACAAGGATTTAGGTATTTGATTTTGAAAAATTTGATGTAAAAAATTAGTATAAGTTTCTGAACAAATGGATTTTGACGCAAAAGCCCAAATGTATCTTGTTAGGTGGTCAATAATTAAAGTTAAATATTTTTTTGTTGAATTATAATAATTCAATCCACCAACACTATCTATTGCTATTAAGTCAAAAGACTGATTCACAGGGGGTAAGGATTGTAATAATCCAAATCTTTTTTGTCGCGGTTTTTTATTTAATTGGCACGTATGACAATGTTTACAAAATTTTGTTATATCTGATGTTATGTTATTCCAATAATAAACAGGGGTTATTAAGTTAATCATTTTCTGCACTCCTGGATGGTTAAATTTATCATGAGTAATTTGCAGAAGTTTTAATCTCAACGAAAATGGAACAACTATTTTAGTAAAATTTTTCTTACGTATACATAAAACATCATTGATATCAACAAAATTACCTTGTAAGTTATCTTTCCTTTGAGCTTCAATTATTTCATTCAATTTTAACAAATGTGAAACATGAACATTATTTTTACTATTACATTTGACAAGTGAATGTGTTACATCTCTTGAAAGCCAATCTGCTTCAAAATTAGTAGAACCTTTTGTGTATTTAATATCATATTCATACATACTTAACAATAATGACCATCTAAACAATCTACCTTTTAAATTTTTAACATTTTTTAGCCAAACCAAAGCAGCATGGTCAGTATGTATGGTGAATTTCTGGCCAAACAGGTAATGATGGAATTTATTTAGAGAATCGACTATAGCAAGACATTCAAGTTCTGTAATTGCATAATTCTTTTCATAGTCTCTTAAGGAGCGAGAATGAAAAGCTACAGGATGCAATACACCACATTCATCTGTCTGTTTTAACACAGCTCCAATTCCAATTAATGATGCATCAACAAAAAGATGACATTCATGAATAGGATTAAAAATTTTCAAAATTGGTTTACAAATAATAGCATTTTTTAACAGTTCAAAAGATTGCTGACATTTTTCTGACCACACCCATTTTACATCTTTCTTTAACAAGTTGTTTAAAGGATGTCGAATATTTGCATAACCATCAATAAATTTATTGTAAACATTTATTGATCCAAGAAATCTTTGCAATGATTTTACATTTTTAGGGGGCATTAATTTTTTAATCACCTCAATATTATGATTATCGGGTGATACAATCCCATTGCTTATTTCATATCCTAAAAATTCTATTTGTTTTTGCAAAAATGAACATTTTGAAAGTTTTAATTTCAAGTTTTCTTGTTTACAAATATCGAAAATCTTTTTAAGGTGGGTTAAATGTTCATCATAAGAATTAGAAAATATAATAATATCATCAAAATAGTTCGTAGCAAATTTAATTTTATGTTTATTTAAAATTCTACGAATTGTACGTTGAAAAATGCTTGGTGCATTCTTCCAGCCAAAAGGTAATCTTAAGTATTCAAATAGACCGTTGTGAGTAGCAAATGCTAATTTCTCAGTGTCATCAGGATGAATACGAACATGATGATATCCCTGTGATAAATCTATTTTAGAAAAATAACTACTATTAGACAATTTTTCAATTAAAGACTGTATTAAAGGTAGAGGTTCAGAATCTGTTTTTGTAATTTGGTTTAATTTCCTAAAGTCAATACATAAACGACTCTTTTTATTTTCATCTTTTTTAAAGACTAAAGTTACAGGGGCAGCATAAGGGGATGAACTTTCTTTTATAATGTTATTTTTTAACAATTCCTCTATTTGTAAATCAATTTCCTGTTGTTGTTTTGGGGATGTTTTGTACGGCCTTAGAGATATAGGTAAATCTGAGGTTAACCTGACTCTTTGTGGTTCCATTCTGATTTCTCCCACGTCGTGTTTATGTTTTGCAAAAATATCATCATAACTTTTTAACATTTCTTTTAAGTCCACATTTTGTATTTTGTTCTCATTTTTTATTCTTTCGTCGATATTGACCTGATAATGTGTGCACACATTACCTAGTACTATCTTCGAATCATTTGAAATTTTTGGACCTTCTTTCTTTTTCCTATTTTTTTTATTTTTGTTATCCTTAACATTATCTTTTTCAATGTTTACTTTTACTGAAACATCTTTAACTTTTATTTTTTCAAAATGTTTACTTTTATTGAAACATCTTAAACTTCTATTTTTTTCAAAATGTTTACTTTTATTGAAACATCTTAAACTTCTATTTTTTTCAAAATGTTTACTTTTATTGAAACATCTTAAACTTTTATTTTTTTCACCATTTTTAACCCTAACACTTTGAGAATTTTGCTGTCTAATGTGCAAAGATAAGTTGTCACTGTTAGAATTAGCAGAGGTGATCAATCTCTTACCAAATTGAGTAACAACTGGCCCGACACAGTCAATAGACAAACAAAAATCCTTGCAAGTCTGCAACCCTAGTAAAGCATATGGTAAATCAGTATCAATTATAAAAAACTTAGCTGATTTAATAATTTCGCCTATCTTAAGGGGAAACTCACAAATTTTGTTAAGTGTTAATTGTCCTTTCGTTTGGATAACATTTAATTCCTCACATTTTTTAATAGGAATTTTTAGTTTTGACACAAGGTCTTTTGGTATTATATTCAATGTTGACCCGGTATCAACATTCAATAATATCTCGTTTTTTACATTTTCATTTTGTTTTGGTTTTGGACGTCCATTTAAGTATTTATTTTCCACTTTATATCCATTTAGGTATTTATTTTCGACTTGATATCCATTTAGGTATTTATTTTCCACTTGATATCCGGATATTATTAATTGCTATTGTTTATTTGTCATATTTTGAACGTTCATTTCAACAACATTAGGGTTGTTTACACACGAGGAGCCCATGTGAAACTGATTCAATAGTCCTTTCTTCGAACAGTATTTACACTGATTTATTGGGATCTCCTGTGTTGTATGATGTATTTTGGGTTTTGTCACATTCCGGGTTACACTTTTATTTTTAGGACAAGCCGGAGCTTTATGTCCTGGTGCATTACATTTAAAGCACCTAATGTCATATTTAGGGTTTTCCATTTTCTTCATGTATGGTCCCTTGTTATTTTGAAATTTATTTTTATCTAAGTCACTTTTAATTTTTTCATAGATTTTAAGTTTTTGTTTAAATTCAAAAAGATTATTGGCTCCATAAAGAATTGATTTATTATTTGTTTGGTCTGGTATTCCTTGAATCATGTAAGTGATTAGAGCTAAGTCATCAATATCACTTTGAGTGGCTATTTCCTTCATTTTAAGGAAATACTCTTGAAGAGTTTCATTATATCTTTGCTTTCTTTTTTGCAACATTGCATGTATTTCTGCACTATTACAATCAAATCCAAACTCTTCAAGCAAAAGATTTTTTAATTTTTCATATGAATTTAAACAACTTTCACTTCTTATTAATGTTAAGGCATTACCCTTTAAACATCTTTTCGCAAATAAAAATTTTTGCATATCAGATAATTTAAATAAATTGGCATGAGTTTCAAAATTTTCAAACCAAGAATTAATATTTTCGTGTTTTTCTCCTTTAAACATAGGAGTAACTGCTTCAATATCCGAAAAATTTACTATTAATTCAGTTTCTGTTTCTCTATTCTTTATATCCTTGCTAGAATTTTGACTATAGGATGCCATATCTTTATCAGTATAAACATGAGTTTGTATTTCTTTATCAACATATATTTTAGTATTTAAACTAACTTGCGTAAATTGACTTACACAAGTTTTAATTGGTAAATGTGATTCAAAATCAGTTTGAGTTTGTTTACATTGAAACTGATTAGTTTCATCCTCATCTTCAGAGGGATTTTCCATTACTATCGAATTTTTTAATTTATCAAAATCACATAAACAAGTTAAAATGTGCTTTGCAATTTCATCTTTATTTCCTTCACTGGAAATATTTAAAATGTCTGAAATTTTAACTAATTCCGAAAAATTGAAAGTATTACAAATTTCTTGTAATTTGTTTGAAAATTCTTCATCGCTAGGTTCAAAAGAAAATTCTGAAAAATTTAGAATTTTGTTACGGTTTAATCTAGAAAAATCATTAGGAAACAAAAGTTTAAATAATAACTTAATTTTGTTTGCCGTCACTAATTTAATTGACGTTTGAATCACATTTATTTCTTTCAAAAACATTTTAAATGCACGATAAAAAACAATATTATATCATCATTTTAAAGAAAAGCAATATAAATACAAGAAATGCAATCTAACTATTCATAATAAAATATACTCAGTTATTCATAATGAAAATTTTAAAACACTACTCATCTCCGATATCGATAAACTATTCAATCATGCTAGTGAGAAAGAAACATAAGAGGATAAAAAAAAATATATCTACAGTACTTTCTTTCCATTTTCCAAACAGTGTCCTTTGACCTTCATGATTGTGAAGAGAAGAAGTAAACAATTTTATTATTGCACTTCATGAATATTCATGATTAAGATTCGCGCACATTCACATTTGTTTTCACAATTTGAGCACTACGGAATTGTAGGGTCATCGGTCATTTCCAGATTGGACACTATGGGTTTCAGAGAGGCATGTGACGAGCTCGAGCCAACGTCAGCATTCTCACAGCGATGAAGGTGTAGTTAAAGATGGAGTGGTAAAACAGACCTTCCTTCATTCGTTTTTCACCGCGGACTAGGCACTTCTTTCTTTCGTCCTTCGTCCCCCGGGATGAGGTTTTATCAACGTTGTAGTCAGCCGGAAAATAGATAACAATGGTTTCCTCAGCAAGTAAACATCCTGGCGTCTTGTAATAACAGAGCTTCATCTCTATTATCATTGGTGTATTTAGCTTTAATAATGCAGTCGTAAGCCATGTTACACTCAAAAAATCTTTATTAATTGTAGTAGGCTGGTATCGATAACACTTCACATCACACTCCGCAAGGGAGGGGGTGGACAAGACTTTGGACAATTCCGGAACAACTTTTCAGGATCACAACATGATGGAAAAAGCCATGCGAAAAGCATTGCTCTCGCTTTTATACTAACACAGATTTGAGTAAACAGGCACAGTCGTTGGCATTCTTGTATCCTTACGCATTAAGGAAAATCATTTCATGCTTCCTTATATGGAAGTAAAAGGGGGAGAGATTCTATAAATAACTCAATCGTATGTTTATCAGCCTTGACTTCCCAAAATAGAATCTCTCTACGCTTATTCTTTAACAAAGACATTTTATTAAAACGAAAGAGATTTAATTCTTTTATAAATACAAAAGTATTATACTTTTTGTATTACATATATATATATATATATATATATATATATATATATATATATATATATATATATATATATATATATATATATATATATATATATATATCTTCAGCGTGTTTTTCAAATATTATAAATTTTCACATATTCCTTATAATTACTTTAATCAGTAAAATCAGGATTATGAAACCGTGATTGTTCTGGGTATAGAGCATTCGCCTTCCAATGAGCGTAACCACGGGTTCGGCCCAGTGATGGCTGGTCGATACGAATTCAGCATCCGGCTTGCACCAACCACAGTGCTAGCGTAAAATATCGTCTGTGGTAGACGGACCCTTGGTTAGTCTCCTTGCCGTCAGGATAACCGTTGGAGGTTTTCGTGGTTTTCCTCTACATGTAACACAAATACGAGTTAGTTCCATCAAAAAGTCTTACACGAAGACAAATTTCTCCCAATACTTGATTCCGAAGTTCCCCTGTCTTCTGGATTGGGTTCACAATTACAGGGTATTATTAAGGTATTAAACATTAGTCGTCGTAAACCCAAACATTGGGTCGGCTGTTCAACGACGGTTATAAAATAAAATAAGATTATGAACAAATACATTCTATAATGGTGCAACATTGTATACCTGACCATGAGAAATGCTTTCTAGGCAAACTTTTTAGAGAGAAATAAGTCTGGACTCATTTCTTGCAGTTAAACTCTTGATGTCTCATTAGTTTTTTTGAGTGGGTATTTTCCCAATATTGAACGGTAACAAATGATAAATCATGCAAATTATGTTCCAAAACAACGTAAAAGGATGCAAATAATATTTATATTATGACACTCACTTTTTCTTATCTCTTTCAGTGATTAGCTCACGAAATGGTGCTTAAATCTACATTAGCATGTGATTTCTTGGAATTTATACCGCCATGCCAAGTGGTGCCAACCATCTTAATAAGAGTTAAAAAGTCGCACTGCGCAAATCGTATGTTAAAATGGGATCAATTTAGCACAACAGTCTACTTGGAACGTATGATGGGACATTTATGTGTCGTCAGGTTCGAAAGGATTAAAGTTTGCCGACAGTATAGTTGTGTTAGTTTTACTTATTTTATAACTTGAATTCAATCTTTGAAGGTTATGAAGTTAGATATCACTTTCCCTCCGCTATGTGGTTTGACATTTCAACTAAATTTAGTTCCATGATGAATGTTTGGGCTTATGATGAAGTTATTATATCATTTTTTTTAAACTAAACAATTGAGTAAAAGAAGGCAAATGGTCTATCACCACAATTAAAACCTATATAAATTTACAAATATATGCATTGATGTTAGTTTTTTTTTAAGCTTTTTGTGTTTATGTACAGTGAGCTTAAAAAAATATCAACCAAAATAATTAGTAAGAATGACTGAATTTTCACATTCCAATCTTAATGGTTCAAATAGTAGCTATTTGCACATTAATTTAGGCTAACTATTGATAAATGTGCAAAATTAAAGGCAGAAATGTACTTCCTCTGAACAAACGTACCTTTTTTGACAGAAGTTTGATCATTAAATATGGAAATAGCTGCAATCAAGAAATTATGATCCCACCTAGGAAAAATTTCTGAAATTTGGACTCCTCCTTCACATCTTGCCTTGTTCCCCATATCTCTTAGACATTTTAGGAAACTATTTGTGCACACAACTATAACAATCATTTATTAAGCTATAATTCCATCTAAAAAGTAATTTTTAAATATTGTTTGATGATTTTTAATAGTTATTGGAAACAGAATTTGTGACGTATTCAGATATTTACAAAAGATAAAATACAAAATGTGAGCAAAATAGGTTAAGTAGTTAAGTTGTACACTTTTCAATCATCCACAATTTTAAATTTTTATTTCGCCAGAGCTATTTGACCGATTTCATTCAAATTTGCATTTTGCTATTTTAAATTACATAGACTTTTGTAAAAATTTGCATACTTCATAGTTCAAAATCAAATAAGACAATAAAGAAATAATAAATGATTTAATAAATTTGTTGTTGAAATGAATTCCTATTTGAATAAATTTCATTTGCATATTTACCAGATTTCGGCTATTTTTTATTAGCAAAAAATTTATATCTGTCGTTAAAAGAGCGTGCTTATTCAGAGAAAGATTTGTTCAGATTTATTCAAATTCAGTATTAATTAATGAACAAGATTCTTAAATACCTTTTGATTAGCTGAAGAATATGGTGAAATACCCAAAAAATAAAATGTTAGATCTATCTCTTGAAATATTGGATTTATATTTTCCAGATTGCAGCTCTAATTTTGATGTCAACAATGTGAGGAGTCCATTGTAAAAAAGGGTAATCAGAAAAAGTACATTTTGTGTCTGATTTTTTAGTTTAAGATAATAATTATCATATTACGAAAATTCTATATTTATCCTCCAAATATTAGAGTTGCATTTTAGTAGACATTTGAAAATCATTTGATTGTTCTTTGCAGTGAGTTGAATAACTTTTGATATAATGAACGAATTATCACTCAATCTTAACGGCCAAACTGTAAAGTCAGTAACTGCAGGTTAAACTTAACTGCAAGTCTAGTAACTTAAAAGTTAATAACTTTAAAAAATGTAAAAATATTTTAAAAATATTTAATATAATAATATTTTATATTTGTAAAAATATTTTAAAATATTTTTGCGGTGTGAAAATTTGCATAACTTTCAATTCGAAATTTTTCTGGGACAAATACTAAATTAAGTAATGAAAAATAAGACACAATAATAATAATAATAAACAAAATATAATTTTGGATAAACAAGTTTCATAATCGTGTGAGAAACTAGTTCTGGAGATATTGCGAAATACATTGTTTTACTGTATCTAAAAAACCAAAATGGGTGAACCAGGAATATATTCTTCGCCTGTACAATTTGTTATTTTGGTGTTCAGTAGTACCATTGATATATTACACATAATAATCTGTATTTTATTTGAACGATACAATTAACACAATTAATTTAACTTGAAAAATAAGTTTCACACTGAGAGAATAAATTCGAATTATAAACCATTTGTGGATAAAAATTAGAAGAGAATGATTACACAACTAAAAGCATTGAGGGTTACTCTAAGATTGATAGACACTTCAATTACGTAAAAAATGTACCAATCATGGGGGGATTTTGGAAAGATGTTTTTCATTTTCTGATCTTTTTGAATAGTGGAAAATAATTTAAGGCTGTTTTTCGAAGTCACATGGAATGATGTTTTTTTTTTTCCTTCCCATATTCATAACTAATCTAAGTTTGCAACAGTTACTCATACCTAAGGCCCGGATTTTGATGACATTTGCATTTTTTTTGCATTTTTAGCATTTTTGGACATTTTTTGTCCTTTAGAGCATTTTTTTAGATTTATAGGGCATTTTTTTTCAAATTTGGGGTGTATTTTGCATTTTAAAGCATTTTTTAAGTTTTTTGTTAATTTTTTCCAATTTTTATTATTTTTTGGAGCATTTTTATTACATGAAATACAAGATTTGTCTTATAATTTGTCTTAATTCAGAAGATGCTGCATCAATTAAGATAGCGCAAAACGTGTTGGCCTCTGATAAAATCGAAGGAAACTTATAATTTATCAAGTATAACTTTGCTATTGTGTCCTCGACAATTACAAGCTTGGAGAAACAAGAATTGGAACTTTGCGATGAAATAAATTATATTGACGTAGTGAGTCAAGTGTTTCAAAAAGCAAGGGGAAAGATAGCACAAAGTGTAGCAGCTAAATTGAACAAATTTTGGAGAAGAACACTGGTTTACAAACAATGAAGAAAATTTCTAAGATATTAACAGGTAAAGCAACATCTTTTCAAATTGAAGAAGAATTGTCAGTAAGTGAGACCGTCTTTTTCAAGTATGCACCAATAACATCAGTAGACGTTGAAAGAAGCTTCTCCGGGTATAAAAATTTACTTTCAGACAAGAGACGCTCGTTTACATTTCAAAATATCAAAAATCATTTCATAATCCAATGTAATTCTGATATTTAGTAATATTATGAGATGGAAGTTGTTATATTCATTAAAGTTTTTATGCAAAATGAAAATGTTTTGGAGTCAATACATTTTCATTTTTGTTTTGTTTTGTTATTTAAGGATATAAAACATATTTTTCAAACTTTAATGAATGTAGAACAAGTATTGCATTGCTTTATATTTTTGTGAAATGACTCATAATAATTTTAAAGAGTAAAATTTTGTTTTAGTTCAATATATTTACTTTATTTAAGTCATGTCATAAAGCATTTTTAGCGCAATTTTCGCATTTTAGAGCATTTTTTAAGGGCATTTTTTGCACTTTTTAAGGGCATTTTTTGCATTTTTTAAGGGCATTAGTTGAGATTTTTTAGGTCATCAAAATCCGGGCTCTACTCATAACTATTAGGTCAAGATTTAGCTTATCTTTAGCTCTCTATGTTTATTCTGAAAATGGCGTCAATATGGAAAAACAGTTTTGAGAAAAATAAAAAGCTTTTACGATCTAATTTTTTAATATTTGAAAACTTTCTCCAATGCTGCATTATCAGGGCTCATGAAACTTTGCAAAAAAAAAAAAAAAATGGGAATCAGGCATTGGTTTTGATAATTTTCATCTAAGTGGAAAAATGTCACCAACTAGTGATTTCTAAGAAAGTTTAATAACTTTCAAAATATTTCAGTTATTTGTCCATTCTAAAGTTCAGATATTTCTTTACAACAAGATGGCATTTACAGTATAAAATTATAGCTCTGCATCAAGTGTAAGGCTTTTTTATTTTCCTTGGTACATGCCCACAATAATGTGAGATTATTAAGTTAACAGCAAATCCAGCGTTTAAAGGATAACACCAATAATGAACATATTTTGGCGTATTCTTTATATCGTCAATAAAACAATTGCGCGAGTTTGTTGTTGTTCTGCTGTACATCTACAGAAACAAATAATCTCCATTGTAAAATGTTTTTAGTTGTGTAGTAAGAGTAAGGATATTTTCAAATATCTGCCTTATAATATTTCATTTCGATTTGTTCATCCAAGCCTAATTCGTTTAAATATTCTCTCGGTGCTACGTATTTTTTTTGATTTACGAATTAATTTTATTTTAAGAATTAGTGTAAATATGTATTCTAAATTTTTGATTCTTACTTTATTTTATATCTTAAAAGTGACTCGCATGTTTATCATATCGTATTATTGCTATAAATGTAATATCAAAATGGTGGCAGCTACTCTATACCAACTAGTGTTAAAGAACATTTTGACTATACTAGAAACTATTCTTAGTTCTCAGTTTAGGGACACAACAAGAATCAAGAGTTTCATAGTTCTGCGTCAATTCGTCGCGTAGAATTTGTAGTGGAAAATCCATCGTGAACACAATTTGTCGCAGCGACAATACTTCGTGAGCACAACTCGTCTCAAAGACAAATCGTAGTTGTCATTGTAAAGATAATTCATTGTGGGCACAATTCGTAGCGAGCATAATTTGTCGTAGGCACAACTAGTCATGAGCACAATTTCTTGCGGTTTCGATGAAATAAATCTTAGACTACTAATTATAACAACAAAAAGGGTGTTTATTCGGAAAAAATAATAGCAAAAATATTTTTTGGCAGAAAGCTTTACTATGTCATTGTAAATGATACCTTCTCTTCTTTCCTCTAAACACTTTTTTCGAGAAAACTGGGTGGAGGAAACTTTTTTTAAAGCTGAAATATATGAGACCGATCTTGAGATGATCGGACTAACATTTTAGAAGTTATATATGTTTATATACAATAAGTGCAAATTTGTATTTGCACTTTTTTACGCATTTGATATTGCTATGTAAACAAGTGAGGCATTGTCTACTACACATTTTTTTTTTTTTAGTTTAATCAAATTAGACTGCACAAGAATTAAAAGAATAAATAGTTTAAAAGTTAAAAGCAATTTATTTATAAAAAAGTATTTCTACTGACATGTATTTATGCACACTTTTTACATTGCTATCTAGAGGCAATCTGATCATATAATGTAAATTTTCCATTGTAATTTTTCATGTTGCATGTTGAATTGAGTAAGATAAAATTCAAGTTCATTGGATAAAAAACTATAAAACTCTAATGATTTTATTCATAACAAAAATAGTACTATTAATATAATAAAAATAAATAGTATTTTTTATATAAAAAAAAGTCATTGCAACTTTTGAAATATAAGTCCTTTTGATTTGTGTTTATTTCTATTCGATTAAGCGAGAAAAAATGAATAAGAAAAAATACCTCATTTGTCTGTGTTGCTACGCGTACGAGTACAAGATTGTACAAGATAGTACTTCACAAAACCTTTATAACTTTTTATCTTATTAATAATAATATTATATTATAAATGAATAGAATTTCTGTTTTATTTCAATCAATTGAGCATAAAAAATGACATGAGAGAAATAATATGTTTGTTCCGTCATAGCAGAGTGAGAAGTGTATATAAGTACTGTTTATCCCTTTTAATTTTTAAACTATTCACTCTATTGACTTGTGTGGAGTCTCATTCAATTCAGCATAAAAAATGACATCAGAGAAATAATATGTTTGTTCCCTCATAGCAGAGTGAGAAGTGTATATAAGTACTGTTTATCCCTTTTAATTTTTAAACTATTCGCTCTATTGACTTGTGTGGAGTCTCATTCAATTGAGCATAAAAAATGACATGAGAAAAATAATATGTTTGTTCCGTCATAGCAGAGTGAGAAGTGTATATAAGTACTGTTTATCCCTTTTAATTTTTAAACTATTCGCTCTATTGACTTGTGTGGAGTCTCATTCAATTCAGTGTAAAAAATATACCTCAATTGTTTAGATAGTAATGTCAACTGTGTAAATATATGCAACTACATGTTTCTACATAAAACAGTTATACCCTCTAAACTAATTGACAGATAGTCTCATGATTGATTTTATTCAATTAAGTGTAAAAGAATACATTAGTAACTATGTCTGACTTGTCTTGATAGAAGAAATTTCTCCCTCAAATACAGGGTAATTCAAAATGAAAACGAACAAATTTACCCTGTGTTCTTGTATTTTTTATATATTTCGTAATGAATATTCGTAATATTTGTGTAATGACTTTTACATGAGATCTACATGAAATAATATTCTAAAATAATAATTCAGCTGAACTTCTAAAAAAATGTTCATTTGATTAAATTTTTAAAAAATTGATATTTAATTAAATTAACATCTTATTTAAAAAAATGAGGATAGAATGTTTTTATAAGTCAATAAGTATAAGCCAACGACTGAAAAATATCGTTTTCAAAACAGATTAAGCGAATAATAATTTTGAATAATCCATTTTAAATAATCACTTTTTTTTAAATATGTTCAAAGAAAAAAAAGTCAGCACTAGGAGTGATTTAGATTTCCAATGCTGTATTGAAGTTATTTAATGAAAAAAACATTTTTTTTTACTAAATGAAAGATTGCGATTCAAAATTTAACTAATTGTCAATCAGGATTAATAAAATATGCGATAAAATTTTAAAACTTCTGAATATAGGCTCAAATAAAATTTAAAAAGGAAAAGTGGCTCAATCCATAGGATTTACATATAATAGCCAGGTTTAGTAATAAAATTGAGGTTGGCCAAAAACTTATCCTATATATAATCCACTATCTGCTTATAACCATTTCTCTTCCAAGAGTTTGCATAAAACAACACTTTTTAGCGAACAATATATTTTTTTATATATGTTTTCTATGATTTATGATTAGGTTAAATTTTACCCATACAGCGCCCTCTATGCAAATTATGTAAATGATGCAAAATATCATCGTGAAGAAAAGTTTCAGTTTCAGAAAAGTATTTGTGATCTAATTTTTAGAAATGTTAAAAGTTACTAATATTCATTGATTTTTGATATTCATATTCATTGATTTTTAGAGAAGAATTTCGCTAAATTGACTATTTTTCAAAAAAGTTTGATAATTTTTAAATATTTAAACTATTTTTCCGATGTAAAGGCCAAATAATTTTTTTACAGTAAGCTGGTATTTTGAGTTTAGATAAATAGCTTTGCACCAAGTTTAGGGCACTAAAAATGTGGCTTTTTATTATTTTCAAAGGCCAAAGAGCTTAAAAAAATTTGACCAATGAAAATGAAATTTCGGGTAGCGTTACTATTTGATGATATGCGCTGAAGACTGTTGTTATTTATAACAAAAGAACCCTTATCATTACAGTTGCATTAAGCAAATTTTGCAATTTATCAAATCATCAAAACTAATTTTTTTTTCTCATCAAAGCTGGATCCTCACACAGTAAAGAAACACAATATTGAGTTGGAAAGATTCTTTTAGTATAAAAAACGGCTGCAGCGGGCGGAGTCAATTTACATCTTTGCGATGCATTAATTTTTGTTCTAACTCTCTTCATCCCTGTCATACCTCTATACTGATCTGCAACACTATGTAAATATTCTAAGATTTATCTGCAGATACCGTGATTAGATATTTGTATTTACTAATTTTGTCTGCAAGGTAAAATATATCTGCTGCGTCTGCGCAGCAATGAACCAATTATGTTAAACATATTCTGAATATTTCAACAAAATAAAAAATGCCAATTATCCAACCCTACCTTTTTTCTTGTTTTGGTAAGACCATTTGTACTTCTTTTGATGTTGATTAAACTTTAAAAAAAAAAAAAAAAAAAAAAAAAAAAAAAAAAAAAATTCTTCCAAAAATTTTGTATTGAACGTAATATTTGTAAAATCATTTAGAGCTTTGATTTTTTTTTTTTTAAAGTTTAGAAAAAAATTGCTGTGTTCTTTGTCGAATTTGTGTTCCATTAATTGTGTTCTTTAATATTTAGCAAATTGTCCTCCGATGCTTTTTCTCCTATCAAAATAAAATTCCTCTTACCAAAATTTCGGTCGGAAAATACTGCTTCTTCTTTGCCATACTTTATAATTTCCACTTTTTAGTTTCTAAAGCTTAAGAAAAAAAAAATTTATGGGACATTTTTCACCTAAAGCTAGCGAAGTTGACTAGTGAAGTAAATTTTCGAAATAAAAGAATTTAGTTTATTAAACAATATCAACTGATATAATTTCTAAAACTGATATCTTATTAGCTAGTCTATATATCTTAAAATAATTTACGATCCTTTTCACGTCATTAAATCACATGGAAAATTAATGATGCAATTACCTATTACCCAAATTTACCTTTTTTAATAAATAAAAGTAGTTTTTTTTTTTTTTTTTTTTTTGTGGTGTATTTAGCCGTTCGAGAGTATGTGTACTAACTATTGCATCACACATGTGCAAGCGGGCTTTCCCTCTTCCCACTCGGAAAATTTCAGTTTATAGTCTGAGAACTGATAGTGGAAGTAAACATAAGGGTTTGATCGCCAACGTTTGCCACTTCAACGGTTTCTTCGCTGAATGGGCGATTTCGTTTAAATCGACAGAGCTTTCACTTTTATAGAAAAGCGAAAATGATATTCGGTTTTTGATACTTTAAAATTAGATAAGAAAGTGCAAAATTAAAATATTTACATGAAAATACGTTTCTAAATGTCTCAGTAAACACATAATTTTATTTGAGAATAGTTTTAATGTATTTTTTTGTTTAAGTTTAAATTAAATTTGTTTTAATATATTTTGCATAAATATCTATGCAAAACATAACTTTTCTAATTCCATCGTAAAAGTCGTATAGAATTGAAAGAATATGTTAAAAAAATACTCTTTATTTTTATAATTACAAATTTTTTTAATTTATTAAAAGTTAAATAATATTTAAAATAGTTTTATGTTTCACCAATTGATTTAAAAATATATTTGAAGGAACTGCATTTATTTGTATTTTTAAAATGTTATCTTTATTTTTCTAAGGGAAGTATTACGAAAATAATTACACTAAAAGAAACTTTTTTATATGTCTCACAAAATCTTTTGTTAAGAAGAATATACCCACTTAACCTATAAAAAAAAGCAGTTTGTAAACGTCGAATTCAATAGGTTTTTGAAAATAGAATGAAGTATCAAAATTATTTAATTTTACGTAACATTTGAATTTCTGTAATTAATTAACAACTGTGCCGAAAACAAAAATAATTATATTAAATTACGCAGAAAAGAACAAAATTTTAAGAATTACTGTATTAGCGATGAATTAATCATGGATAATAACGAATAATTTTATCATTAAAATGTAAAAATGAAACTAGGTACTTTTCTCAGGATTCACTCTCAGAACTTGTAGAATTCTCGTCGTTGAAATTGATATTTATTACTAGAAAATTAACTGTGTTTTTCGATGGCTTCGTCCAAATCCCACATCTCTTTTTCGATTTTCTGAATATGCTCAATGCAATTTTTCCACTTTTCAACTCCAATTTCATTTAAACTTCTCACGCACAATCCTTCTACTTCCAATAACTTGAAAGTTTTGTTTTCTTTGGCCATTGGACCTTTCATTTGGGCCCAAATCAGCTCAATTGGATTCAATTCAGCGTGATAGAAGGGAAGCCTTAAAATCATTATATTATTGCGTCTAGCAAGTTCATCCACCGCGAATTTGTCAAATCTGTGCTTGTGAGCCTTCACTATATCCAGTAGTTCTGCTTTTAGTATACCCTCTTCATCGCTAACAATGTTTTTAGATTTTACCCAGTCATTAATTACTTGCTTTGTCGATGATGTGTTTGACGAGAGCGATATGGTGCATTGTCCATCACAACGACAGAATTCGGCTCCAGAAAGGGTAGAATTTTCTCGAACCATTCTTCGAAACTCGCTGCATTCATATCCTTATGGCAATCCTTGTTTTTGTTCGATTTAAAAAGTAAAAGTCCTTCTTTTAAAAAGCCTGCATCGCTACCAATCTGCGTAATAATAAGTCTCTCATCTTTGTAGAAGGCGATTTTAAGCCTGTAGACAGACCAGATAAAAATGTCTGTTTTGACGAGATAATGGACGTATCTTTCCACACTTTTTTTTGCGTATGTCCAGCATTCAACCATGTCTCATTCATATAATAAATTTTTCTTCCTTCTTGTCTCATTCTATTAATTGTTCTTAAATATCTTCGCCTCCACAAAATTATTTCATCTTTTTCAATGAGTGAGCTGTTCCGTCCTCGTTTTTGATGTTTGAAGCCTAATTTTTTTTTAACAGGGAATAAAATGTCGTTCTTTTAAAGTTTGGTAAATCAGAATCATCGTTAACAGCTTTGAGAATTTTTTTTATTGTCGAAATTTCGTGACGGCGGAAAAAATCATTAACTTTTCTTCTTACAGCATTTTTGACGAAATCGTCAATGTCATCCAAAAAAGTTTTACGAGATTTAGTCCTTTTCAGTGAATGTAATATACCATCCCTTTTATATTCTTTAATAATTCTGAAAACAGAAGCTTTGCTAACTCCCGATGCAGAAGCCGCATGGTCAGCCACATAAATGATTGGAACATCTGGTTTTGAATGCACTTCAGTTTTATAAGTGTTCAATATTATTTCCTTCTCAGATTTACTTATGTAAGATTTCTTCTGCTGTTTTTTTAGGAGGACTTAAATCCATCACGTTATTTTCCATATTGCTTATGAAACACCTGCAAAAAGACACCATGGCGAAATAAATAACCCTCTAAGAAATAAGAGTTTTTACTCGATTGATAGGCGCTATTTGCCATTATTCCGGCGCCAAGCAGACAACGGTATTGCGCCAAATAGCACGCCGCTTTGTTTACTTTCACTATCAGTTTTCGTTGAACAGACTATAGATTCCTCACCAGCTATTGTTGCGTTAAGACGCAACTTCTGTATTCTAAATTTTAAATGTTGTAAATTATTAATAAATTGTGTTTCTTAAATATAAGAGTGTTTATTCCTAAAATCCTACTCTATAGAACAGCACACTGGCGCCGGTAAATTATACTACATCAATGCGAAAAATCATTGTTTGAAAAAAGTTCGTTTCAAAACGAAACTAATTTAGATTAGGGCTACAAGTACATGAAGATTGGTAAAATTTTTGTTCTTGAAGACTGCTTCACGTAGGATAATTTATTTATTTCTCCAAATGGAAGACCACCTCTCTCAACTAATTGAACAAAATAAATTGTTTATCTCAATGCTGCAGCCGAAAGACGAAACCTGAAACAAAAATAACGTTACTGGTGTAAATTTCGAGAAATCTGATGATTCTCAAGCAAGAAACTTTTGCATCTTTTTTGGAACGGTTTGAGGCTTTCTTGGACATATAAAATGTTCCGAATGAAAAACAAGCGAAAACTTTGATTTCCAACTTATCAGCTAAATTTTATAATTTGTTAAAAAATTTATTGGCACCCAACAATCCAGCTGAAACTGATTTTGAAATCCTAAAAAACACTCTTAAAGATCATCTTCACCCCAAACCATTAATTATTCCTAGTAAACATATTTTCCTTAATTGAAAACAACATGAGGGAGAAAGCATTAATGCATATTTAAGCTGAACTTCGCTCATTTGGCAATACCATAAGAAAAGCTGAGCACTATGTTGAGAGATGTCTTTTGAATGGTCTCCGTGATCGTGCCAGAAGATGATATTGATCTCGAGAGCACAGTTAAATTTGCTTTGGCCATGGAAAAGTCTAACAAGAGCACTCAAGACATAATTGGGTATCCAAAAGACATTAAAAGATTTAATGTTAACAGGAAAAAAGAATTGAAACAATTCTGGTCTAAAAACACAAAAGTTAAAAATAACTTAATAAGTTATCGGTGTAACGGATCTAATCATTCCACAAGGGAATGCAATACAAATCGCCAACTTTTAACTACTGCCATAAGGTTGTACATGTGACAAAAACGTGTTTTTCTGCCACTAGGGCAACACAAAATAAACACGTATAATAATATAAACCAGAATAAATCAGAAGCAAATTAATACTGAACCCGGATGTTCAGCAGAAAATACTATATCCATACCGTTACACGCACTAAGTAATAAAACATTTTACGAGGAATTACCCTAAAAGACCACCTATAATGCTTAAAGTAAATATAGAAAATTCTCCAGTTCTAATGGAGGTTGACATTGGAGGAACAGTTTCGGTTATGAACATTAAAAGGTTTTGAAAGATCTCTAATAAAAATATTAAATCTCTAAACTGATTTCCAAAACCTACTAGGGAGATAAGATTGCACCTCTTGGATATGTTTCTGTAAGTGTTGAATACATTAATATATTATATAACTAATTTAAATTTATTTCTTGTTAAAAAGAATTTAGATACTATTTTTTTGCAGAAAATTGCTTTATGAAATTCTTTTAAATTGGAATGCCATTGAAACAATTAATACTGTTAATACTAAAATTAATTTCGATTTGTTTAAATTTTTTAAAACTTTCAACATCACTTTACGGATGAATTAGGGGAAATTGAAAATTACAATCAGGAAATCGAAAGACTTGAAAAGGAAGGATTGATTAAAAAAAGAAACATATCCGATTGAGCCATATCCATAGTTCCGATTGTAAAATGAAATGAGTCTATTAGGCTACATGCTGATTATTCAGTAACTGTAAATAAACATTTAAAGGTACAAAAACACTCGCTCCCTCGAGCCGAAGTTATTTTTGCATCACTTAGAAATGGCAAGGTATTTTCAAAAATTTATTTCAGGCAAGCTTTTTTGCAAATGAGGGTTCAAAAGAAAAGTCAGAAACTGTTAGCCATTAATACGGAAAAAGGTCTTTATACTTCAAAAAGATTAATGTACGGAATTAATATGGCTCCAGACATTTGTTAAAAATGCATGGGAAGTGTATTCCATGGACTAGAAGTGGCGCAGCATGACCTCATCTGGACCTTGCGCCACTAAACCCTACATTCAATCAACCATGGACTAGAAGGAGTCTACGTATTTTTTAATGACGCATGCACAGCAGCTCTCGATAACGAAACTCATTACTTAAGGTTACCAAATTTTTCTTCTTTTGAAAGATGTCAAGAACATGGTCTAAAAATCAATAAGAATAAAAGTAAATTCTTTGAAAGTGAAATTGAGTTTTTAGGATCTAAGATAAGTTCCAAAGAACTTTCAAAAAGATCGGAGAAAATAACTGCAATTAAAAATGCTGAGGCACCTCGAAATGTGCAAGAAGTTAAGTCATTTATGGGTCAAATGAATTTTTAATTTTTACTCAAGATTTTCTAAAGACTTAGCAACTTCAGCATATCTTTTATACAATTTAACCAAAGGAACCGTTACTTGGAAATGGAATCGCACTTGTCAGGAAGCTTTCAAAAATGTAAAAAAAAAAAAAAAAAAAAAAAAAAAAAAACGAAATTTGCTCTGGCAAAATACAATCTTATTACAAACCTTCCTATCTTTTGATGTTTCACTTGTAGGGTTGGGAGAAGTACTTTCCCATAAATTCCCAGATGGTACAGAATGACTAGCATTTGCGTCCAGAACTCTGTCCCCAACGGAGCAACGTTACTCTCAAATTGATAAAGAAGAGTTGGCAATTGTTTGGAGTGTTAAAAAGTTTATCTCTACTTGAAGGGGCATACAAATTTACTTTGGTTACTGACCACAAGCCCCTAGTTTCCATCTTTTCATGTCAAAAATGTCTCACAGTCCCATCTGCAACAAGACTTCTGCATTATGCTCGTGTTCTACAAGCTTACAATTTTGGTATAGTTTACCGCGATACTAAGGACCACGGCAATGCTGACTGTTTATCACGCTTACCATTAAAATTTCAAGAAGTGGAAATATTGAAATAATATTGCAATATTCCAAATTTTTCAAATTGAAACTTTAACCCTTTATTTCCAAAGATTTCGCAAAAGCCACTCATTTTGATAAACATTAAGGAAAACTTTTAAAAACATTACAATATGGAGGCCAATTAGAAGGGAAAGAAAAGTATATCTTGCAGGATGGGTGTGTAATGTACGGGCAACGAGTGAGTATTTCAGACCTCTACAAAGCAAAAATATTAGATGAGTTGCATTATAGGCATCTTGGTGTTGTAAAAATGAAAGCAACTACTAGCAAAGGCAAAAGTTCATCAATAGAAATATTCCAGTACACCATGGGAAAGAGTGCACTTTGATTTCGCAGGGCCTAAATTTTAACAGATGTTTCTACTCATTGCTGACGCCCATTTAAAATGGCTTGAAGTTTATCCCATGAAGACAGCCAATTCGTTCAAGACAATTGAATATCTCCGAGATTGTTTTTCACTATCTGTAGTTTTAGTTTCCGACAACAGCACACAATTTAATCGATAGTTCCAGACATTTATACAAAGCAATGGCATTAAGCATAAGACATGCGCCTCTTTTAAACCATCCAGCAATGGGCAAGGAGAGCGCTATGTGCACACATTAAAACAATCTCTCCGTGCCATGCAGAACTTTGCAGGAAATATCCAGAAAAAGGTTAACACCTTCCTCGTACAATATTGCAAGGCTTCTAATATGACAACCATAATTAGTTTGGCTATGCTTTTTCTCCAGAAAGACACAAGAACTAGAATAGATCTTGTTCTTTCTGACTTGGTCGGAAGAGTCAAGGAGAAGATTAGGAAAAACACGCATACTTTCCAAGATCACATTATTTCACGAAGGTGATAAAGTGGTTATTCGAGACTATCGTTCACTCAACGCAAGGTGGAAATTTTGAACAGTTATGAGCAAAGATGGAGCTCTTCATTACACAGTTAATGCGCAAGGTACATTGTATAGACGCCACGTAGACCAAATGTAATCAATAGGAGACCAGATCTAGGATAAGACTGTTCACGTTCCACGAATTAGTTTAAGCAGTGAAACTCCACACATTGGCACTGATGATAATTCTCCCACATCAACTGATCCTGGTGGAGATATCCAGAAACTCTCTGAATTAATCAAATCAAAACAGGAAAACTTGGAAATAATCTCCAACCAAGAAACTATGTCCAGCTGTTTTGTTGAGAAGTACTCCACGCACATCTTCAACTTCTCAACAAATTCCATTTCAACCGAGGAGATCACAAAGAATTGGACGGCCCCATAAAAGACTTGACCTTTAACTTTCCATTTTTAAAGGGGAAGATGTGGGGTACTTAGCCGTTTGAAGCTAGGTGTACGAACTATCGTATCACGCATGCTCCAGCAAATCGGGACTTTCCTTCTTCCTATTCGGAAAGAAGGAAAGGAATTGTTAGGAAAAAACCCTATCTGGAAACAAAGAACAATTGGATGTGACTTATCACCATACCCATAAAGCATTAAAAAAAAAAAAACCGGTGAACTAGAAAGGAAATTTTTAAGAAATAGTAATTACTAGGTAAGTGGCATGCAATAAATATTACTCATTTCCAAATTTTAAAGAAATAGAAGGGGGGGGGGAACGGACACTGTGAATAATGAGTGTATTTCTGCATTTTAACCTGTTTGAGATAAAAGTCTTAAATATGCTTATTAAATAATATTTTAAATTACAGAAGTAGACAAAAACGTCAGTTCTCTGAATAAACATGTCTTATTTAGACTGTTTTGTATTTTTGACCCTCAAAACATGTGTCACAGCCACAAACTGGAAAGTATGGTTCTTCGTAACAAAAACAAATTCATAAATAAAAAAATATGTAATTAAATATATAAATAAATAAGAATAAAAAAACACACAATCAAAGGTTTGAACTCTTTAACATCAATTTCACTTTTTTTTTCCTATTCTGCCTATTATTTCCTATTATTAAAGCGGGCGTAAAATGCTTTTGCACATTTCGCTTATCCGAATATTTTTTCCCCTAATGCCTACCTGGAGAATGACCTTTCGTCACACAGGCATCTAAGGGCACATTTGTTGACCACTCTTTAAGTGGCATCATATTAGGTGGACCAACGTTACTCTCACAGTAAGGATAGATAGTACAGAGAAGGAAAGAACATCCAAGCCTTGCCCGAAATTCGAACCCAGAACCTTTTTGATGTAAGGTCAGTTCCCTACACAGGCCAGACGGCTTTATTCAAATATAATTGCACGCAAAAAATATATATATAATTATTATTTAATTATATATATTTCAGTTATAAAGGATGTATACAAATTTTACTCTATTTTAAACTGTGCTGTTATAATGTATTGTTATTCTTTATTCTTTAATGAAATAATGATGGAAAATTTGAGCTATTAAAATGCTACATTAATCAGAACTATATAATTTTTAATGACAAAACCCATAATTTGAACGGAATTTGTCGTTTTAGAGAATAGAAAATTCGATACTTTTATTGTTTAGAAACTAGTGTTTAACCGGAATTTAAAAGGGAATCTCTCAGAAACACATTTTGCATCTCGGCAGAATAACAGCAAGGAAAAATCTTCAATTTACTATTCACATTAAGTTAGTTAAAGGAGTTTTCAAATTTTTAACGTTGTATAATAATAATTCCTCATTTTTGCGCAATTCATTACTCTGCATCCACCGAAGACAAGAAAATGCGATTTGTACTTCATAAAAGCGATAACAACAAAATTTTTGTTTCAAAACTTCAAATACACATAATTATCTTTTTTTAAAGTTATTTCTAATTTTTATATAAAAAATTATTAACTTTTTGCATTTCTCGAACATTGTTGATTATTTTTATAGTGTATTTCTACATATTTTGGTTATAAAGCCGATTCCACTAGAATCAAATAATGAGATAAGTCATGAAACTGTTGGAAAGGTTACATGAATCGAATTCCTTCCTTTTCTTATAATTCTTCATTTTAATTAAAAGAAATCCAACAAATTGGGGGATATATTTATACATCGCTTTGTAAACAGAAAATAAATAAATAAATAAAAAGAAAAAAAAAATTTTTTCGAGATAAAATTGCATCAAATGCTGTCCAATATATAAGGATCTCAAGAGGTTAAATTGTTTAAAAAAATATTTGATGCAAAGAATGGTGTTATAAAAAGCTGAGACAATCTAGCACATAGAAAGCAAATGAGTCACATGGAAGAATAGTTATTTGAAACGCTCTATCAGGCTAGCGTGACTTAAAAGACAGAACATAATGTCAGGTTATAGAAGGGTCACTGACTGCCTCGAACTAAAAAAATATATATCAAACAACGGTGTGAAAGATTATTATTTTTCAGCTCTTTCACATCGTATATTACAGGAAAAAGCTATTCTGAATTTTAAAAAGTTTATATTTAGTTAAATAAAACAAAAATGATTAGTGTCCAGCATCGAAAAAGAAAAAATTGTTAGCGATTCTTTATTGGAATTCAGGAACAAGATAGTTCTGACTACTATAATACAAATATTAAGATTTTTGTTGTTGGGTATGAAGTCAAGTAGTGTTAAAGTGTTAGGGAACAGCGTTAACAAATATGCACTACCGATTTTTTCATGAATATAATGACCACATTTAGTGACTGGCTATAAATATGTTAAAACAAGTTCGAAAGGTACACTTTGAGAGTCATAAGAGTAGTGATATTTTTTAGATGTTTATGTTTGAAATCAATTTTAATTTTCTTTCTTTTTTGGTCATTATTAACTTACGAGAGTTGCAGGTCTTTAAGCATATGTAAAATATATCGTTATAATTTGTCCTGTCAAAGAAAAAAAAAAACGGTTAGGAAATACAAAAAATGGTTTTAAGAACTCCGAAAACTGAAAAAGCTAATGTCTACTTTTTTCTACTCCTAATTTAAAAAATAATAACAGAAGCAAACTATAAAGAAAAGTTATATACGTAAAAAATTAACTTTGAAACTTGTAACAAAACAAAAAATAGAGAAATTAAAATTATACTGTGTTATGAAGAATCCATTTATTTTAAAAGAATGAATAGATTTTGAGATCTAGAATGAACAAGATTGAAAAATATGGTTTCGTAAAAAAACAGTATTGATATTCGGAAGATTCGTATACATTACCTTTGGCGTAACTCTGAGCACTAATTTTTCAGAAATTTTTTTAAAAAAGGAACATAATTGCAAAAATGAAAGAAAAAAAAAAAAATAATGATTTTAGGGAATGTTTAGAATTGATCCCTTTAAAATAGTGTGAAATTTACAATTGACCAATTTTAAGATTTTTTAAGTAGTGAAGATGGCATAGATATCTTAATAAACTAAAGGGTATGCTTAGTCCACAAATCACGTGATTGGATAAGAGATATAAGGAGTTTAATAAAAGATTATAAAAAGATAAGGTTAGGTAAAGGCAATTAACAATTGTTTTTTTCTTCTTTTTTAATTAGATCGAGATTAAAAAATTATTTTTTACATTTTGATTCAATTTCTGAAATATCAATTGTTACTAATGAAGGTGAAAATTCCAGAAATTTCGAAATCGAACTGTCACGAGTTATCCAACAAGAAACCATTTCCTAAATACATCAATAGAGGAAATAATCATATAAGTTGATGATGGGGGATTACAGAATGAAATTAGAATTAATAATTAGATTAATGAATAATAAAAATATATAATGAACAATAAAAGAGAGCAATTATTAAATAATAAGCATATAATTAAAAAGAGTAAAAACCTTTCACGTTTTTATTAATTGGAAAAAGTAGTTTAATAAAGAAATGTTAAAAAAAAATCTATAATAAATAAAAATTCATTTCAAAATAAATAGCAGCATAGCAAAGGAAGAAAATAATCTATTGTATTTTTGGTCGATAGTTATTTTCGTCACGGAAAAGAAAATAATCTTTCCATGCTGGAAAAAATATATGGTTTACTTATCGCCTGCATAAAATTAAATCAGTATTTCGTACAAATAACAGATATATACGGGTTATTCATAATTCCCTCCGGGGTTTCGAAGCGTTATAGTAAAAAAACGAAGATGAATATGGCAAAAAAGAACATATGAAATTGTTCCGAAAGTATTCAAGTTTCAATTTAAGCAGTTGCCAGTAGAGGGTAGTAACCACATGTACCACTGAAGCCAGTTGTAGTAAAAATAAGGTTGTAGTAAACGGAGGGAATTATGAATGACTCTATATATATATATATATATATATATTTATATAAATCTTTTTTTTTTTTGAACTATCAAGATATCAAACGAACTTCTGAGTAGGCATGAAAACCGTTTAGCAAGTGATCAAGTTAGAATAAGCATATGCTGCAACTTCTGAACGATTTCTGAATACAGGCCATAGTTTAGGTTCGTGTCTTAAAAATTTTAAGAGTCATAGCCAGGTGAGAGTATAAGGAAATCAGAAGTCAAATATTGATCAGGGGAAAAAAAAAAAAATTCCGAAAAAAAAATGTTTACTAAAAAGATAATTTTCAAAATTTTTTAATAAAGCATGCTTATTCTTTCAAAAAAAGATAACTTTTTATGAATAATTAAATAGAAACTACAGTTTACACTTCAAACTTTATATATCATAGATTTCAATTCGTTGAAGAATTTATAGCACAAAAGCTGAAAGTAGCCTCACTACTCCAAATTAAAGGTAAAAATCTTATGATACTACGTTCAAATATATATATTTTTCTAAAGGCGGCAATAGAAATATTTGTTCGATTACGTTCAAAATTTTTTAGTTCAGTGACACATTTTAAAATGAAGTAAAAATTAGTATGCCTCACTCTTAAAAAAATTCTCAACAATCAGTACCGTCTTTACGCATGGGCACACCAGGGCAGTGCCCGGGGGCCCCAAGATTTCAAGGGGCCCTTGAGAATCTTACTTTTTATAAATTGTGTTTAAAGAATAAATAACACTGCCTTATATATTTTTTACAATAGATATATTCCATTATATAAAGTGTGCATTCCCCCCCCCCCTACAAATTGTGATTGATTATCATGCAATCACTAATAATTTGAATAGTTTATTAACAAGAAAACTTAAAAAAGGCAACTGAAATTTATTTTTCTACGTTCCAATGAAAATTTTAGGTACTTGGGCGTTGGAAGATGTTTTAATAACTCTTCAGTTTGACAAAATAATTTATACCTTTTGAATTTATTTTAATTTGTTATACCTTTATGCTTATTTAATTTAATTATTTTAATTAACTTCCATGATTTTGAAAATTATTTTATTACTTGAGGATTACAACTGGGTAGCATCTCTATTTTTTTTTTAAAAAAATTATACATAGTTTAAAAATGCTTTTTTTTTTTGTTGAGTTTTTGGGGTAATCAAAATGTGTTTAAATCCTATCTTAAAAATGATTTATTTTATATATGTGAAGTTTTTTAGTTCGTTTTTAAACATTATAGCATGTTATAGGAGTCTAAAATATTTTTGTGCCCGGGGGCCCTGCATGCTATTAAGACGGCCCTGTCAACAATACTTATTAACCCTTTGCTTTAAGCGTTTAGTATGGTGAGCCTGTCATTCTGGTTCGCTTGTACCATCCGTAAACAAAACGTTAAATAATACATTTTTTTTCATTTGCATAGAATTAACAGTGGATAAACTACTTTTATATATTCGTATAAGTTAAAATACATTAAAAAAGTAAGTTAATACGTTCAATAGTCGATTGCTCTCTTGACTTAATTACAGGGACAATTTTTTAAACGCCAAGAATAGCTCACCTCATAATTTGAGAGTCAAATATCTAACTCTGGCTGAAAAAAAAAGGTAATTTTTTACCTATCTAAAGAACATCTTTCGCCACTTGTCTGAAACACGGTTTGTGACTATGGTAACGAAATTGAACTATTTGAAATATGAGTGTGCGGTGAAGATTTAGGCCGAGTTTTGACAAGTGTTGGTGAGAGAAGTATAAAAAAGCTCCTCTTTCTAAATTGTGCTCTCTTGTTTGAACAACAGTGGAAAGTTTTTTTAAACTGACAGACTATAAAAAAGCAGATTCCATGGCACAGTCAAGGCGAACGGCTCAGGTGGCGATTTTGAGGAGTTGTTTGCTTCAAGCATGGTTTCAGTTTTCAATATTTTAAACCTCCACAAGCAAGTATTCTAACTTTTGTAAAACATTCTCCTTCCAGTGGCTACACTGAATTAGTTTTGGTTTTCAAAATTTTTAACTACAAGTGATAATGGGTAAGCTTTCCAACATTTCTAAAAGATGACAACAAATTTAGTCATTGCTATGTGATGCTAGAAGCACCATTTAATGATAAAAATATTTATTAATTTTTGCATTGCAAATTGGGAATGTTTTAAATTTATAAATGAATAAAACATATATAGTTAATTCGGAATTTTAACTTATAACCAGAGAAAAAAATGCTTTCATGGAATACTGATTCTTCACTATGCTAACCCGTATACTCATGAACACATACAGTTACATGGTTAAACACATCCAGAGCAACGACTAATGTATAATTTAATTCAAAGTGAATTGCCTATAAATTGGGTGAGTTGCCACAAATATGAGCAAAAAAGAATACAATCAATCACAAAATAGTATCATTAACTTTAAGATACATTAAACGCGAAGTGAAGAAAACTGTCAAACATTTAAAAATTAATGATTGATTTGATAAGATCCTGCAGAATATAACAAGATAATGCTTGATCAGATAACATCTTGCATTAAGTGTTACCATTCGATAAATAAAAATAAAAGCATTGCTATAACCAATAAATAAAATAAAGACATATGAGCTAAAAGATTTTAATTTAATACTTGTGTTACGATTCTGGGAACAATAATCAATCAAACAATGATTTTTCCCGTAATCGCCTGCTATTACAAATAAATTTTTTAAAGTTTTATTTGCATCTGTTTGCGCCCATGGGTCACTGGTTAGCATAGTGAAAAATCAGTATACAATGGAAGCATTTTGTTCAGAGGCTGTGAGTTTAAATCCTGCATTAAATATGTATATTTGCTGTATTTATAATTTTGAAACATCTCATATTTTCAATGAAAAAAATTTTTAAATAGTGTAATTGCTAGATGGATTCATAAATATCACATTAGTTATAATACAATAGAATAGTTTAAACTGGGTTATTCGATTTGTCAAAGCCGCAAAAAAGGGAATGATCAAAATTGTGATGGATATAGTTGAGAGATATTTTGGAATTTTAAAGGTTAAGAACTGGAGAACTTGAGTCACTCAAAGAGTATCTTGAAAATTTCTTCAAAGTAAAGCATTGGCCCATCCTGGGTTGTTGTTCTACTGATGATAATATGAAACATCAGCACTATAAAGAGGTAAGCTGTTAATAAAGCACATTTTTTTGTTAAAAACTGTTATTTTAAACTGGCAGAAAAAAATTGAGTACTATAGGTAGTGTTTCAAAAATTACCAACAATTTTTTAAGAAAAAGAACTTTATTAACCCCTTAACGATTGGTTAATTTTCAAGAAACATCTAGTTTAAAATAAACTATCTACACTTACCTTAAAAATATTCTGGTACTGCCATCTGATGTGTAAAATCAGAAATAAAATATTTTTTGGGCAAAAGAAATGAATTAGTTTTATTCTTATTGGCGCATTACTACTGAACACTCCAGCCCGGAAATATCATAGGAGCGAGAAATAGAGGGCGAAACCTCACTCCGTCATTTTCACAACCACAGATCAAAGGCATATGTGTAGCATGGGGGAGGGGGGATATTTTTTCAGAAAATTTTTCATACAAGTTTTATACGTATATTTATACATATATAATGAATACGCATATACTTATTAAAACTTAAAATGAATAAATAGTTTCCTAAACATTAAAAGTGTGCCCCTCTAAAGCTGCGCGTATGCTCAAAAGTAAATCACAGGTCGATTATAATTTAATGAAATTCAAAATTATTAACTAACACGATGTTCTTTTTTAATCAAACCACCATTCCACAGAGTCACTACATGCTTCAGCATCTGGGGACAGGGGGATTTTATTTCCAAAAGCCATGATCTGTGTTCACATGATTTAACTTTGAACACAGGGGATTTAATGAAGCCTTATGCAAAAGAGACAAAAGGTATAAAGTGTCTGAGAAATATGTGTCAAAATTTAAGGTAACCCTTACCTAATCTAGAATCAGGAAATCTCTAGTGAATGTAATTGTATTCAATATAAGCAAAATGTGAGGTGCCCTGTTCTCTTGAAATCAGCTGTTAGACAAAATAAACAAAATTTAATTTAATGCAGATATAATTTTGTTTAATTTTCTGATTCAGTTCAATACAAATGGAAAAATCTCAATCATTAGAGAGTATGTTAAATCTTTTCAACCATAGTCACATGATTAAAATAAGTCAATATTTTCGGTGCAAAGTAACTTTTTTTTTTCAAAAAATTTGTACCTGTACATTTTAATTTGTACATTATTAAAAAAAGTTGTCAAACACTTTTGAATTCAACACAAACATTTAAAAGTTAAACACTAGTTGGTTTCCCTTCAAATTGCTCCAATAATTAAAAAAGAAAACATGTTTGAGCCTAATACAACAAAACTTAAACTTGATTTCACAAAATTTGTCTTTAACATAGATATTTGTAAAAGGCAAATTTATTTTTTGTTATAATGCATCGACTTTTGAGGGAGTAATATTGATAAAATTGCAGAATGTTGAGAAAAACATTTAATATAAAAGAGCGATAAATGAATATTACAAAAGTAGAATTCAAAGAATGCATTTATTTATACATATTTACAGCACTGATCACTTTCTTTTGAAAGGAAACTGTTAACAGATGATTTTGAATGATATTTACAGGTAACACTGTGAAACTTCTTGTGACTTAAAATTTATTTCAATAGCAGTACAATACCCTACCAAAGAAGTGTTAAAGGAAACAAATATTTTGATGCATAATTTTGATTGCAAGCTTGAAATAATGAGGCTGATTACAAAATTGACTTTTGAACAACAGAAGTAATGGTAAAAAAAATATTTTTCCTTCTTAGAGCCCAGAAACATCAATTTTTTAAAAAGCATTTTGACATTTTTGGCAAGGTACGAACAAAATTCCATACAAACAATAATACTAAGCTAAACTTTCAAATCAATAGATGCAGATACAGTGAAACCTTTCAAGTTGACCTCCCTGTAAAATGACAGATTTTTAAATTACCTCGATTTTCAAGAACTGAATATAATTAAAGGGAACAAAACCTTTCCAGCTTGATCACTTGTCTATTAACTGGTAAAATAAATCAAATTTGTCTAATAGTGGTATTGAATGCCGTTTTAAGCCCTTCATAAACTGACTGGAATAATAATTTCTAAGGAAAATTTTCATGTAACAACATTATGTCATGAAAATTTCCTGAATTCATGGAGTAGTATTAAAAATTAACTTAATTAACTTGTGAGTTAATTAAATAAGGAAAATATTGAAGGCTTTGAATAGTAAAGAACAAATTTATTTTGTAAATATAACAAAATAAACTTTAAAATGTTGACATTAAAATAATATTAAGTTTTCTAGTTACATATTATAATAAATAGCCAACACACTAAAAACCAAATTGGCATACTTAAAAAAAATCAAGTTAATAAGAACATTGCACAACAAATCATAATTCATTCTAGTAATTAATTTAGTAGCAACAAACACTGAATAAAATTTTAAAGTCAAGTTAAGTTAAAACAAAGCACCACAAATGGTCAATTTACATAGGTTTCACTGTATGACAGAAAAATAGTAAATTGATTGAAGGTTAACAGATACAAAAGTTTATTTTGCAACTCGATAGTAACAACCTTATTAAGCATACCTAAAAGAAATATAGTTTTTTTAAAATAAAATATCACTAAACTAAAATGGAAACTTAATACAAATATCAATAGTTAACTAAACACTGCTTTGCTGGAAATTAAGAATACTAAAAATATTTTAATACAAAATAAATGAACTATTCAAAAACTAACATTAAAGTAAAATAATCATAATATTTTCATTTCAAGTTAATCTTAGCAGAATACTTTAAAATAATCATTTAGAAATTTGAGTAAGTGTGAACCAGGTTCAATTTGCATAGAAATTTAGTTCCTGCACTTCTTTCCTGTAGATTTTTAAATTTAAGACAGAACAAGGCAGATCATAAAGTTACCTAACATTAACATGCTCTTTGCTAAGAAAAAATGTTAAAGGCGTTGATAATGCCCAACATTTTCTGCCACAGAACATTTTATGGTTCTATACACATTTCTTGATCACAGAAATCCTTCATGCAGCTATTTTAAAGCAATCAGACAAAACATAGGTGGATTTATATAAATCTAAATTAATAAATCAAACATGGAATGATGAATGATTGAGAATAATTTGCATGCACTGCTAAAACAGCACATAATTATATTAAAATATATGATATGAGGATATACTTGATCTATATGTGTTAATGCTTAGTTTTTAACATTTATATTTAACAACATTTTCTATTGAAATAAGATTTTGAATTGAAAAGGATTTTTTTTTGTTGAGAAATTGAATTATATTCTTTCAAAATTGAAGGATTTAACTAAATAATTACATTTATCCTTTTTGTTTCTGGCACCTTGAATTATGTTAAAACCAAGTTTACGTTTTAGCCATCCACAATATTTCAAGTGGTTGTGAAATAAAAATAATTAAATAACTCTTTTAAACCTTAGAGACACTTAAAATCATAATATGTTTATCAAATTTCTTAAAGATTATTATATATGATTATAATGTTTCCTGATTTATTTATACGTGATGTGGATAAAATTATTTTAAATCAAATTTATAATCAAATTTTAAAGCACTCTCTAGTTCAAAGGTGAAGCTAACCAGTCTGTAACTCTATGTTAAAACTTAGATAAATGTAATAAGTTCAATATAAACAAAACAAAATTGTCAGGACTTTAATGTTTACTTCAGTATCATAATTAAATTACACATTAGCATCATTAGTATAAAAATTTATATTTCCTTTGGCAATACGGAATTCATTTTAACTAGTTTGATCAGAGATCAACAATATGCAAGTAAAACCTCAGACATGATAAAATTAATTTATTAATTCAAATAACAAAAGTAATTAAAGACTTTAAAAAGGGCACAATACACTGTGTAATAAATAAGGAAAAAAAAGCAGGTTGGTCACATGCCTGAAAGAAACTGCTGCATTTTTAGGTTATCACAGTTTTTTTATCACTTGCTGTATTATTTTGTTAAAGAGGAGAAAGGAATGAATAATGCAGATAATAAGAATTGAAACAAATGAAAATATTTCCCATAGTTAAGTGAAAAAAAAAATATGCCTTAGTGAAGTTCCCAATTTTTTTTTGTTTCTGGAACATTTTATACAAACTTACTTAGCAACTAAAAATTTTTATTTGAAATGTTAATGATGTTTAAAAAAAAGGGAAATTAAGATAGAGTCTATAGTAAAAAGCAAAATTAAGACCACACTTAAGAGAAAATAATTAAAAACTTTCAAAGAAGGCATGGATAAGCAACATTATAAAACACAATGGAAAGAAAAAATTGTACAAAAAATACCATATTCTTCTGATAAATATTTCATACACTATATTTTGAGAACCTTAATTTTTTTTTTAAGAGCAAGTAGTAAATTATTTTTTAACATACATCCAACATTTTGTGTAATGACTTTTCATAGAAATTTTCTAAACATCTTTCTTTCCCTTGCATTTTGTGATAGTAACATTCTGTCTTCTTTAATGATATTTTTATAATAAGGCAATAGTATCACAAATGATATTTTTTTTTTAAAAATCATAATCTTTTAAATAAGAAATTTTACTGCTGCAAATATGGCCCCAATTAATCCAAGTAATGATCTGTAAAAGAGACTCAAATCTTTTTTAAATTTTCATAAATAATAACACAGGAAGTGAAGGAAATAAAGTTCAAATACAAATTCAGCTCTAAGTAAAATTTAATAATCATACAACATACATTATAAAATCTCAATGAAATATCAAAAAATCTAAAAATATTCTTTCAGTTTTATCACTTTTTTCATATAAAAAATATAATGAAAATAAATATACTAAAGTTTGTAAAACATTAACTTTATAAATACTAAAACAATCAATATTACAATTTGCAACTGTATGGAGAAGTGTTTAAATATAGCACAATTCTTATGTTAAAAGAACTTTGGCTTTTGATCAATAACAGTGGGAAAAAACTGCCAAAATGGTTAGAAAATACTATTGCTTACCTTTGTGTTCAAATGTGCAAATATGATCAAAAAAGAACAAGATGTTAGAAATGATAGAAATGTATCTACAAATAGGAAAATTGTGCAAAGAAATAACTTAAAAAGTTAACTTGGAAATATTTAAATTTGAATTAAAAAAAAAGCTTATCCAACTATATTAGGATTTGTGTAACTAAATCCATGGAATTGCTCCTGATCCAATGATTGAAGAATCGCAGAATCAACAGGACTTAGAGATGGAGAATTCATTGTAAAACTACGATCAAAGTTTCTTGTATCACTAGCAGAAATCTGAAATGTATAAATATATATTAGTTTGTTTCAAATAAATAAAAATACATGCCAGCTAATATTAGATCAAATAATATTCTAAAGTTGTTCTGAAAATTTCAAGCAATGACAGTAACAGACTGCTTAATTTTTTTTTAATAAAATATAAATATTATAGTAATCCAGTAATAATTGATAGTTATACAGTATTGATCTAATTATCTGGAATCTTGAAACCTTAACCTTACCTTACAAGTGTTTTCAGTCTTCTAGATAAATAGAAAATAGTAATCATTAATTTTGTAGAATACAGATTTTTATGCTGGATAAAAAAAAGCAATAAAACACATTTCCTAATGTTAATTTTACTAAAAAAATTATTTAATTAAAATCCTAAAATGATTTAGATTCCCAAGCATGATAAAACAGGCACATTCCCCCTTTTGAATTATCCAAAGGTTTCCATACAAGAGCATACACTTCTTTACAAGAATAGTCAGCAATGATATTAAAGAATTGATTTTGAAAGTTTTGTTGGATTAATATATTCCAAGATTGATATAACAGAGGAAAAGAAAAAGGGACTGTTAACATTAGCTCCGAAAAAAAATTATGGATTGATTGATCTTGCATAAATATGTTCATTTAATGAAATGAAATTGTTGACAACTATATCTTGCTATTTCAATATTTTTTTTTTTTTTGTTGCAAAGATGATATCAGTTTAACTCTTGCAATGATACCTACCCATATCCTAGTTCAGAAATTTTTATAAATAAAGGTAAATGCAGAGTTAAGAAGAATTAATTTACATAAAGTTAGAGAGAGAAAATTTATCACAAACTTCTATGTGCAAAGAAATAAAAAAAACAAAGGGTAACATTAAACTTCGCTGAGCTTGAACTAACACAAGGAAATAAAAACAGTTCTATAATCGATTACGATTACAAACACAAAACTATCAACAAAAAGTTCATAATATTAACAAGCCTTGAAGGCAATTTCATTAAGTTTCTTGCCTTAAATCATACCAGTAATATTGTAACCCATCTAGAATGTTTAGATTAATTTTTTTCATCAGCAAACATAAGTTTACTTCCTAACTTTGGCTTAATGTCATTACGTAAAGATTGTAAAGTAAACTTTAAATGTTCTTGAATGTGTTGTTTTAGCAGCTTTGGTTAAACGATAAAAATTTTTTAAAACATTTATGCTGTTCAATATGTAACAGGAAGTAGCAGTAAGGATGCAAATTTTTTATTTTATATAGTATTTTTTTAAATACTTGTACCAGTTAAAGTTTACTATGAAGTAACAAAAAAAAAAAAAAAAAAAAATACCGTTAAAAACATTTTATAAATTAAAAAAATACAACTAAAATTATTTAAGAAATTAATAAAAGTGCTTAAAAATGTTATTTAGTTTTCTAAATTTAAAAGCAATTATCAATGAGTCAAAGAAGAATGAAAAGCTAAGAAAATATTTAAAATTTCTGATTGAACAAAAAATAAATGAAAAGATTAATTATATAAATAGTTTAAATACTGCAAGTTAAAAGAACATGCAAACTGGATACAAATAAAAAGTTCATCAAATATGATTAATGTCCTTTGATAATTATTATATTTTGAAATTCATAAAAAAATATTTAAGATGTATTTTTTGTTTTTAAAGACACATGTTCTTGTTCCATGACCACTGTCATTCACAACATGCCAATGTATACATATAAGTATTAAATTTGTATGCTCTTTAATTAGTAAATTGTTTTTTAATTAATTATTACACTTATTTTTTTTATCCACTAACTTAAAAAAGTGTTATAAGAAGACAGTTAAACAAAATATGCAACTGGTAATAATGGATATAATACTCAATTTAAAATAGATTGCTTTAATATCTTAACAGTTTGTACATAAAAATCTGCTAAATAATTTGCTCACACTTCAGAAAATTGAATCCTTTATCTTATACAAGAAACAAAGTACAGAGGAAAAACATATTTAGAAATTTGCATGAGAGCCATAAGGTTTAAGCAGTAAACTAAAAGCTTCAATTTAGTTCCTACTTGTCAAATTGAACTACTTTGCTTATAAAAAATGTAACATGTAGTAGAACCTAACACACAATTAAAATTATAGTTTTTATAATAATATATGTCTTATTTGTTCTCTCAATCACAAAGCCCGGCTCTATATTTATTTTCTTTCAGGCACTTTATCTAACAGGGAATTTTATCGCAGCTCTATGAACCAAAAGAAGCTATACTGAATATTGTCTAAAATTAAATGATAATCAATAAAATAAAATAAATCAATAAAGCTTTTAGTTAAGTATATGAGCCATATTTTAAGAACAATTGTGTAATTTTACGAATAATAAAGAAGATGCCTATTTAAAACAATGAACACTGTAATAAATATAACAGAACAAATATTTTAAGATAACTTACAACAGTTGGTTTAAAAGGGGGTGGTACTTCTTTCCTCTCAAGTTTATTCCAATCAATGGAAATAAAGAAAGGATGTTCTTTAATTTCCCCATAAGGACTAGAGGGCATTCCCAATCTATCACTGACTGATTTTGTTAAAAGCTAAAAAGCAAAAGTGATTTAAATAAAAATGAAAAAATAAACTTGGAAATTGCAACAGATTCATAAGTAAAATGACAAAATAAATAAAATAACCTTCTGTAGAATATCTTTTGCTTGTTTTGATATAAAATGTGGATAAGATGGTTCCTCATTGCAGATACTCCAGAAAAGTTCATCTTCATCTGTACCAACAAATGGAGATCTACCAAGAATCATTTCAAACAACAGTACACCAAAAGACCACCAATCAACAGACTGATTGTATCTTTGTCCCAGAATAATCTATAAAAAGTAATATTTGAGAAGTTAGTATAATACAGTATCCTCTCAACCTACAAATATCAGATTTTAATTTGAATAGAAACCAAGTTATCATAATTATAAATAAAATTTTTAATTCATATTACATTCAGAACTTGCAAATATATTTATGTACATCCTTAAAGCTCATCAAATATAAGGATATAAAAATATTCTATGACAAATTTTCAAACATGTTTAAAAAATATCACAAATTAAAAAATCAGCTTAAAAGAAATAAATAAAGAATAAAATTTCTAAATTCAAACTGCATTATTAGTGCATACTTTAGCTGAAATTTCGATGTTACCCTGATGTATATTTTAATTACATTATTAAGCTTAATTGTGACAAAAAGTTGTGGAATAATTTACACATACTTAAAAATAATTATCTGTAAATTTTATTAATTAATCGTTTAAATAAAAATCATTACACTTTTTATAAAGCATTTTAACTGGGCCCTAGGACAATTGTCCTCGTCTTTTCTCCGTTGAGTATGGCCCTGGTGATAAAAATTCATAAAACTACATATATTTTATGTACAAGATACTAATAAGATGATATTTACCAGACACAGACATTGAAAACCAAGCCTACTTTGAATGACACAATAATTACATACCATCAATTACAAGTGAAATTTACTTCTACATCTTATGTTTAAGATAAACTTAAAAATAAGCATCTCAAAATGAGTTTTGCACATTATCTCCCTTCCTGGGAAAAATACTAATGTATATAGTGCTTGTATTTAGTAAAAAACTGTACACACGTTCCAGATCTAGTTTTTACTAGAACTACAGAAATAGGCAATGAACCAAATATCTCTTTACTTCGGCTTCTTTCTTGGTTTGGCAGTAGGGGTATGGCAGCTTCGGTTACCTGCCATGGGCGCAAAATTAAAAAAAAGGCACAAAATTGTCAAATAGACATTTAAAATCTAATTAAACTTTTATTACAGTTTTATGTTAAATTTTTATTGTAGACCACAATGAAGTAAAAAATTTTCAAATGATTTAATTATATTTTGAAGGTATTTTAGTCAAAATAGAAACATTTTCATTTGGTGCTGTTTCTTTTTTACTTTCTTCCAGATCATGAGATTCACCAAGAAAAAAGACATAGGGTAAATAAGATAGGGATATAGGGGCAAAGAACAACCATGCAGTAATGGACCCTTTCTTTTCTATAATTCTTCATAGAATTTCCCCGAGCATGATGATCATTCATTTTGAAGGACTGATAATTGTTATTTGTAATAAAGAGCTACGTTTTGAAATGCCCAATGAATCCTGGAACTGGATGAATGGGTCTAGCCAAAGTTGAAAAAAAAAGTTGCTATGTTTAACAACTTGAGAATTCACACCAATTTCTCTCAAGAAAGTAACTGTTGGGAAGGGGTTGCCCACGGTGTTTCAGGTCAAAATGCTCCATATTCTAATTAAGCATACTATTTTAAAGAGAAAGTCTCAAATGGGCTATCAAGGCTTTTTTCTTTTAGTCTTCAGTCTTGAGGAAGATTCATTTCAGTTACCAGCAGTAGGCCGGCCAGGTGGCAGAGTGGTTAGCGTGTCTGACTGCGAAGCCAAAGGTTGTGGGTTCGAATCCTGTTCTGGGCATGGATGTTTCTCTCTTTGTGTTGTCTCCTGGTGTGAATGTGGCCCACCCTATAAACGGGTTTGTGTCAGTGTGACTTGGGTAATGTTGCTTGCCTCCGTGACTTTGGTTCACAGGTGCCCACTGGGTAACAATAAATGAGCCACACTTCTGACATCTTCTAAGGCGAAGAACGAAAGTTCAGTGCCTGCTGTTATTGAAAAAAAAAGTTACCAGCAGTGAAATATTCTAGAAAGTATTTTTCTAACTTTTGGTTTCAATTTAAATAAAAAATTTATAATATTGTTGCTTTTGCATTTCACAAAGCTAATTTTTTTGGCAACACTTTAAAAAATGTAAACTGGAAATGCGTAAAACATTAATAATCAGTATAAACTAATAATCAGCTTCCTTTGTAATCAGCTACCATGTATGAGCAAAGCAAAAGTTTATTTTTCCTTTTATGAATTTGTATGAGTATCTTAAAATAATAAGCAAATAAGTTAATAAAAATATCTCTAGAATACGAAAAGAAGTTTTCAACTAAAAAAATGGCATTTAAAGTGAAATATTTGTATGAATGCACAATAAATATGCGTTGAGTGGATGGAAAAAAATCAATTTTATTGTAAAAAGTGCATTTAGATCAAACTTAAGTATATTTAAATGGGAGAAAAACATAAAACTATTTTTTTCTACTTCATGCTCAATCTTTTCAAGCAATTTTACAAAAAATTGTTTAAAAATAAATATGCTCCAAAATAAATAAAAAAAGGTATTAAATTAACTACAAAGATACCAGCAGGGCTATAAACATTGTCTGCACAAAAAAGATGAACATTAAAAAAAAAAAAAAAAAAAAAAAGACTTTCAATTGCACAGCAGTATTTATCTAAACGAGTATCTGATTAACTATTGAGCTTAATAGTACAAGAACTAGAAGAAGCTGTGCGAACAACAGTATTATGAACTCAATGTAGCAAATTTAAATATTAAAAACGAATAAGAAAATGAAGTGGAAATATAAATTGTAGAAGGAAATAAGAGCATGCTTTGGGGCCGAGGGACGTGTATTAACCTGCAAACAGATTGCCAAGAGAGTAAAGGCAAAGTTAACAACAATGACTATGATATAAATTCCCATTTTGTTAATAAAATGAAGAATACAAAAATAACGTAATAAGATTGCATTTTAAAATGTTTTGATTCAGCTTATTTTAAAGAGCCACAGAAAGAAAGCAATTCCTACACAATTCTTCATATAAAGAAACTATAAGTGATTAAAATTTCATAAGAATGGGCCACAAGTTTGCATTTAAAATAAGTGAATAATTGATTATCTTTAGAGATTCCTTTAACATAGTTATAATGGTTTGGTGTTCTGCAGTTTTAATAATATTTTGAGAGTCTTTGTCAAAAATCAAATAAAAAATTTAGGCACTGTGGTCGTAAATAAATAGATAATCTCTGTAAAAAAGAAAAACTTTATCATACATGACATATCCTTAACGAGAAATGAAAGATTAAAAACACTTTCTTGATTGCCTTAGAATTTAAGAGGTGAAGATTATTAATAACAACAATTTTATTTTTTTACCAGACAGAGGAGTTTGTTTTGATACTTTTGATATCGCTTTCTATAATAGTAATCCATCTGATTATGCTGTTGTGTTTTCCTTCAATATTTTAAGACCTTCAATTTGTATAATTTCTGACTTCATTTTTGATAAGAATTCTAAAAATAAACATTAAGGATAGTGATTGTTGAACGCTTGATATGTTAAATGATTTAAAGGAATGGTCAAGATATTTTTGACTACACCAGGTATTAGAATGCAAGAGTTCTTTTAACTAAGGATCATTTGTTGGAGCATTAGCTATATCGGGATAATTGAAATAATTTTGAGTAAAAAGATTCTGAATACAACAAAATGCATAATATTTTACGATTTCAATGTGTGAGATTACTAATGCAGCTAATACAGGATGACAACAAATAAAGGTCTGAAATATTTTAAAATTTATTTTCCTTAATCTATAGAAATTTAACTAAACAACAATAAATAATAACAGCTTGGACCTTTGCTAAAACCATATGAAAAATGTTTCAAAATGGCTGAACGTGTCTTGAAAATTTTCTGAAATAGGCTGCAGGTATTCTGGCAACAATCAGTCTTATTTTCCTTGCAGGAATTGTTTTAACACATTCAAAACTCTCCTGGGGTCTAGCACATGCTGAAGTCTGTGGGATTGAGATAAAGTGTGTAGGGTGACCATTATGTGGGTGTGATGAAATTTTGAAAATGGTCTTCATACCACTTCTGTATCATTTTTGTCTTGTGAGCCAGAGGAGTATTGTATTTAAACACCTAACTCACATTGCAAAGTGGTGCTGGGTCTGCAGGAGTACCACAGACTTGAGGATTTCAAGTCAGTACACTTTTTGGTTGATTTTGATCCCTTGATTTACAAAAATGAGGAATGTCTTGTCATTGGCGCAAATTTTGGCAAAAGTACTGGAAGGTACAACAAATCAGAATATGTGGTTTGGGGCCTGCTCTACAGTTAAAATCTTCTCATCTGCCAAGAGAGCCTGATCTCATTCATGACCTGAGGTCCAATTCCTGAATTGAAGGCATCTATGGAGTTGCAAAGCTTGAGGTTGATCTTCCTTTCTACACTGATTCATGACTAATTCTAGTCTCATGCATGATTTATCTGCTCAGAGACACTCAAATTCAATTTTATTCACTTTCTGAAGGTCTTGCAGTCCCTTCACCGATTGCCAGCTTTCATATTATTAAAAAGAGTAAATAAAAATTCCCCAAATATTATTGCGGATGAAAAAAAAAATCAATTAAAATAGGTAGCAGAGTGGAAACAAAGCTGTTTCTTATTTTCATCCAATCTATTACTGGCTAATGACTCTTTTATAAAGAAAAAAGTAATAACCATTATGATAGGAGTACTTAATTATTTTTCTGTTGTTGATGGAATTAAAATTTTAATTTTTTTAACTATGCCATGAATGTTTACAAACCTTTGTTGAAGATACTGTAGCACTACACTAAAACATTTTTTCCAATATTTTTATTGCTTTAGATAAAACATTTAGGGCACGTTCGAATATTCACAGTGGTTACACTAGTTTCCCTCACCTATCGTTCCCATATTAAAACTTTTTACACCAGTCTTCCCTTTATTCAAACTTGTGTCACCAGTTATGCATGAAGTACACCAGGTTTCTAGACAGTTTATGTGACATCATTACCTTTATTTGTTTAAAAGCTGTATTTTTCTTCTGTCTAGATAGACAGCACTTTACTGTATTTTTGAATAGATTTTATCAATTTATGGTAAGAACTTCTTTTACCATACAAAATAAACTTTCTTGTATTAAATATAAGTCCAATAATTAATATAGAATATGTATTGAATATGTAATAAGAACTATAATTTGAATTTAGAATTCCAGTAATTCATTACTGTATAAACATGAAAATTACAAAATGAATGATGTAAATACTGCATATTTTGGTTTTATTAACTAACATAACAGTATGGTAAATTTTCCAGAGATTTTTCTCTTTGTTAAAAATAGTTAAAATTGAAATCAAAGTACTTCTGTCCAGCCAATGGTTAGAGTGCAAAAAATTTTTTATTAATATATTGTTTAGAACTAATTATGCGGTTAGGATTGGAGAAGGGGTATAAGAATTTCAATATTTAAGTACCGTTATGCTGATTATTCGGCTTAGTTACCATTGAAGTATAACTGCTGTACAAGATACTATTGAAAGGTGACCAAGCTGATCGCCAAAGGCGGCTAGCATAAAGATGCTTCACAATACAATAAGTTCACTACAACAAATGACATAACTTCTTTTCCCAATAAATGCTGAAACTACAGCAAGAAAAAAATCATACGAGTTTTATCCCCTTTCAGTCTTATCTAACACATGGTTACTTTCTATTTCTCTCAGACTAACAGTGGAAGTTTTACATTAACTAAAGGCTTATAACTAATAACTATAATAAACTAAATAATAACTAAAACTAAAGGCTAACTAAAGGCTTATTAGTACTTCCAACATTCTATATTTTTTATTACTCATATATGAGAGAAATTTTACTTTTAATAAACTAGATTTAAAAACTATATAAGAAAAGCAAACTAATCACAAAGCATGAACATAATTTTTTGCTTTATTTTATAAAACAGTTATAAAAAAAATCTAGAAACATGTATTCATTAACAAGTAATGCAAAAATAGAACACCCCAAAAATAAATATAATACAGTGGAAAGTCACGTATCCGGAATAGGCGGGACTTCCCCAAGTCCGTCTATTCGATTTTTCCGTATATTATAGACCCCCAAGGTAAACAAAACTTAAAATGATCTGAATCTAAGAAGCAAAAAATTAAACATTATTTTTCGGGCAAAAATGTTTTAGTATTAGAATGATATCTAATCAATCAAAAATAAAATACTAGAAAATAAATAATTATTGCTATTATAAAAATAAATATAGAAAACAAAAAATATTAATTGCTCTCTCCGCCATTTTGAACTAGAACGATTCAAGCCAGAAGGGGAAATTCCCGTCATTCACTAAGGTGAGTAAGTGGAGAAGAAAATTCCTTTCCTCCTTATTTCTCATTCAAGTTGAGGGCAGGGCAGGGCAGTGACAAATTCTTATTTTCTCTCCCATCAGTGGCTATCAATCAAGCATAAAGGCGTGGCATGCTGATTGGGTTCTCTTTATTTTTTCCTGTGTTACTAAAGGGGATTCCCCCTCCACTTTAACGTTTGTTGTGTTTACACTTTTTCACAGTACTTTTTCTTTCCCTAACACTCTAATAAAAAGGTTCCAGGAAATGCCTCTTTTACTAGCCAGCTGCATAGGAAAGAAGAGGTGGAGGGGACTCAGTTGTGCTCTTTTGAAAACAAATCTCCCCCCCCCCTTTCCTGCATTCCAAAGGAGGAGCGTCACTAACGGTATGGTCTTGGTAGATCTTCTGTTCCCCTTTCTGTTGATTTAAGGGTTCAATGTATAAATCACTAGAAGCTAAGAAAGGAAAAAACCTGTCAAAATACCTCTTTTTTTTAATTTTTTTTTATTCCCCTTTTAAGAGAGGGGAAGGTGAAGAAATGTTTGTTTATTTTGATTGTTAAAAAGTGTCCGGAAAATTGACTCTTCCGGATATGGGACGTCCGGATATGGGACGTTACACTGTACTACCAAAAAAAAAAAAAAAAAAAGAATACTCAAATAATACATGTAATCATGAATATATTTTTTGTAAAGATTATAAAAGAGGAGAGCGTATGCTTCTGGTTGCTAATGGCAACTAGAACCCAAAGTAATTGCACTGATTGTTCCTAATTATGGTGCGAACTGAGAGTAAATGAGGTCATGTGACTAGTTCACTTCAGTGTCACCAGTGTGAATATTGAAAAGCGACCTTAGTTATAAAAAATATGCATCAATTTATTGCATAAATAAACTGTTTTAAAAAAGTTTTAGAAATAACACCATTTCTAAGAGCAGGACTCAAGATTCCCAAAATGTCCAATAGTATTTAAGGAAATTTTCAGCTTTAAAAGTGAGAATATATAGTGCTTAACATATTGAAGACTTGCATCTGTTCTAAAACTGAAATTTTATTAGGCCATTTTTAACATGACATAGTATCACTACTTGAAAATTAGTAAAAATTTTTAGAACAAAATAATTTGGTATTAGACAACTATAGAAATATTAGTTAATAATTTTTAAAATACACTAGACAACACAAAGTTATGTATCATGGAACAGGGTTCCTACTCAATTTTAGAAAAATTCCATTACTTTTCCAGGCATATCAGGTAAATTTCAATGGAAATCCAAATCAAATTTTATCTATACCATGCAATTTTTCATCAGAAAACTTTTTTTTGCAAGGTCAAATCTTAGATTTTGAGAGCAAAAACATATAATATAATGAGAATGGAAACCTGGAAATTTTCACAAATATAAGTGGAATATTATAAAAAAAAATTGTTTTTTTATAAAATAACAATAGATGTTAGAATTATTTAACTCTAATCTTGATAACTGATTACTGTTACTGATAATTTTAAGACTGGTTATTTTCCAGGTATAATAAAGGCATTTTCCAGGTATTTTGTAAAAAATCGCAGCTTTTCCTGGCTATTCCCTGGTTTTTAGAATTAAAATAAAATTCCCTTACAATTCCTTTGTTCTCCCTGACCCGTGGAAATAATCAGCCCTCGTCATCAGGAATAAAAACAGGTCTGTTTTTAATTTTAACGACAATGCCAGCTTTCAACACCTTGGTAGGAGATCTGTTTTGTATGAAACACATAGCATTTTATCATATCGTTAAGATGCATTTAGGCAGTTATAATAAATATTTACAAGAACAAAATTTGTTAATCTTCCATTCAATGATAACTAGCAAAGAAGGGAATAAAACAATCTACTAACCATTCAATATGAATTAAGAGTTATTATCACCCACCTCTGGTGGAATATAATCAGGGGTTCCACAAAAAGTAGAAGTTTTAGCATATGGATCAAGCATTTCAGATTTGCACATGCCAAAATCAACAAGATGAACATGGCCGGTCTTGTCAAATAAAATATTGTCTAATTTGATATCTCTAAAAGCATGCAAATTTAATACATTAGCACATAAAAAAACATTCAAGTGCAAATCATTCAAGAAGATAGAAACAAATTTAAAAACTAAGAACAAAACAGACTAAAAGCTATAAATAAGATATTTTGGGTGATTTTTTTAATAATTTCCTGAAGTTTAGAGTCATAAATTTAAAAAACAGATAAAAGACTTTTTTAAATAGAGTATTATTTATTTTATTTTAAAATGTTGGTTGAACAACCGTCCCAATTCTAAGTTTATGATTATCGGTGTTCAACTTTGTAGCCTTGTGATTTTGAACCCACCCCAAAAGACAAGGGAACTTCTGGATTAAGTATTGGGAGAAATTTGCCTTCGTAGAGGTCTTTTTAATGGAATTAATCTGCATTTGCATAACATGGAGAGGAAAACCACTAAAGCCTCTCATGGTTAACCTAATGTCAAGGGAACTCTAACTCATGAACCACTACTAACACTTGAAATATTTTATGTCAGCACTGTGTGCGTATCAGCCAACCATCACTGGGATTCGAACCTGGGACACTTCATTGAGAAACTAGCGTTCTATTCCCTGAGCCCCCATGGCTTAAATACAGTGTTAAAGTTAATTAAACAGCTAAACATAATTGACAAATATCTTTGATAACTACAATTTATTTTATCAAATTGAGATTTTAAAAACCTTGGCCCTAAATGAAATTAAATTCTAAAGAAAAAAAAAATAAATGAAAGTAAAAGTTTTAAACTCTTGTATGCAATGCTAAAAACCAAATGTTTAATATTAGACATGCGATTTGGGGTGGCTTAGGGATAGTGTTCGCCTCCTAATGAGGTGAACCGGGTTTGAATCCCAGCGATGGCTGGTCAAACGAATTCTGCACATGGCTCTCACCAACCACAGTGCTGATGTAAAATAACCTCAGTGGTAGACAGATTTTCAGTTAGAGTCCCCTAGCCATCAGGCTAACCATGGGAGGTTTTCCTCTCCATCCAATGCAAATGCATGTTAGTTCTATCAAAGAGTCTTCCACAAATGCAAATTTCTCCCAATACTTGATCCAGGAGTTCCCTCGTCTTCTGGATTGGGTTCAAAATTAGAAGGCTATGAAGTTGAATAGTGGCAGTCGTAAACCGAAAAATTGGGCTGACTGTTATAATATAAGCCACAGTTATAAAATAAAATATTAGACATGCATTTTTTAAAAAAAATCAGTGCATCATATTTTAAGTTATTTGAATGAAATATATAACATGCAGCTGTAAATATAGATTTTTTTGTTGTGCTTTTACATAAAAGATGCAAACCAGAAATACTTCAATGACAAAAGCAATTTCTTTCTGCACAGTTAGCAAAAAAATATAAATAAGCCCAAACTGCAAATAAAATTAGGAACACTTCTGACACTACATAATCAGCGTGTACACAAAATCTGCAAGAAACATTTCCCCAGTTAACTCATGCTGAAAACTTATTTATTATGCATACTTCTGGAGCAACATAATTTGGTGTTCCACAGAAATTACAAGTCATTCGCTCTTCATTATAAATTTGACATTGACACATTCCGAAATCAACTAGATGAATATGTCCCTCTTGATCCAACATTACATTGTCCAACTTGATATCTCTGAAAGCAAATTAGTTTTCTGCACTTTTCAGACAAAAGAAAAAAAAAAGCTTTTAATGGGCAGATTTTTTTTTCTTTAAGAAATTCACATTTTAGATAAACAAGCTTAAACATTTAAAAGCATTTCATCAATAAGGTAAAAGCTTAAATACAGTGATCCTACCAGGCTTTAAAAACTGAAGTCCTTAGGACCCAAGGCTTCTCAATTTCTAGGTCCTTTTTTTATTAAATGAGTGTCCCTATTTAAAATAATAAAAATCTCTACTTTAATGATAGACATAAAAAATAAATATTTTATGATGTGGAAAAATTTGATTAATAATTAATTCAATAATAGTTCCACAACGAATTAAAACCAAAATTTCTATTGTGTTCAAAAAATTAAGAGTTTTTGAAAGATTAGACATTTTTTTTTTACTAATATTAACTCATAATGCTGATTTGCTCATTTAAAATAACACTTCACAAAGGGTAGGATGAAACAAGTATCACTAAAAACAGAATAGTATGTTTTATTTACGTGTAAAAGAATTTTAAAATGAGCAAATAACATAAGACAGCTTTAGCATAACTTAATGATTAACAAGAAATGATATGAAACAATTTTGTTCCAATCTAGAAATATAATTGAATAATAGATTACTATAACTAACTTTAGTTGCCATTTATTTTTGATGGAAAATACCATTAATAAAATGCTATATGAAATGAAAATTCAAAATTTGATTGTAGCAACCAGTTAAATTTTGAGTGAACTTATTTTATTAGGTCAATGGGAAAGAAATAAGATTGTGTTATTTTTTCTTTCTTTGACTTATTTTATTTAACTTTATATATTTAAGTGACAGCGCTTTGAACTGATATCATCAAAGCAGTTTTAAATTTTTCATCACATATTCTCCTCTTTGCATAAATACTTATCTTTTACATTTATATTTTTACCCAGCAGGAGAAACTTCTATTGATCTTTAACACCATGGGGAGAACACAATATCAAAACAAATTTAAAGCAAAACAGAGAAAAAAAAGTATTCAGTCAGTACTTTTTCATTACAAAAAAAAAAAAATAAATAAATAAATAAAAAATAAGAATAGCTTGAAATTTGTTGCTTGATAAAAATTACTCTGAAAGATTTTTTGATAACAGCAAAAAATAAAGAAACAAATATTTAAAATAAAGACAAATATGAAATAACGCTTTCCACTATTAAATATTAAATTAAAGATTAATGAAACATTACTTTCATTGTTTTGTTTAGGACATTCATACTTGCATTATCTATTGCGCCCTGTTGCGGGAAATGCTTTATATTAATTTTCTAAGCATTAGTTATAGTTTCTTGTCATATTGGTATGTCATAAGTGAAACCAAATTTGCCTACCTTTATTCAATTAAATATCCACTGTTTTATAAAATCATTAAATCAAAAAAAAAAAATAATAATAAATAAATAAAATTAAAAACAAAAATGGTACAAAAATATTCAAAACCTATTCAAAAACCTCACTTTTCTTTGGATATTTTCTAATTCCTTTCTCCTCAAAACACAATCTATTCTTCAAGATAGATTGATAAGCTTTGGTTGCTTCTATCTCCTAATATTAGAAATCAGTACAGATGATTTATGAAAATTGATTTTTCAAAGCTTTTTTAACTTGAATAATACACAAAAACTAGAAAGTTTATTTTGAAACCAATAGTTAAGCAATATTTTACAAAAGAGATATTTTACAATTTCTGAATAGATTTCTTTCAATCTGACATTTAATTACCAGATGATTAAATATCATATTGGACTAAATCTTAGAAATTGCTACCCTAGGTGCAAGTAACCTCAAAGATTTTGTCATTTAAAGGTCATAAAGTAAAATAAGATCTGAAAATTTTAATCTGCCTATTTTCAGTTTGAAAATAGTTAAAGTTATACTCATCATTTAAAATTTAATTATTAAGAAATGTATAACTGTCTGTTAAAAAAACAAAAACAATTTTAATTCAGAATATAGTTGAGGTGAAAAATGCTGACTATTATTATTTGCAGCTTATGAAGTCTATGACTCAAAAACTCATGGTTTTTCTTTTTTTTTTTTTTTCTTCAAATTATACTTTGTCTAAATAAAACATAACATTGGATTATTTGTGATTTCCTTTTGCATGAATAATTAGTATTTAGACATTAATATTTTAATTTGTTATATTTAAAGTGATTTCTTATTAGTTCTGTTTACTACACATATTATTTATTGGATATAAGGGTAATTAAAATAAAATTTATTATTCATTTAGCATTTTTTATTAATCTTGAAAATAATTTAGAACTAATTTTGTATTGATTGTGGTTGAATGAATTGTGAAAACCCTGAATAGTACAATAGGAAAAGTATGCTTTTGCATAGTACGTGGCGAAAATGGACATGGTAAAGAAAAATATCTCATTTTCGGAAAGGAAAAATTTAGCACTTTTTAAAGACACCTAATGAAAAAAGCACCTTTAAGGGCTTTTAAAAAACGAAAATCAAAAATAAGCACTTCTTAAAAATACTATGCACCATGCTGCCAAAAATCTGGGGAAGTTTCTTTTTTGTCATTGGAGACATTTTATTAGATATTAAATCATGCACATTACTCGCATTATATACTACTATAATATAAAAAATGTAGTAAAAACTATTGAAACAATTAATTGATTTTTTTCTAAAAACATGGTACTCTTCATTCTTTAAGACCAATATTAAATACTATAACTATTACAGTTAATAACTATGAGTTGTTAAATGTTATGAATCCAGATATTGATTTTCATTCTTTTATGCCACAATTTAGGCAGATTTTTTAGATAAAATAAATTTAAAGTGCTCCACCAATACTGGATTTTGGTTTTATTCAGACAAAACGGAAAAATAAACTTGGACTATAGAGGGGTTCTAAACTAGGAACAGCTAAAATAGGAACAGTGAAAATTTAATTTACATACAATGAATAAAATTATTGTTAAGTGTATATTTTTATAATCATTTAGTATTTTCAACACGTTTGGGATTTTGACAGTAATTGACAAAAAAAAAAAAAAAAAAAAAGAAAGATTAATGTCAAAATAATTCAAGAAAATAATTGATTGATCACTTGTAATTTTATACGTATGTTTTTATAGATACTTGATATTGAAAATAGCTAATAAATATCTTTAAAACAAAATTTTGTGTTTTTGACAAATGTCCAAAACTGTGTCAAAAAGGGAGCGTTTGACAGAATGGTTGAAACTAGATAAAGCCATCAATTGTCAAAATTTTGCCAACCCCTGGTTTAATATTTATTATTAAGTTGCATTAATGGGAAGACGAAGCCCTATGAAGTTATCATCTTATCAACTTAACAATGAATTTATTTAGGCTGAGCATCAAAAACAAGAATTATTTTTCAGCTAATGTACGATAATAAATTAATAAATTGTACTTAATACTGCAAACTAGCTTTTTATAGTTCCTAATTTATAAGATGGAACTGAATAAGCTTTACTCTTAGCATATGATGCGATTTATTTAATATCGTGATAAGACTCAATAGGCAGTATTCTGACACACTGAATTCATTTATAGCTGCCTAAGCTTAAAAAACAAACTAAATCCAAGCTTTATAATAAATTATGGTGATAAAGAGATAATTTGGTAGCAATTATTAGGAGTTAGTGAGCAGTAGAAAGCAAAGGCAGTACTTAGTGAATGAAATATTTTTGAATTAAATCACAAATTGAGAAGACATACAATGCATGAAAGTAAAATATATTTGAATATAAAATATATGCTTCACACTCTATTGTGTTTTAAGTGGGTTTTTGTTTTTGTTTTAAATCATTTTGGTGTGATTCAGTGGTGCAAGTGGCAAAACATGGTTTTGGAGCATCTTTGGAGCAACAAAAAAAGCAATTTTGGAGCAGCAAAACAAAGATTTGGAGCATATTTAATTAAAAAAATTAAAACGAGAATTTAATAACAAGAATTTTTAATTTTGTTCATTAATAACATATATTATTTTTTAACAAATTAAGTTTATTTTTGGTATCTTCCAATGCTGTTAAATATTCTGCTATATTCGACTTAGCCTCAGATAAAAGGATTTGCTCGCTTTCTATAATCGACATATTTTTACTATTTTACCCATTTTTGAGTCTGTGTGCCACCGACGCTCCAGAGCGTTGAAAAAAATGAAAAAAAAAAAACGCTCTCTAAACAGGAAAATAATATGTTTCTTCGTTTTTCTGGTTTTCCTAGTAAAATATAAGGAACATTTAAACCATGAAAACCCTGTTTCGTAATCCGGCTTCTGAGGATGGAAATATAATTTTTAGTGGCAGAGAATGTGTTAAATGAGAATGAAAATATTTATAACATACCTGTAAACTATTCCTCTCTTGTGAAGAAATTTCAATGCACTTACGATTTCAGCTCCATAGAACCTTTAAAAATAATTTTTTGTTAATATTATTCTTATCTTTAACTAATTCATTAATAGTAGATAACTAATTCTAGGATGCACATTATTAAATTTGAACATGCTCATGGCTTTCAGTACCTTAGCTTTTAGAGTTTTTAAATTATAAAAAAAATTTTTTTTAGTTTTCACGAAATCCATTTGAAAAATTTATTTTAAGTTGTTTAAAATACAATTTATTTTAATCATTTATTAATTTTTTTAATTTTTATATTCATATTTATACTTAAAGAAAACCAATATTTCCTCCGAATAGCTAAGATCAATTATGTAAAAATATAATTTACCTCTTTCTTTGACTATCGTTTAATGTCCCATACCAACATCAGAATAATTTTCATCTAAGTTTTTGGAAGCTTAATCAGTATTTTAAGGTAATAAAAATTTTAAGAATATTTTAAATTTTTCTTCATAGCAGAATCTTTACAAAGCAATCAAGTTATTCCTAATCTTTAGAAACAAAGTTAAAGATGGAAAAAGTGTATGTTAATTTTTCATTTATTAAAAAATTAGAAGAATTCATTGATAAAACATCTGATAAGTCATTATATATTGTATTCCATTGTCAATGTATATCCTCGTGGTTTTATTCTGATTGCCTAGGCAATAATTCTACGAATTGTCACATGGTTTTAAAATCTTGGTACTTCAATACAACATTATGACACATAACTTTAAGTGGAAACAGTGAATAAATTTTTTTAATGCTCTCATTTTGCAATAACTAAATTGTAAATTCATGAGGTCTTGCTGCTCAGAATTTTGTCAGTTATCATGATATAATTTTTCATGGTTTTTAAAAACACCATATTTTTAAAAACCATGTATAAAAACATGGTTTTACCCATATAAAAAAACCCATTTTAACAGGCAAATTTCAAATCAAACACTCAAATAATCGCTTATTGACAAGCTCGATTTCATCATAGTTTTTCATTACTTATCAACTGTTCTTGCAGCATTTACTACAATGGATTTGCACACAGCTTTTAAAATCTGATATTTTTAATGTTAATATAATTACAACATGTGAGTTTTGAATCAAGTGGAGCAATTAAATTTTATTCCTTTATGATGCCAATTTCATTGTTAATTCATGTGGCTTTATCAATTTATCAATCACTTATTCATTCAGATTATAGTTCTGAAATTCCAAAAAAACTACTAATTCCAAAAAAACTTCTTTAAAAAGATAAAAATAATTTTGTGATAGTTTTCGAAAAGTTAGTACTTACATAGCTCTAGATTCTTCAAACTGACCATTTTGAATATGAAACATAAGGTCACCTCCATTTAAATATTCCATAACAAAGAAGAGATAACTCTGTATGACATAAAAAAAAGTTATGGTTGAATTACAATAGCAAACAAATCTACAAAATGCCTAAAAATTATTTAAAAACAAGCATAATATTTTAATCTTACCTCAGTCTGAAAAGTACAATATAATTTGCATAAATAAGGATGTTGTGTGCCAAGTGCTAAAACTCTTCTCTCAATCATGGCACTTTCTACATCATCATCCTCAAGTACAGTATCTTTTCTCAAACATTTAACAGCAAAAAACATGTCATGATCTTTCAATTCAGCCAGTAACACCTAACAAAGCAATAAAAAACATCTAATTTTTAAACATCCTATAAGACTCTCAACATTAAATTTTATCGATAGTTTAATAAAATAAAATAAAAAAGATTTCTTTTAGTAACACTAATAAAATAACTAAATTTATATATAATACTTTATAACTATATATATTATATAACTATTGAAATAATTATTAGTAGTCTATGATAATTATTAAGGCTGCAGGTCTGTTGCGGTGCGCATTTCTGTGAATTAGTTCTTTCTTTTTTTCTAAAATCCCGAAATTTCTCAATATGGGGGGGGGGGGGGGGTTCATTGATATTTTGTAAACTAGGCCTTTGTGTTTAGAAACAGGTGACTTTGTCACAAAAGGAATATTTGGTGCCCTTCATATTCATTGGTCTGATAGCAGGAAAGTAAGAAAGAAGGCTTTATAGGATAAGATGTTTATATTTTAAAGCTAGTCCCATTTTTTTTTTCAAATCCTGCTGATAAGTTTGTTAGTTAAAAATATGTGCCATACAAGTATAGCAACTGCTTTTGAACGATGTTAACAGATCAAAAAAGGAACTTTTGAAGTTAGAAAAATCCTTTTATTTTGTAGCACATGCAATGTTCCTGTTGATTTCTCAAGAAAAAATATCTGCGATAAACACTCGAAAAGTAAGATTCACCGAAAGAAGATTGCTGGTGAATAGAGAGTAATTCAAGCAAGTATTACTTCCTTGTTTGAAAAAAAAAACTCTTCAAGAGCAACATCACACTGTGGAGATTTCTAAATTGGTTTGTGTTTTTGCAGCAGCAAACATTCCATTGCATAAACTTGATAATCTGGTGTTGAAAAGTTATTTAGAAAATTCATTCAAAGACATAGGTACCAAGCTCCTGTCACCTACGAAGCCACTATCTACCAAAGACTCAGGAATTTCACAAAAATCAAGTTGTAGATATTCTAACATCTGCCACTGGTGATAGCACTGTCAACGATGAAACAACAGACTCTAAAGACAGATATATTCTAAACATGTTAGCTGTTCAATTAGTAGAAATACAAAACGACGATTCGAACCTATCTTTTCATCTTTTCTTGAAAGTATTGCACTAGAAAGTGTGAATTTTAAATCTGTTAGTGAAGCAATTATTCAGCCAAAATTACAATCTTTGCTTTAATGCTATCACATCTTCTGTAACTGACAACGCACCTTATATGAACAATGCCAAGGGGAAAAGCTTAAAAGTTGTTGTTTTAAAATCTGTTAATGTTATTTGCAATGCTCATCGTTTAAATCTCTTGGGAGAAATATGGCAAAATGAGTTTGAAAATGTAATTTGCTTTGTAGTTCATATCAAGCGCGCATTTACAGTGTGTCCTTCACGTAAAGGTCGCTTTTAAGCATATTTGAAGCAAAGGGGCAAAAAAGCTCTTTCACTAACGGTCCCTGTGCAAACTAGATGGAATAGCTGGTTTGAAGCTTGTTTAGTCCATGTAAATTATTTGGATATGTACACTGCGTTTTTTGATAAGGAGAAAGAAAATATTAGTAGCTCAGTTTTAAGAACAATTTGTGAAGAATGTCAAGATTCAGGTTTAAATACAGAATTAAAAGAAATTGAAAAATATGCACCATTAATTTTGAATCAATTGACCTTATTTGAAAAACAAAGAATTAATTCACATAATACTTTTAACGAAATATCTGATTTCTCAAACGTATTGAAAAGCAAGTTAAAACGATGCTGTGAGCACTTAAAATAAAAAAATGCAAAATAGTACATTTGAATTGTTCTTTTATTTGACTATTATAAAATTTTAAACTTTAATAAACATATTCCCTTTCATAAAAATGATTAAGACCCTTAAGATGTCTGAAACAATAAATAAGGTAGAAAAGATAAGGGCTGCTTTCAAATGTCACACTCAATATTTTTGACACCCTTCTCCCATTTGTCGAAATGTGTCACACTTCACAATGCCTCTTACCCGCCTTTGTTACAGGACGTTACATAAGCATATTCTTGCAGTTCAGCAACAAGACATACTTTAGATTATTCTTTAATATATTTTTTTTAAATTTTCAAATTAAAGTATTATTTGCAATTATTTATTAATATAATTTGCATTCTAAATTGAGAAATTAAAAAAATTACCACAAATTATACTCTAACAAACACCTTATTTTGATTTTACATTATTAAATATTTGTAATAAAAAACTGCAAAATTGGTAAACAAAATAAGAAAGAGTTAAAGTTTTACTATAAACTAAAGCTAAACATAAATAATGTCACACAATTAACATAATAGATTGAAGCTTGAAATCTATAAAGAAGTTTCTCCAGTTCACATTCTTTGTTTTAACATGGAAGTTTTCTTGATTTCAAAACTAATTGTATTATGTCTATTTATGCGGCTTTGTATGTTCTTTTTTCCCCCCAATTGTTGAGTTTAATTCATCAGTAAATACTAATTTTTAAAAAAAAAAAAAACATTTTAATGGAAACAAAAAATAATTTAAAAAAAAAAATAAGTTAATGAATTTTAAACACATAAATTTTTCAAAATAACATTCAATTAAGGATTACTTCTGTATGAATATAAGTGAAAAATATCCCTTTAAATTATTTTTTAATTGGCATTAAAATTCACATTTAATGTGGAAATTTTCATATAAAAGAAAGCAACACCACTGACAACCTATCTAGACTGACTATTCAGATTGAATTTGTAAATAACATTTTATTTAATGTTCAATCCTTTAATTATCAACTGATTTTATTAAAACATGAAGCGAATATACAAAAACCTGTCCATTAAAATAAAAAACAGTATGCGTCATAGAAATATTTTGATGCGACTCTTTTTTATAATAGAGATTTTTACGAGAAATTTTTAATAAATTCTGTTTGACTAAACAGTATCTTTTAAAAGTAGTTGATGATTAATAATCTGTTCAAAATTTAATCAAAATGTAATAATCTGTATACACTGAGCCATAACTAAAATATAAATAACCTAGAATATAAAGCGATCCCATTTATTCTTTTCATTACAGACTCTAATTTAGCAAATTACATTTAGTTTCGAGCCCGTTTGGTCTAGTGATGGATCGTTTTGTGCTTGTACTTTACATTACGCTTGTAGCATCTTTAAGCCTTGAAATGTAAAAGTTAAAAAGAAATCTGTCTGCTTATAGCTTCTTTAGTATATCTCCAACATTTTCAATGAAAGGAATTCGCGCTCGCAACGCTCGAATACGCCATCTGGGGAGAAGACCGGTTCCATGCCTTTGGCCCTAGTCCCTTCCCTCTCCTCCTCTTTTCAGTACTACGATTTTTTTCCTTTTCTTAATATTTTTCGTTTTTGATAAATAAAATTTTTTTTTAAAATTTCCATGATTTCTTTTAGAATTATGCTTAATGTAGTTTTCCGTTTCATATAGTTTCCCAACTTAAAAGATTTTAACTTTTTTTTTAAATCAAGACGTATTTCCACATAAATCAAGACATACACGTACTACTAACGTACTTCTTTCTTCTATGAATCTCCACACGCTATTGGTAAGCTAATATCGCCATCCAATATTAGTATACTTTCAGCGCGTGCATTATAACGCGTTCTTTCCATTTAAATTAAAGCGAAACAAACAACAAATAAATTTGAAAAACTCCACACGCACGCTATGATTCTATCCAAAATATAACAAACGGTAATATTGTGCACTGTTATAGCCAAATAAGGGATAACATTCAAAACATGGAAAACCTAACACTTTATGTTGTGATAGTAATTGTTTTAAATTTGTTTTAGGCTCACGACCTGCTAGAATTTATAAATTACAGAAAACTTTTATAAATCGTAAAATTACGCGTGAATTTAAGCACAAATCACAAAAATAAAACTTCTTAGAATATTAAGCCTGTTCACGCATCGCCTTGAAGGTGATTAGAACGGTGCAAGGGAGTGCTAGTTTGCAGAAGGTTTTTCAACTATGACGTGCAGATGTTATGGTATAGCATCAAATTTTTCCGTATAACTTTTGAGTTAGTTTATAAAAATAAATATTAAAAACTAGGTTAACTGAAAGCCGTGTTTAAGAAGCATTTCGATAAGATACTTGAAATAATAGTTCTTTAAAAGCAGCAAAATAAAAATTCTGCTAAATAAACCGTGATTCCATATGCCTGACTTATCCAATTATCATCTTTTCCGCTGAGATGTAGAAATTAGATATGCTGCAGCTTATCTGATTTCTTGGTAATGTGTATTTCAATTATGATATTCCGTTAAAGTGCTAAAAATTATTTCCTGCCTCAAATTTCCTAAATAATCTGCTAACTACTTTGGGAATTTCTATATAAGGAAATCCACGCTGGAAAAGCAGCATCGTTTATGAATACGCTTAAAGGAGTGTAGCGTGATTAATTTATTTTTCGAGGTCTAAAGAATCAAGTTAATAACAATTAAATTAATAATCAAACATAATCAAAGAATTTAATTTAATACACAGTAAACAATTAAATTTATTTATAGAATCAATTATCAATCAATTAAAACATTATAATAAAAAAGAATCAAACAGTTTGAAACATTACTAAAACGATGAAAATTAACATTTTATCTATTTTGCGATATCTAATTAATCTAGTTCAAACAATTAACAAATTAGAAGAGAAAATCTATCATCAACTAATTAAATACTATAATGCAATGGATCAACCGATTTAAAATATTATTGCACTTTTTTTTTTATATCATTCATATAATTTGAAATTGACGATGCAGAATTATTACCTTGGAAATTTGCGGACGATTCCTCACTTCAACAGATCACCCTATCTAATCTGCAGATAATCTAGAGATTGCACTATTTTCACGAGTCTGACTGGTGATGAAAATCTTAGGCTAAACTTGAACATCACGAATCTGGCTCGTTGCTTAATTTCTTGTCAAACGCGGATACCGTGAGTCGGGCTCGAAATCGACATTTCGGGTCAAACATGAATATCACGAGTCGTACTCGTGCTCAACAAGAATGTCTGAATGGGTTCTTATCTTATTGTTTATATTGTATTTTTTATTTTTAGGTCTGCTGATTATGACATAATCTGAAAATTTATTTCATTTCAAATATTACTGCCGTAGATTCGCTTCAAATTCTTCGTATTTTGCTATTAATTAATCAAAATATTATTAGTTATACAGAATTTGCTGTAATAATATGTAATAATTAAAATACTTTTTAAAGTTTTGATTGAAATTCATTTGAAATTCATAAGAGAATCATCGCTAGAAGTAAACACCAGTGCGGCTCTTGGTCGTAAGATACAGTATCTAAAAATGCGACACTCGGGCTCGCCGCTTAGACTCTTTTCGCGAACATTCGGGTGCATAAGTTAGGCTCGGCTTGTTCCTAATTTCAGCATAGTGCAAGGGGTTAACAACTTTCTAGCTTTATCATAAAATATATTTGAAAACTTAGGAATAAAAACGTCTAAAAAATAACAAATCACTAGAATTCACGCATTTGAATAATGTAATTAAAATAAAAATAAACTTGCGACCTTGAAATAAAGAAAATTGCTCCCATGCCAAAAATTTAAATCAAAAGCAATACGTCTTTTAAAAGGGGAAAAAAAAATTGTTGGAAAAGTAACTAATGACAACATGCACAAGTGAATACTTGGATTAATGTCAGAATGATACCGATATCTATCCAGAACGACAGGTAAGGGTTTAGCATAAAATCTAATTTCATTAGCATGAAGGATAGCTTAGGAGTGCCAAAAGCACATCAAATTTAATATATCATTTAAAAAGGAGTAAAAATGTATTTAACGTTTTTTTTTTTCAGTTTAAAATCATCATAATCTTAGACGAATCATACATACAGTTGTCAAATTATAAACATTAAAATTAGAGAACATGCCTACGAATAATGCAAAGAACGAGCGTTTTACATAAATATTATATAAAATAGAGAAAATTTTATTTGCATTAGTTTTTTTTTCCTTAAAAAAAAAAAAAAATTAAAAAAAAAAAATAAATAAAAAATCGTAAACCTAACGGACTTTAACCTCCGGGATACCTAAGCTTTAAATAATGACAGAAAATGCGATTTTTTTAAAAAATTATTTGGCTTAGAATAAAAAACTCATAATTGCACAATAAAATATTTTAAATTCAATTGATTAAACTTAGCATTTCTTAGTTTTCCAATTATTGCATCAAAAATGATGCATTTTAATATTTTTTGCAGGATACTTTAACAGTTTCTTTTTTTTTCTTTCAAATAATCCACTGCCATAAAACTGTTCATAGGGTTACTTGAATCGAATTTTTCAGCTTTCTTATAATTTCACTGTAATTAAAAAGGTTGAATCCAATTATATCTTTCGATAAAGAAAAAGTCTTACAAGCATTCTAAAGCACACAATCAGAAAAAAAAACTTCAAATATAGTTTCTTAAAGGATTAAATTATGTCATAGATATTGCGATTCAGGAGGTTAATATCAATGGATTTTTTTAAATTGTCACTATTCAGTAATAGTGGTACTTTATTTAAGCCGCATTAGAGCTGCACAATGGGTCGTTGGCGACGGTTTGGGAAGCATTTCTGAAGATGATTGACTAGTTATCACAATTTTGATCCTTTGTAATGGGAATGACTACCCTGCTTTAGTATAGTACGATCACTTGCGCTCGAAGGTAAGCCCTTTGGGGTAAAACAGTTTATTGAGAACCCTCGGTCCCTTCGCGGACTGATAAAAAGTGTTCACCTATCCGCTCACTGCTTGACTTCGATGATCTACTGAGAACAGTGTCTTACTATCACTTTGGGAATACATTATTTAGAACCATCTGCAGCTCGCTCAAACAATTGAAATGGCACCAAACTTTGTACTGGAGCAAACATTTTGTTAGTGCACTGCTTAGAGAATATATATGTCATTTGTTTTATCCAATTGTGGGAATTAAAACAAATTTTATAGTAAGTGTTACTACCACCTCCCTTTTCGTTTATGATGAATTTTATTTTTGTATTTAGTTCGTTTTGTAGTTTTTATATATATATATATATATATATATATATATATATATATATATATATATATATATATATATATATATATATATATATATATATATATATATATATCCATGAAAAGCTTCCAGTGTTATTTTTAAATAAAAATAGAAAAATTAAAAAGAAGAATTCTCAAAATTTAACAAAAAGTAATTTATTTGAAAAAAAGATAAGAGGGATGGGGGAGCTCAAAACTTCTCACAGGGAAAATCACTCCAGAAGTACTCAAAAATCGGGATTGTATTAACTAAATATTAATATTTTTTCAATTTATCAATTTTATCAATTAGCTAAAAATGTAGATTTTTTTGGAACTTTCACAAGCATATTTTTAAACAATTTTTAGTTTCATAATTAGCGGTTTGAAGATTTTATTAAACTTCAGATATTCAAATCCAAGGAAATGGAAACATATATATATATTTTAAATCAATTTCGAAGATATTAAAGAAATAAGTAAATTTTTCAATTAATATTTCGACTTTTTAAATATTGAATGGCAAGAGAATAGATTGTGAATTAGACATTAAAAATTGCAACTATTTTTTTTTTCTTAATTTGAAGACATTAGTGACTTCAATAGCCTGGGTAAGTTAGTAAGAAGGAAAATTGATCCAAAACATGTGAATTTCTTGACAGATGTTAAAGTTTTGCAAGAGTTAAATTTAGCTTCAATCACTTTTTCACTAAGGTATCCCAATTTAGAACCTGCCCTTGGCAATCACCTTGCTTTTGAAAAGAAGCCTTATTATCAGATGCCTGACATTCTATTTTCTCTTCTAGTGTATAAAAAGACGAAGAGATATAAATCTTTCTTAAGTAGAGTCAGAATGGAATAATTTTTATCAGGTAGTTTGCTAAAAAAAAAAAAAAGAAAGCAAAAAAAGAAAGAAAAAAACACAGTGCATCGGTTTTTTTTTTTTTTTGGGGGACAGAGCGTGTTAATAAACAAGGTTAATTTATTAAACTTATATTGCTCTATAAAGAAAGAAAAGGCACGCACCAAATGAATATGAATAAAAATTTTTTTAAAACATAACGAAATCATTATCTACTATTTCCTTGTTTTAAAATATAATAGTCATAATGGGAGTCCAAGAAAACGGAGTCTTTGCGTATTTTCTTAATCACGCATTTTGAGCTATCACCGTATTTTTCAAATAGGCAAAAAGCCTGGTAATCGAATGCGAAGGGCGCCGAGTAAAGAGGCCGCCAAAGTGTGGTAAGGCTAGATTAAAAGAAAAAGCCTTTTACGATCTTAATTTCATCCCCTTACTAAAAACTTCTTTTTCGCCCTCGCTTGTTGAAAATAACAGTTAAAACGCACTTATTTTCCAAAAATAAAATCGCGAAATATATCTAACATTATGACAACCAATAAACGCTAGAAACCGTGTAGCATCCTTGTTTTATCTCTTTTCATCAGAACCGATGACATCCTTCCCTGTGATAGCTTATTACGATTTGCAAACATAGTGGATGGTTAACTATTGAGTTAAATACAGATGACAAATGTGTTTTATTTAATGTTTCGACAAGAAAACATTTTGGGGTGGGAGGAAGTCAACGTGCCTCTAATAATTTCAACTCCCACAATATTCTAAGAAAAATTTATTTTGTAAAGGCTTTTTCCGAAAAGAAAAATACAAAGTTGAAAATATTGCTGCAACACTGGCCTCCCAAAGATCATTCAAAAAACTCATTGTTAGAAGATCAGACACATCTCGTTGCACTTTTTAAGAAGGCATCCATCAAACATTATTACTTTCTCAAATTTTAATCCTTAAAATAAGTACAAAATTTATTACTTTACTTCAGTTATTGTAATATTAATTCAAGTGTTTTATAATAATTTTGTTTTATTTTATTATATTAGTACGTAGTTTCTTTAAAATGCATCAATTTAAAAAATATGAGACAAAAAACGTACTATTGTTTACCTTTTAATAAGTATAAAATTATGTGAACTTGTAAGATTAGTATTGATTTATTTTTGTTTTGGAATTTCTCCCTTCTGTTGCATTTTATTTTACTTTTTGTTGATTTAAAATCTTTACAATTTAAATTTAAATCATTAGTTTATTATTCTTCGATTTTATAATTTTATCCACTAAATTTGTTAAAACAGACTTTAAAAAAAATTATCTATAATGCCATTTCATTGACTTAAGGTTATTTTTAGGGCTGTATTCCAATATTTTTGTTACTTAGTTTTTCTTGATTTAGAAAGTCAGAAATACAATTCTAGCAGAAAACGAAATTTTTTTTAATTTTAAAGATCTGTGTGTTAGCAGGACAGCACTTCATCAGGGGACACACTGTCTGCTAACACACAGGAGCCTTTTGTTGTCAGTGGTGATACCAAAAATTGACAGTGCCCTGAGGCTCCTTAATGGAAATACAAATAAGAAAAAGCAATTATAAAAATTGAAATGTAAATGCAGAGAAAAATTAATGACAAACACAACTAATACGAGTTTGTTTGTCATTAATTTTTCTTTGCATTTACATTTCAGTTTTGTAATTGCTTTTTCTTATTTGTATTTTTATTATGGGACCAAAGAATATACAATGTGAGAAGAAGTCTTGCTTCTCCGATACGTAGCAGGGGGCCAACAAGGTCCCTGTGTATGACAAGAAAAGCACCAAAGGTTTTTGAGCCGACGCATGCGCACATCTTTCATCCATCACAGCGTCTCTAAACTTGTTTAACAACAAATTTTTCGCCATCTTTAAAGTGACTGTTTAAAGTGACATCTTTAGTGACCGATATCTATTTAAATTATATACCTATGTTAAAATAAAAAAATTATATATTTTTTAATGATTTCGTCACAAGTAAATATTTTCCTTGTTTAATAAGTAAACCTTTTTCAAAGCCATATAAGTCTGTAAAGAGCAAAAGCAGACAAGTTTTGAGTCACTTTTCATTAGCTATTTACATGAGTGGGGAGAGACAAGGAGAAAGTTGTTGGGAGCGGAGGGGAATGGCGTTGCTTACGGGGTAAGGACGGTGGGACCCTCTGTTAGGAGGCAGGTTGTTTTCCTAGCAGTATTTCCACACCTCGATGGAGGTAACCGTTGTCTCCGGAACAGGTTTACATGGTGGCCTATGAGAGCTGGTCTTCTTCTCACTTATATATTCTTTGATGGGGCCTAGGGGCACCGTCAGTTTTTGGTATCACCACTGACAACAGAAAGGCTGTGTGTTGGCAAGTAATGTGTCCGAAGTACTGTCCTGCTAACACACAGATCTTAAATTTTTTTTCGTTTTCTGCTAGAATTGTAATTCTGACTTTCTAAATTAAAATAAAAAAAATTTGGTTTTAGCTGCTTTAAGCGCTTTTCCATTTTGATTTATTATTTTAAATGTAACTTACTTATTTTGTCTTTTTCCGAATTTGTAAATCAGTTTAATTCTTTGATTAGATTAGTTTTTCTTGTTAATAATTTTCTCAATACTAAAATTATGTCAAATTTGAACAAATTGAAAATTATGCTCATTGCTTTTCCTCTTAGTAAATTATAATCTTAAGTATATGTTATTATTAATTTTTTTTTTTTGAGTATGATTTAAAAAAAAGTTCAACACTGCCTTTATTTTTTCACTTTTTAAATTTAGTGATTACATTTGTATTTTAGTTAGTTAATTTTCACTTTCCTGCTATTTTTCTTTAAATTCTAATTATTTTAAAATGTCTAAAATGTTGAAAAATAAAAAACTATATCACTGTATTTCATGTTTTTTCTAATGCGGAATAAAAATTTTAAAATATTTTTAAAGAGTCAAGTTTTTACTTCTGTTTTAAGCGCTAAATTTACATATATTTTTAATTTTTAAGTTTTAGTGATTATTTGAATCTTTTCTCAGAATATAGTTGGTGAACTGGAAAGCAATCTCATTTTTTTTACATTAAATTATAAAATATATTTAAGCAAGTTTTTTGTTTTAATCAGTGATGTAAATATTTAAGTTATCAGAAACCATTTGTTATCAAGCATGTAAAATTTAAATGCCGGATTGATATACATCAGTTGTAGTTTTGAGTAAATATCGGGAGCATACATTTTTAAAATGTTATAGTTATAATTCCATATATTAGAAAATATGGAAATCTGATGGTATAAGGTCGGGCAATTATGATGAGTGATTGAAGAACTCCTACTTTTATGAATTAAATTTTACATGATAACTCAAGACCCTGAAAAAAAAAATTACGAGTTCTCCAATCACCCACCATATTTGCCCGACATTGCACCATCAGTTATCCATATATTTTGATTGCTACAACATTTTTGGCGTGACATAAGATTTGAAATATGGATATTCAAAATGCTTTCTTCTGACATTTTGCTGAAGGAACCATTTGTTTTTATGGTTCCTTCTATTAACTTCAAATAATATCTCATCACTTCTTTTTCTTGGGATTATTTACTTAAATAAATTTATAATGAAATTAATATCTCTCAATATCTGTGAAGTTTGCTGAAAGGGTAAAACACATATTTCTTTCGATCTCCCTCCTAAAACTATTTACACTTTATGATTTCTGTTTTTAAGAGAAATGTATTCATTTCATGTACAAAAAATAAACAGACCGCCCTGCATAACTTTTGATCTAATGATTGGATCTTCACGTTCTAGGACTCAATCTTAATGGTTCGAGTGGGTGATCTCAATTATGCAAATCAATCAGTGCAGACGATATTTTAAGTTACGAAATCAGACACAACAACATACTGTCTCTGAATAAAGATGCCTTTTTTTTCAACGGATTTGGGTTTCAAACCCCTAAAATATAGAGGGTAGCCTGCTATTTGTGAAATATGTTTCCCATAGTTGGTTGGACCCCTTAATGTTAATTTTACTTTCTACGTATTTCGCCATATATCGAGAACTTCTTAAGCGAATTAAAATTTTTTTTTGCATACAATTATAAAATTCGTTTATCCAAAGACAATAATGCACAAAAAATTAAATTTTATTAAAAAGGCGCCATACCGTGAGAGAAACTTTTCACCGCAAAATCTCTTTTTTACTTTCATTATTTATTTAAAAGAAAGAAAAAGTGAGTTCAGTCAAACCTAGGGTAAGCCATGAAGTTTCAATAGAAGAAAAAAAAAAAAAAAATTCAAAATATCAAATTGTAAACTAATTAATAGAAGAGAACTTCCCCATTGTGTAATCCCGAGTTATCTTATAATTAATTTTAATTCGGATATTTTAAAAATTTCTTTTCAGTATTTGAGATTTCATGGCTTACTTTAGTTTTGCCTGAATTCACATTTTCTATGCTTTACATTTTAAATTGGTTACAGAGGTGAAAGAGAATAGGTGACGAAATGTTTCTCCAGTAGTATGGCGTCCTCTTAAATATTTATATTTTAATAAATAATGGTTGAAAAATTTTTTGAATTGCATAGTATGGAACTTCCTACATCATTTTGAAGTATATAAAATAACATGGCAAAATGCAAAATTTAATCAAAATCGGTCGAATAGTTTGAGAAATCGAATTTAAAAAAAAAAAAATCGTATATATAAAATTTAATTTTAGGAACTATTTCGCTCAAATTTTGGATTTTGCCATGAAAAATTAAAAGCTCTAAAATGATGCCAAAATGGTATACCTTACAATTCAAAGCTTTAAGATTAAGTTCTAGAAGATCCGATCATTAGATCAAAAACTATTCAGGATTGTTCGTTTATTTTTTTGAGCACTGTACCTCATCATTGAACTATCGCTTTAATATTTTACGCATGATTAACACTAAATTATCTGTTAGATTGAAAGGAGACCAAACAAAACAGAGAATTGAAATATTAATATCAAAGTCGTTTGAATGGTAAACTTGTTATGTTACACAGCAGAACAAAAATGAATTCTTTTGGAGTGGACTGTTCCATAACAGTTGCAAAAGGCAAAACAAAATATAGTTTCAGAATATGGAATAATAAAAAATTATCTTTCTAATAAGAAAATACATTGAAAAGTATTTCAGGTTTGTACTAATGTTATATTCATTCTTTTTTCTTCAGTAGTCTATAAATTACACATAACTAATTAGACATAATTATCAAATACTTTCTCTGGTACCCTATCAAAATTTGATCCTGATAGAGTTTTTTTGCCATCTCTCTCGAACTTTTTAATCTTATAAAACCCGTTTATCTATCGCAGAAAAAATATTTATTACTTTTTGTTATTCGAGAATTATTTTATATCCTATATAATGGGAAAAAAATGCTCGAATTTTAATTGTTAACAACTTTATAAACTATGCAATGCCAAAACCTAAAATTTGATGATAATAAGTTAAATAATTCTAGATGTAACATTTAAAAAAAAGTCGTATTTAACTTATTTCTCAAGAGCTATTAGACCCATTTCATTTAAATTTGCATTCCGTCACTTAACATTAGATAGCTCAAATGACGTAAAAACTATACATCTTATGACTTTTTTTTTAACATTATTAAATAAATTCTGTTATGCCGGCATTATCGTCGAATAAATGAGATTTATCATCCTTCCCAAAAAAATTTCGATTCTTTTAAAAAGTTCTTGAAATATGGTGAAATAAGCAAAAATTGAATAGGGGGTATAATAAGGCAAAAAAAAAAAAAACATCCTGAATGAAGCATAGAAATGAACATAATATAGTTTCCGTTCTATAAATAAGAACCTTCCTCTTAAATGAGAGTGCAGAAGTAAAGAGAAATGGTTTAACCAATAGGAACACAAGATAACAAAAGATGGGAAATAAGAAACAGGTGAGCAGGAACTCTAGGAAGCAGATGCAAAAGATTAAATTAAAATAGATTTCTATGTGTAGGGATACAGTGAAGTACAATAAAGATCCTTAAGTAAATCATTAGAATATGGAATGATTCCAAAGTTTGGTAAATGAAGATCAGCCAGAAGAGAACCTGTTATTAGAATTGCAGAGAGATCGTGCTCTTTAAGATGTTTAGTTTCCCAAATATGAAAGAGGACTGCCCTAAACAAATGCGAGATCTAGATTGTCTTTCAACTTGGCTTAGGTGGATTTTACATAATTTCCTTTTAAGGCAACCATTAACGGAAACGTTTGTGACTAACTTAAGATGGGGCAATTTTGTTTTTATTTGGTTTGAACGTCATCGTATGAAGCTCTTTTACAAACTCATAGGAGTCTTTGACATTCTAGAAAGTGGGGATAGAGGGGAAAATCAGTTTAATTGAATCGAATGATATTACTTATAAGTAATCTTTTCAACCCCTTCATAAGTGACAAGTATACTTTTAAGTGAAACTCTCATTTAATAAAGTTTTCTTTTTTTAGACGATTGTTTCACATTGATGGACAATGCTCATGTTTTCAATATCATGAATTGTATAGATCCTTTCATAAAATTAGAAACCTTTTTTATTACTCCTCATTGCGATCAATTTCACTCACTGTTTTTATAACCGTCGTTGAACTGCCGACCCAATTTTGGGGGTTTACGACTACTAATATTCAATTCCGTATTTTCGTCATTTCGAACCCAATCCAGAAGTCAAGAGAACTCCTGGATCAAGTATCGGGAGAAAATTGCTTTCGTGGAAGATTTTTTGATAGAACTAACCCTCATTTGCGTTATATAGAGAAAAACCACGAAATTCACCCACGGTTAGCCTGACAACAAGAGGAATCTTACTCATGATCCGTCGACCACTGAGAATATTTTACGTCATTACTGTAGTTGGCGCGAGACGGGTGTAGAATTCGTATCGACCAACCATCGCTGGGATTCGAACCCGGTTCACCTCATTGGAAGGCGAACGCTCTATCACCTGAGCTATCAAGTCTTTTTCTTACTTATTTATTGTTTTTTCAAATATCAAATATCAGTCAAATCCCCTCACACCTGTTTCGTATCTCCCCTTTTTTTTATCTTCAAACTTGTTCCTCTGTTCCTATTGGTTAAACCAGTTTGCACATGTTTGTCTCTTTACTTTGACTATCATTTGGAGTTTAGACACAGAGAAAGGGCCGATTTTAAAACATCAATTTCTTTACTTTTATTTGTGCTTTACTCAAACTGTTCTGTTTTAACTACTACAATCAATCTAATTATTTAAACTTTCTGAATCCTCATTTTGATAGAAAACAATCCAAATATGAAGGGAAAAAAAGATACATTTACTTATAGAATGCATGTTTTTGTGTTTTGTATTTAATAGTTATCATTAATTAGTTAAAATATAATGTCACTATTAAGATTGAAGACGAGAATCATTAGAACAAATCTAATTTAAGGTTTCACTCTACAAAGTTACTTTTCGGGATAATGGCCAGAATTATGGAAAAATTACTGGAGAAATTTCTTAGATAGCGAATTAATTTATGAATTATGTTGATCTAAGAAGACTACATTTATTTCACCGAAGCTGAAAAATGCCTGTTTCAAGCACAAAAGCAGTCGAAATTTTGAGATCATTCATTTAATTTCTCAATATTTCAAAAGCTAACATTATTATAACATAGTTAACTCAAAATTCTTTTTATAATTATTTAGTGATTGAATTAAAAGTTTTTGCTACAGTAGGAGAAACTTTGGATCAATTAATATAGAGAAAACAAGAAATACTACACTAATGAGTAAACATTTACTGTTAAAACTTACCTTTCCGAAGCTTCCAGTACCTAATAGTTTCAGAAAGAGAAAATCATCGATGGTGTATTTTCGAAAATTAAGCTTTTTTGGACTCTTTGGAGGGCTCTCATCCAAAGATAATGTCGAAAAGTTTGTGATAATTGTCGAATTTGAGACAGAGGATGAGAGTTTTTCTCGTTTCTCCACCCCATTTGAGAATCCTCGTAAAGAACTCTTATCTAGAAATAAAAAAAATAAAAAAAATACAAAATCACATTTCATAATCAGTCAGAAAATACTGAAAGAAATAATTTTAAGCTAAACAAATATTCGTTTGGTTAGCGTAAAAATGTTAAAAAAATTATATTAAAAGTAATATCATTTAAATGTTTTATAACTTTGGCCATATTATTTCCAGGTTCTCTTTGTTCAAGTCTTTAAGACTTTTTAATGACAATGGAGACATTACATCGATTTTAATGTTCTGGTCTTAGATGAGAAATTGTAATGAATACATGAAATAACTTTTATTTCTGTCAGCTTAATTTTAAAAAATTTCAAAGAAATCGCAAGATCTCTAGGCTCTTGCACTTAAGAGACCCAAAATGTCTTCGATTTCAGGTAAAGTTTTCTTGATATTTTTTTAATACTAAACAATCTTTTGATCATATATTATTGTCAAACAGCATAATACCTTAATAGTTTCCCCCCAAAACTTTAAAGGAATAAAGTGCGTTTTATATTGGTATTGAGTAAGTAATGTAAAACTGCACGTTTCTCAACTTTTAGATTTTTAAAAAATTAATTTTATTACAGTTTAAACTGACGAAAATCAATTTGGTGCAAAAAATTTCTTTTAATGTAAATGCATAAATAACAGACACTTATAAAAAAACAGATAATTTTATACTAAATTAGCTATTAAAAATTGCATAAATATTGACTGCAAAATTGCTCTCTCAAGTTGTGAGTGGATGGCTGCCTTGTATTTTGCATGTATCTAAAGTACTGCTGAGTAAATATTGAGTTTATTTGTGAAAATTAAACGGATTCTTTCCCTTCACCCCATTGGTCGGCATCCTGCAACAAATATTGTATCTGGCCTAATTGAGATATTTAAGATGAGACTTTGCATATCCACATTTACTTCTCCTCGGCTGATTACACTTACATCGTTCGCCATCTCATCAATTACATTACATTAATATTCAAACAGATCAATCTCGATAAAGTATATCAGCTCTTTTTAATAGAGGAATTTTTAGAATTATCACACTATTAATATCCGTCCCATTTAATTATTTCATAACCGTCGTAGTGAGCAGCCGACCCAATCTTTGGGTTTACGACTACTAATGTTCAACTCCGTAGTCTTGTAATTTTGAACCCAATCCAGAAGACAAGGAAACTCCTGAATCAAGTATTGCGAGAAATTTTGCCTTCATGTTGGATTTTTAGGATGGAACTAACCAGCATTTGCGTTACACGGAGAAGAAAACCACGAAAACCACTCATGGTTAGCCTGACTGCAAGAGAATTCTAACCCATGATCTGTCTATTACTGAGGATATTTTTACGTCAGCACTGTGGTCCGAGCGAGCCGGGGTGCGAAATTCGTATAGACCAGTTATCGCTGGTATTCGAAGCCGATCCCCTCATTAGAAAGCGAATACTCCTTTCTTTGAGCCATACTTATTTTATGTTTTTTCTAATGTAAAAAACCCTAAGTTTTGTTGCATTTTACGCACTGAATATTTAATAAACAATGTAAATTTCAAAATATGCCAATAAGGCTTTCTGATGTTAATTTAGGAGTATTGACTAAAAATCTTCGAGAATCCATGGTCCAAAAAAATACGAGCTACTAAAAGTCACAATACATACAAAATAATATGATTTACTATTTTCATATTTCACTTATTTAGGTTTAAAAATATCTCCCTTTGCTTTTTTTTTTCTTTCTTTGAAAATTCATCCCAGAATTATATGCATCAAAAATTGAATAAAATAAAAATGCAAAAAATATATAAAGGTTTATATGTAAAAATAAGTAAATACAAAATAAATGATAATTTTCACATTCAAGAATATCTGAAGAAAGAGAAGAAAATTAAAAAGGGTGAAAAATAACTGTTGAGAATAATGAATGAAAAAAAAAGTGAACAAAACTGGGAGGAATGGATGAAGACCCGGTTTTTGGAAAACATGCATACAAGTGGTAAATAGAAAGAGAAATAGAAAAATGCCACCGAAAAGAAAGAAGAAAATTAGAAAGAGATGGAAAAAGGAATAATAACTTTGTCAAGATATTAATAAAATACTTATAAAATGAAAATAAATAAAATGGAACTAAAATTTGCCTAACCTTTCTTAACTTTATCCAAGACTTCAGACAATAATTTTTGGTTAACACCACATAAATTTGGCATGAACATTTCACATTTCTGATGACATGTTATGTTACATTCTGTTACAAGAAATAATATAACAAGTTATAGCATTTTTGAGTAAAAATGAGAAGGAAGAATAATTTTTTTGCATTTTGAAATTCTAATTTTCCATAACATTTGTTAATTTTTAAACTTTCCTAAGCTTTTCACATTCTAAATATTTAAGAAATTTTATAACAATAAAATTTAGATTTAATTAAAAGATTAATTACTAATTTAAAGGGATTCCGGAAAGAAAATGTTTTTTTTTTTTTTTTAAAGCCATTAGTTTTGTTTTTTAAATATAGCAGTCCTTTATTGTTTAAAAATAACAATGCTTTATTGTTTAAAAATAATATGCAATTTTTATTTAACATTTTTTAAGAATTAATAAAAGAAAAATTATGTTATGCTGCGCAATAATTCCAACAAAATAAAAAAAAATTTAAAAATACAAAATTTTAAAAGCTGTTAATGAATAAATTTATTATAGTTATGTCAGAGCAAATTTTTATCTACCAAACAATGTATTTCAAACATTCAAAATCTTTGCAAAGCACTGTCTTAGGGTTGTTTCACGATAATGTACAATATTTTTATTTATACCTTTTCAATAAAATTACTTTTTTTAAATTTTAAAACAGTTTTGTTGTATTATTATAGCTTTTATTCAAAATTTAAACATTTTATTACAATAAGCATTTTACGGAGTAGGGTTCTTACTTAATATGTATTTTGCTACATGAAAGTTGTATATTTTACCTATTAATGATTACTGGCTCTAAATTTTATTTTTATCTTTGTTTTAATTGTTAATTATTAATTTAAAAAAAAGAAATAAAAATCTACGAAAAAAACTATCTGACTTATTTGAAATTAAATACGATCAAATAAGAGAAAACACCATCAAAACCTAATTTATTTGTTTAACCATTTTTTGGGTGACGGCAAAAATATCTTAATTTATTTGCCGCACGCACACCCAAATGTACTATAATAATAAACTTTTTAACGAATCTTCAAGAGGGCTGTAGTTATCTGAACAAATTAAATCAAAATCTGAAATCGTCAAACAAGTTATCATCTAAACTTCAATTTTTCAAAGCTTTTTTGAGCTTGATTAATGCTGTCAATTCAAACTCACAGAGCTATAATATGGAAAATAAAAATAATAAAAATAAAAATAATAAAAATATTAAAAAAAAAAGACAGAAGAATTTTAATAGTTTTCAAGCATATGGAAGAGTATAAAATTTTGTCAGAAATACAAAACTCAAACAATTTTCTTCTGAATGTAGTTATAGCTTATTTACGTCCCACAATAGCTGCATAATGGGCTATTGGCGACGGTCTGAGAAATATCCTTGAGGATGATTCGAAGACACGCCATCACAATATTGATCCTCTGCAGAAGGGGTGGCACCCTCGCTTTGGTAGCTCGACGACCTATGCGCGAAGTAGAGTACTTTATGGTAGAACAGTTTAATGAAAACCAATACCGCGCACCCTCAGTCCTTTCGCAGGCTGATCAAAGTGGTCTCCCACTTGTGGACTGACCGCAGGCAGTGATGCTTGACTTTGGTGATCTGCTGGGAACAGTATCTTAACGATCAGTCCACCGTGGGACATTTTTGCCCGAATGAAGATGAACTATTAAACGCATCGCTTCTCAAATCAAAGAGTTGTTCTTTTTCTGTTGCAAATTTAGATGTCTAGCAAATGTGGTGATTTAAGTATTGACATGGATATTCGTCAACTAAAACAAGAAAAGCAACATTTAAATGATGTTTGAAATGATCAAAATCATAACGATATATATATATATATATATATATATATATATATATATATATATATATATATATATATATATATATATATATATATATATATATATATATATATATATATATATATATATACTAGATGTCGCTATAGAGCCGCTGTTGATATTGCCTAAAATATTCACGGCGATCCATTTTTTTTAAATAAAAGATATAAGTTTTCTAAAATAAACTCTGTTCAATATATTTTGATAATTTGGAATGTAAATAGTTTCTTTAGAGAGTGTTGATTCGTGCTTCCAATAACTGTACCCGATTTATCAAAGCTATTAAAATATATTGGAATTCCAAAATAAATAACTGCGTTCTATCAAAACAAACACTTTATTATAAAACTTTAGAGCAACAATCTTTTTACATTGCCACTCAAAATTATTAATAAACACTGGATAATATTGCGTTAATAATAATCATATATAATCGCTTGCATAAATAATCGTTCGGTCTTTTTATAGCTTTACATAATTAGTGAGAGATTTTTGAGAGATTTTTTTTCTTTTTTTTTCTAGGAATGGCGATGTTATAATTTTGTTGTTGAGTTAATAAATCTTCCTTTTTATAAACGTAATAGTAGAGTTTTCTTAATTATTTGATACGAAGTCCTCTGAGTTTTATTTGAGGTCAGTTTGTATTTTGTTTTTTTTTTGACAGCATTATTAAAAATTATTACCTTTTCACACACATGCGTTCTCAATTTTGATTGGCTGTTTTTTGCGTTACTAACCAGAAGTCTTCTGTGATTGGCTAAGTGTTATCATTCTACTCTCTTCTTATATATATATATATATATATATATATATATATATATATATATATATATATATATATATATATATATATATATATATATATATATATATATATATATATATATATATATATATATATATATATATTATATATATATCAAAAAATTACTTTTTGCTCAGATTTTCTGATCCCTTAAATTACCATGATAAAAATTCAATGTAGTCAGTTATCAATCAATCACCAAATTAGCAAAAACATCACCAATTTATTAATTTGACCATTGAATTAGAACACCACAACTTAACACGTTCTAATGCTTATTGTTAACTTCAAGGTTAATAAGAATATGCATTAAGGGTGTTCATTTCTTATGAAGACCCTACATAGTGTATTTTTTATGTTTTGCAAAATAACAGGTTTATGGTGAATTAGTTTTCTGCTTTTGTTTTATTGCATAAATTTTATCAGATTAGTTATTGGTATTTTTTTAAGTAATAAAAGCCCTGGAAAGTCTACACTGACACTTAAATGATACGCTTTTCTTTTTTTTACGGTTTTTACACACAGAATGCTTTATTTTTTATTTATTGTGTTTCAATAAAAGAAGACTTTTTTTTTGTATAGTAAATAAGATTTTATAGTATTTGAATTATCAAAATAATTTAAATTTTTGAATTACAAGCTGGAACTGAATTAAAAATTGTTAAAATCTTTTACGTATGTTCTATACACGTTGTCGGATTGACTTGAAAAAGTGACCCAGCCATTGTGATGGACCTTCCTTAAAGGTGTTCTTAAAAAACTTAATATAGTTTTAAAACATACTTTGTTTTATTATTTGCATTATTAATAAAATATTAAATTATAATTTTATTTAATTAATGAGTCTGAAGGTACTTAAATGCATCGTAATTTAAACAACAACAGGGAACTGCATCTTCAGCCTAATGCATGTGCATATTTGAATTATCAAAATAATTTAAATTTTTGAATTACAAGCTGGAACTGAATTAAAAATTGCTAAAATCTTTTACGTATGTTCTATACACGTTGTCGGACTGACTTGAAAAAGTGACCCAGCCATTGTGATGGACCTTCCTTAAAGGTGTTCTTAAAAAACTTAATATAGTTTTAAAACATACTTTGTTTTATTATTTGCATTATTAATAAAATATTAAATTATAATTTTATTTAATTAATGAGTCTGAAGGTACTTAAATGCATCGTAATTTAAACAACAGGGAACTGCATCTTCAGCCTAATGCATGTGCATAAAATTCTGAGTTTACAAAATTTGAATGTACAAACCAAGGGTCACTTTTCGAATCAGACCCCTCAAAAATAGGGAAAAAATACTTCATCTTCGTAATGATGAAGTATGAAACAAAAATATGAGTACAATGGCGGCAAAATATAATTATGAGTTAACAGACTTTTGATTGTACAAACATGCAAAATATTTTAAACCAAGAGGCCTTTAGAAACTCCTCCCCTCTAAAAATGGAAGAAGGAAAAAAATGAAAGAATATTTCGACACAAAATGATATTTCAACTTCGCAATGATGAATTATGAAACATAAACATACTTAATATTGCGGCATAATGTGCTTTAAATTCTGAGTTAACAAACTATTAATTGTAAAAACTGGGCCCCACTTTTAAAATGCATGGCACCAATGGGCCTTTAAAAACTTGCTCCCCCTCCCCTAAAAATGAAAGAAAATTAAAACACTTCTGCACATAACGATACATCACCTTTGAAATAATAAATTATGAAACAAAATAAACTTAATGCGGATAATGTGCATCAGAGTTCACAAGCTTTTGGTTGTACTGATTTTACTTGCAAAATGTTTGAAACCGAGGAGATCTTAATAGTCAGCCTCCACTCTAAAATCTAACGGATAAAAAGAAAAAAAAACGAAAAATACTTCTATGCAAATTGATATTTCAACTTGGCAATGATGAAAAATGAAGTAGAAGCATACTAAAATCATTATAATTGAAGCAAAAAAAAAAAAAAATAATAATAATAATCATTCTATTGATAAAACGAAAGAATGCATTTCCTCTTTAATAATAACTCTCATCTTATTTCCTTAATATATATATACATCTTAAAAAGCATCTGAGAATGAATATATTATTAATGAATATATTTTTCCATATGGTCTAAGTAGCAATTTCACTTTTAAATCTTTTCTCAACTAATAATTAAAAATTTATAATATTTTAAAAATTTTTAAAAATTAGAATAATAATAGGGCAAAAAAGGGGAATTCCAAAAATAAAATTAAGTATGATTTAAAAGAATTTTTTAATGAAGGCATCAATATTATGATCGACCTAATGCAAGTAAATCTAATAAAACTAAGGTTTTAGGAATTAAATTTAATTTCCATATTAAAAATAAAACTTATTTCAAAACAAAATTTAAAATTTTTTAAATCTAGTTGAAGACCTAGCCAAATATCGGTATAAAAATAATTATAAATGCAACCGTTTATCTAAACCAGATTATTTAATTTTAGATTTTACTAATAATATTTTTATTAAACTTGAACACAATTCTTAATAAAAATAAAAACTTTCTTCCTCTTCAACTAAATTGCAAACCCACTTATAGGTATACAACATTTAATGTGTAATTATAGAGATTTAGCTACAGATCATTCGGATTATCTTTAAGTGGGATGAATATAAAAGCACTACTTTTTTATACCTTCCATAATCATGTTGTTACCGGAGATTTAGATATTATTGAAAATGATTAACTTAAAAAATTGGTCTTTAGGTTCTAAATTTATGCCAATTTATGCTTCTAAAATTTAAGTAACTTCTATTTTTATTAAAAATCTTGTTGAGTTTATTTTAAAATTATCATGCAAACATAATTTTCCAATTGAAGGTTTTTATGAATAGAAAGAAAATATCTTTAAAGATTTTAAAATTAATATGAAAAGGAACAAATTAATTTTTCATAAAGATTTAAATTTTAACTCTGAACTGAAACAAGAAATTAAAAAATTTAAAATAATTTCTGTATTACCACTGCCGATAAAGGTGGTAATAATTTTACTATCATTTGAAAACTTTTTTACAAACAACTTCTTTCCAGTGAAATTAACAGCAGTATTACATACAAAAAACTGTTCGAGTTGGTCAAATTTGTTGAGGAGGCTAAAGCAAACAACAAACACAGCATAGGGGTAGCTCTGGACATCAATAATGCTTTTAATAATGCAAATTGGACGATTTTGAAGTCCGAAATTTTTAAACTTGACCTTCCAGATAATATTGTCAGCATTATCATGAGTTTCCTAGGTAATAGAGAAGTTACATATTTAGATGAAGAAGGTCAGTGCCTATTTAAACAATATACGTCGTTGGGGGCTCCGCAGGGATCTTCGCTGGGACCGGTGCTGTGGTTGGTTTATGTCAATACGATTTTTAACCATTTTAACGATATTGATTTTAGCGATTTTAAAAAAGATGACATTTTACTTCTCTTGAGACACCAGATACTGTATAGATTTGACCTGCTGGTTACATATTGTCTCACTCATCTCTCAGCTTGGGCCGAGTCAAACAGACTTAGTTTCAGTGATTCAAAAACTAATTGCTTAACCTTCCCTAAGAACCAAAAAAGAATCGGCAGACTCCCACGTAATAAAATGAGAGACAATCATAGTCAAACTATTAAGCAAGTTAGGGAGCTAAAATATGTCGGTGTTCTGCTCGACCCGGGCTTAACCTGGATACCCCATTTAAATCAGACCAAAGAGCGAGTGAACAACTTTAACAACCTCATCAGACGGGTGGCCAGGGCCACTTGGGGCCTCAAACCATCGATCTTGAAAATAATCTACCTCAGGGCTACCGAAAGAATTATACTCTACGCCGCCAGTGTCTGGTATTGCAACAATACAAAAATCAATGAAAAGCTTAAATCCATTCAGAGGTCCTCCTTGATTACAATAACAAAAGACTACTCTATGACAAGTACGGAGACCCTCCAGATACTGGCGGGAGTGATGCCTATTCACTTAAAGATTCTTGAAGATATCAGCACAAAAAGATTGAACTGGGGCTAGGGGCTGGCAGACTTGAAAACAGTTTTGGGCCACTCTCTGGGCTCGATTGCAATGGAACAACGCCCAGTAAGGCAACACCCCTCAAAGTTTGTTTCGGTGCCTTGGGGTAGGTCACTCTCTACTAATAAGGGGTTGGAAATTTTTACGGATGGTTCAAGAATGGAGTTCGCCGAAGAGACCGATCATGGAAGTAGGATAGAGCACAAGACCGGCTATGGAATTATTATCAAGAGAGATGGGATAATCATTAAGGTGGACTCCATTAGATTTTCCAACAACTGCAGTATTTTTATGGCTGAGATGATGGCCATTAAAAGTGCATTTGATTGGCTGGCTAAAAATGACTACCCGGACGCCACTCTTTCCACTGATTCGCTCTCATCGTTGCAAGCCCTAAGTGACCCAACTCCAAATAACAAAGAAACAGAAAAAACTAATCTACTACGGAAGCCTAACATCACATGAAACTGGGTCAGGGGGCACATTGGTATCCTAGGCAACGAGGAGGCGGATCAGGCAGCCAAGGAAGCCGTCAGTCTCAGTCAAATCAGTTTAGAGGTCCCAAGTTCCATGGCCCAGATCAAAACAATCATTAAATCCAACAAACGAAATCCAATGGAAATCAGATTGGCAGAGCTCCGAGAGAGGTAGACAAACCTATATTTTATTTCAAGACCCTTCCACCAAAAGAATACAGGCCAACTTTTACCTAAACCAATTACTTACTGGACACGGGGTGTTTGGAGAACACCAAAATAGACTTTTCAATAAAAACCCAAACTGTACCTACTGCGGGGACAATCAAACAATCGAACACTTGATCATGAACTGTCCACACTTCCAGACACTCCGTAGAAACCATTTTGCAGGACAAACTTTGCATCAATGCTATGCTAATTTGGCCTGTAGAAACATTGTTAAAAATATTATAAAGACAACGTTGGTGGACATTCTAAACCACATTTAACTCTGCTCGGAGCCTGCGAACACACTGCGTGTCTTGTGTTTTTATCTACCATCATTTTAAATTTACCTAGGATTTAACTTGTATTGTTTTTATCAATTTTTAACTAGTTGTCTTGATTCTTAATTTGTTCTGCTTTTTAACTTTTATACCGAATTTTAACTTCTAAATATTTTATCACTGTTTTGCATGCTTCTGTAAAGTTTTAACATTTATTGGTTTTTGGGTGATTTTGTTTTTTAACCCTTTCACTACTTTACTATTTTAATTAGTTTACACTTGTTTTGATGGTATTGTATTGATCATTATTTTGGATATTCTGATTTTTATACTCGTTGTTGATGTAGCTTTTAGAGTTTTATGTATTTTTAATGTATGTTTTGTGTATGTATCTACGCTCATATGCCCTAAAATAGGGCGGGTCGAGATGCAAATAAACTCATTACATACAAAAAAATCAACACCGACAGTGGTATTGTTAATAAAATTAATGCTGTCTATAAAAGACTTAAAAATAAATCCAAAAATATTTACTATTTTCCTATTCTTTTCGCTATCCAAAATTCCATAAAACCAACTAAATTCAGTTTTATTGCTAGTGACGAAAATAGTAACATGAAAAAAATCGGCATTTTCTTTGAAAATATTCGTAAAAAAGTATACAATAAAATTAGCCAGCATACTAAAAATAACAAACAAAATTGGAATATTTACAATAGTATGTAGGTTCTAAAATCACTAAAATCTTTAAATAATATTGATTCTCAATGCTGTTCTGATTTCGAAAAATTTACTTTCCTTCCAACTAATAAAATTCTTGATGACATAAGCTAATTCAGATAAGCAAATTCATCCAAGTGAATTAATTCTTCGCAAAACTAATATTTAAAATTTTTCAGCAAGTTTTCTAGATTTAACTCTTAAAATTAATGAAGATAGGAAAATTACCTTTAAACTTTTTGATAAAAATAATGATTTTAACTTTCCAATTAAAAAGAGTATCGATTTTAAATCCAACTTAGCCAATAAGGTTTTTTGTTGTTGTTATTATTACCAATCAGATTCTTAGATTTTACAGGAATAATTGCAATTATAAAGAGCTTTTAAAAGAGACTGATAAATTTAAGACAGATTTAATTAATAACCATTTTCCTTATTCATTCCTTAAATTTTATTTTAATAAAATTTTAAACCACTTGGAACACTAATTTATTTTTCTAATTATAGGATTAGCTCTGATTTAATTTTAAGAAAGGAACTAAGCTATAAGCTATTCCTAAAGCCACTGAAAGGAATAGTTTGGATATATGACCTTTTCTACTGGATCAATTAATTTATTAAGTAAACTTCTAAATTGTAGCTTTTCTAACATAATTTTAAATTTTTATTTTAATTGTCGAGAGTAATACAGTTTTTTTAGTATGTATGAATGAGACCTATAAACGGATGCTGGTAATAGGTGTAGACTGTTATGAAAGAAAGTATGAATGAAACAGAAAGTCTATGGACTGTTTTTCTTTCAATGCCTTAAGAAAGAAGAAAAACCGATAAAAGGATTTATTCTTAGTTTACGTTTGTATGTTGAACTCAACAAATATTACCTATTTGAATGTTTTTTTAATGATTTTACAATGATTTTTTATTGCTCTTATTAACTTCTTTTCCTATTATGGGTTTTGTTGCTTAAATTTTCTAATTATTATTGTTATTAAAGTGTTTTTTTCATTGATGGCAGCACTGAAATGAAATTTTCTTTAATTATTTTACCAATTATTTAATACGATAAAGTTAAAATCACATTCATAATATTTTTCCTTTTTTAGCAATTTTCGTTAACTGTTAGATTATTATATCTAATTTTTACAAATTTTTATTTTACTTCATATCGGTAAGTATAATTTCAATTTTTCTTCTTTTATCTTGAACTAATTTAAAATTAAAATATTTAAAAAAATTTTTTTTAGATGCAGAGATGTATTATAAAGAATGATTTTTATCTTTGGGTAATTATTCTTTATATTGAAATTTCTATCTGTGTTGTAAAGAAATGTGCCCTGGTGAGAATCTTTTAGTTTCTCAGTCAAACTTTTTACTTTCTTTTTAATTATATTATGTTTTTATATATATAATTACACAGCACGATTTATTTATCGTGCTTTACAGTTTATGCTTTAATTGTTCTAAGATTTTTTTTAATGTGATCATATTATTTAATATATATTATTTAATTTCATCAATCTTATAATTTGAATTTAATTTATCCTATCAGTATGTATGAGTTTATATTATTTAACGTGTTAAACTAAAATTTTAAATTCAATCAACAATAAAACACTCTATTTCCAATTTTTTAAAAAAATAAAACAGATTTAAAGTACTAGAAAGTGTTTTGCACTGAAATAAAAGATTAAAATCAAGAAAAGGCAAGTAAGCATTTAAAAAAGTATTAACATCAATGAACTCAAAGTTGTATATAAAAAAAAAGGGGGTTACAATTATATTAAAATCCTATACCTCCAAAAGATGTAATTCATTTTATTTTTTTATTTTCCTATTGACAAGCAAAATTTTATGCCCAACAAACATCCCAAAATATACTAAAACTTTATTTTCATACGAAACATTCTTACATTACTCTCATTAGTTTCAACAAAATTCTAAATTTTCCGATAAAAGTATGCAATATTCACGTAGCACTTCATGGCAATATTCATTATAGCTAGTACCAATCATTTATGTATCGTAAAAGGTTACTATATCTTTTAGATACGCAAAGTATTTGATGACTGTATTGTGCTATGTAAGATACACATTATGAGACAATTATTTACTCCAGTCTATCTTGGGATCATTTATAGAATAATTCAATGTGAATAACTTTGGGTGAATTGAATGTTGTAAAAGTGAGATTCTGCTGTCTATGCGAAATTAAATAAAGATCCACACCCATGCGAAAGTTAATTTGCATAATTCCAGGTGGAACAGAAATTACTGAGTGATAGTATTGTTAACGTTATAATTTACAAGTGGTTAAAATAAAAACTACGAACATGGTTCCCCACCTTTTATTTAAATTTCAAAACAATCAATAGTATTAAATTCCTATTACACAAAAAGAATTAAATCTTTTGAAAAGGTAACACGCACATCACTTTTTTTCTGTTTTTGTAAACTTTCCTGCTGGATTCATTTCACTCCTAAACTCTAGGAATTCTGTCTTTCAAAAATCCATCCCCTTAAAAGTTTATATCCAATCAACACTAGAAAAATATTTTAAAAGCAATTATAGGGGGATAATCCATCAACATAAAAAAAAAAAAAAATCATTTGAAATCCCTTAATTGAGACCCTCAGTTGGACAATACAGTAGGGGTCGTCCCCAAAATAGTGTAGGACCGTAAATCTCTACTTAAAGTGTAAAGAAAAGGAAGTTAAATGAACATTTGAAAAATATTAAATAAGTTAAAATATAAATTGAATTACAACATAGTTAAAGATATGTCGAAAACATTTTTAAGTAAAGCTAAGCTAACTATTCAGATAGCAATGTTTATAATTAGAATGATTCTGTCAAAAGATGCTCCACTCCTGAGAATGCTTTCATTTATAACTGACGTTGAACAGCTGGCTAAATTTTGGGTTTACGGATACCAACTCCGTAGCTTTCTAATTTTGAACCTAATCCTGAAGACAAGGGAACTGCTTGATCAAGCATTGGACAAACTAGCCTTCTAGGAGAACTTTTTGATGGAACTAACTCGTAGATGCGTTATGTGGAAGAAAAACTACGAAAACCTCCCGTAACTCCCCAAGCGTTAAATAATGACAGAAAATGAGATATATACGTATAAATATGTATCTAAAAAAATACTAAATAAAATATTAAGTTAAATTTTTAATTATTAAAAAAATTATTAAGTAATGCTAAACGCTTTTTGATAGTCCATATCTTAACAAGGCTTAAATCATGCCATAAAACAGTCGAAAAGTCAATAAAACCTACGAACAAGTCATGAAAGCATTCTTCTTAATGAAAACAAAGAATGGTTTCACAAAAATAACGATTAGATCTGTTTCATTTTGAGGATTACTAAGTTTTGACAAATCAATAATGTGAAAAAAACTTCCTGAGAGTGACCCTTTCTTTTTCTCATATTAAGCTTTTATGGACCATCTTTTTCAGTGATTTTCAAATGATAAAATTATACCGAAGGATGGCCAAATGATAGGGTTCAGAAGTCAAAAATACATTAAAAAAGTTTAGACCATCGTACCAACCTACTGATAGGTATCTGTCGATTTTATAGCGTACACATTTTGAAACGTTTAAACTTGCACATGTTTTTATGACATATTATAAAATTAGGATATTTTGCTGCAACACTATCTTTTATTATTAATATCCTCATTTCACAACTAATAGAGAAGGATGATTCAAACCGTGACATCCATCAAAAACCCTATTTTCAAACATCAGTTCAGCTCATTCGATGTTGATTAATATTTGATATATTAACATTTTTTATAAGCTACGTAAAAAAATTGAAAACTTTTCAGCAGATTAAAATATAAAGATAAGGAAATTAAATGAACAATTAAGGATTTAATTTTAAGACCAGGTTAATTGTAACACTTTCAACAGAACCATATTCAGAGTAGCCTTATAAGTAGATCCATGTATTCTATCAATTTCTTTTTAAATCAAATTGAAAAGTTAACCTTTTGGGTTCTCTAAAGCTTGCAAATCGATTTTAAATTAACAGGATACCTAAATAAATAGGAATTACAATGAAATTATAAAACTCAAAGATTGCTGTAGAAAAATATTTGTACTAAAGTTTGCTTTCAGCCGAAGAGTAAATGCAATACAGTTGGACCAGACCGGAAGAAGTTACATTGCTAAGTCTAATAGCTCGCTTTTAATAAGCAAACACCGGTGTTTATAAAATTTCTACTTGCGCAGTTGATCCCTTCTTCAAAAAATTCGTTTAGCATTCTGAAATGACGAACTCACGAGACATTGATCCTAAAAACGACAAAGCAAAACTCATTTTTTTTATTGTACCGATATAAAAGTACTATATTTATAATTTAATAAGTATGCATGAATTTATGAGTTTTTCATGAACTCGTTTCTTTTGAAGACTCAGTTATAACAAGAAAATATTGCGGTTTCTGCACGTTCGTTTTAAGCGACTGCAAAATTTTATTATTTGTGCTTACAGGAAAAGCATTTTATTGATGTGTAAATGAACAACTAAAAAAAATATTTCTTACAGGCGTCAAATTTTATAAATCTAATGCTATAATTAATTCAGGTATCATTGCGGATTAATTTCCAAGTAAATAAAAGCACATGTTAACAAAAAGTGAAATATTTTTAAACGTAGTTTTTTTAATCCTCTTATATAATTGAATAAAAAAGTATTTAAAACCATTTTGAGATTTGCATAAATAATGAAAAGAATCGTGCATGAATGAAACTTAAATATTGCGTCATCGTGTTTCCAACTAGTTAGGTCAATGAATCAACCAACTCTTTCAGTTAGGTGAAAGGTTTGTGTGTTCTCTGTGTAACGCAAATACGGAAAAAGTTTTCAGCCAATTTGCCCCTTGCTTAATCTATCTTTTGGGGTTATAAGGTGGTATCGAAAAATTACATTCATTGTCAAAGAGTGATGACAGATGGAAAATAAAAAGAGAGGGTACGATGAAGCCTCACTTTTCCTATATTTAATTTAAAGTGTTTTTTAATATTACTTCCAGGTGGGTACTTTTCAAGTATCCGACATTTTCAATATATAACACAATATATTATATTTCAATATAATGCACATAATTATTTGATTGCCTACATATGAAAAACGTTGTGTTTTTCCACAAAAGCGTTCTCCTGGACAAATTAAATATGTGGCTTATAATTTTATTGCCCTAAGGTCTTCCAGTTATACTCTTTCTCGATATTTTGCATTATATGGCTATCAAATGAATGGTAAATCATAATATGTATTTACAGTTCTAATATTTTAGAACTGTATAAGAGATTATGACGATATGCATATTATGAAATAATTTGATTTTTTAAGGCAATGATAAGTCACAAAGAGAAAAAATGAAGGCTAATTTATGAATCATGTGATTAAGAGTAGTTTGTTTTAACTTTATTTTTTAAAAGTAATATAAAGATGCTTTTAAGCGCATGTTGTCAGTTAAAATAAATTTAAAGACTATATTGTTTTCATCTATATTTTTCAGATAAATTTATCAAAAATAAGAACATATTACCAGCTACTCTCATTTTTTTACTCTAACTTAAGCATCATTTCATATGGATGAAAAGGAAATTCTGCTTTTCTATAGACAACCTATTTTCTTCAGGTTCTTTTGCTAACTTTACTTTGAAAAAAAAAATGTTAACTACAGTTTGAATATTTGAATTTTTTTTTAAGAATTCAAATTAAATTTAAATTTATCATTTCGTTCAACGAAACACAATAGAGTTTGAAAAGAATTGAATGGAAAATAGAATAAAATGAAACACAATAGAGTTGGGAATAGAATAGAAAGGACGTATTTTTTTATTTACTTTTTTAGTTTTATTTATCATTTCTTGTTTGCTTGTTTAATGACCACCCATATTTTCATGGCTTTAGAATCAATATAATGACTTCATTGCGAAAACATTTCGTTTAAATATCCTAAACATTTATAGTGATATATTCTTTCAAACAATTGTTATTTTCTTACTTTTGCATAATTTTTTGGTTGATAACTACAGTTCTGTACATAAAAATATGTTTAGTGTACCTCAACTCCAAAACTGGTGGCAACAAAACACCAAAAAATTTTACGGTGCACCAAAAAAAAAAAAAAAAAAAAAAAAAAAAGTCTTAAAACATTAAATTTAGATAAGCTAAATGAATTTCTTTTTATAAATCATTATCAAAAAGGAATAAAATAGCCCTGTAGAGGCTGAAAAAATATTATGTTCCATCTGTGTGCCTTTGGAAGACGTGTAAAAATATAATTAAATTTACTTTCAACGGTTTTTAATTACAAGTAAAAATTATAAGAAATTCTAACATTCAAGAAATGCAGAGTAAAAATATCCTACAATATGTAACAAAAATAAATGATATTAAAAATACCTGATCAGAAGCTAGCTAAAAATGACATTATTGGGTTTCAAGATGGCTGTCCTCGAATTAGATTCAATTGTGCAATAATTGTTTTGCATCGATGTAATGCAAATCGGTTTACTTAAAAATTTTCCGCATGAAGAGAAGAAAACCAGTGATAGAAAACCTAAATATTTAATGAGTGGTTTGATAAGTTAGAATTGAAAATGATTTAAATAATTTAAAAATACAATGTGTAAAAAAAGTGAATAACGTTTTGATCTAATGCTCCGATTTTCACGTACTAGCACATAAGGGTGCCTTACGCTGACTGATTAGTATAGATACACTTATGTTCTGATACACTTTTAGGTTTACCTCATCAAAATTAGGAAACTTATGCTATATAAAAGAAATTTTTTTTACTTAATGGATTCTCATAGTGCAGAATTAAATACTATTTTATCGGTTAAAACAATTTTATGAAAAATGTACAGGAAGAAAGACTTTTTTTCACTTAACTGCCTAATATGAATACGCGATAATAATGGTTCTCCTGCTGATTAATTAATGCAAACGATAATCAGAAGGAAAAAAAAGTACTTCGATGGATGGGGCGGAAAATAAAACAATTTTTTGTCCTTTTTTCGCGCAATCTCCGGGACTTATGAAACGAATTTATAGAAAGAAGTCGTTTATTATTTAACCAATTATAGGAAAAAATTTAAATGGTAAGGTGTACAAATTATTACACTAATTTTATAACAATAGTTTTAAGTGAAAAATCCGAAATTTTAAGACAATCAACCAATTAGTTCTTGAAAAAAAACATTTTTAAGTATTAGACTTCTTGAAATTTTATTACATGAAAACTATTCGACTAATTTTATTCAAATTCAATATTATGCATTGAAAATTGTATATTTTAAAACGATGTAAAAATATGTATACCTAACAATTCAAAACTTTACTGACAATTATTAAATTAACTAATAATAAATAATTACTAAGTGAAATTGTTAGCAAGGGCTTGCGGAATTTTTCTTCTTAATTTTACATTTTTCGTTATTTTTTTTATTTAACATAACGGGGGAAAATTTGCAAATGTTTACACAGTTTGATAAAAAGGTTTTGTTATAATTAAAATAAACAATTTCAGTCAATGATATATAAATATCAGTGTCAAGTGTGAAACAAACGTGATCATTGACTCTGCATGTTCTTGGATTAAATGTATTGAAATTTATAAAAGACTAATTCAAATATATTATCACAAAACAATACTGTTTTGATAAAAAAATTTCTTGATAAGCCGGTGGAATGTTTTATTCAATAAATGTGACGTCATTTAAGCCCAAACAATCATTAAAATTATACTCATTTCCAGCGAGAATTGAAATATTTATTTTCTGACAGCCCAACTTTAATAAAATTTTCATAGAACAACATAGAACATTAAAAAGTAAATGCTATGACATTTTTTATGTCCAATTAGGATTAAAAGGTATTTCATTTAAAATAACATTTTATATTATAACATAACTGTTGAAGAAATAAATTTCTACGGCGATATTGTCGTGCAAAACCATATCAGAATCAGTTTCTGCAAAAGTTAAGATCCGATCTGTTTATCGAGTCTAATTTGAAAGGAAAATCGAAACAAGGAGTTCGTAGAAAATAGTTCTTTATTTCCCACACAATTTTGCTTCGAAGATATATTCGTTATGTTTTAAAACAGTTTCTTCATATTTTAGCAAATTTTCGTAAAAATATTAATTTCTTGATAAATAAAAATATTTATTTCAAAGGATAGTTTTTTAAGGATAAAATGGGCTAAAGTTAATGAATTTAGAGTAAATAGTGACAGAAATATGACTATAATTAGAAATGTATATAAAACGACCATTTAAGAGGGATAGAAGCACAAAGAGAAGTGGTGGGGACTTTTTGAGAAAATACTCCCCTTATTAGGTACTAACAGCCGACAAGTATTCAGCCTTTATTTTATTTTATAATTGCCGACCCAATTGTTTGGGTTTACGACTACTAATAACAAGCTTTATCCCGTCCCACCCCCGTAAGGGGGCATCCGGGGACACTCCGAAAGTTCGAAGTGCGCGCAACAGTTCAATTACAATGGCAAACATATTCAAAATTTTAAATTAAAGTTTTAACAAATAGGTAGAATATTAAATATGAAATCCAGAAAACAGTGCTACTTAGAAATGGACCCAAATGCAAACAAACATTACAGAGAAAAATCAGCAACAATCAGAAGAGATATTGATGTCGCATCTTCAAATAGGCATGCAAAGTTAAAAAAAAGGAAACAATTTCACATGGTTAAATATAGGATGTTTGTAACTCAGAATATAATTACAGCTGGCACAACAGAACTAATGGTAGCAAATTTCGGGATTTTTTTTTTTTTTTTTTTTAAAGACATATATATATATACAATATAAAAACTCTAAGAACATAAGTGATTAAAATTTTTAAAATTTTCAAAATGAGGAATCACACAGGGACAAAGATTGACAAAAGCATGAAATTAAAGAGCGAAAAACGTTTTAAGAGAAAATTCAAGTAAAAATCAAAACATAACAGGTAAATCAATAAGCCGTGATTTAAAGTGTATCTTTCCTAACAATAGGTAGCAAGAGGCCATCAGGATTCAGGGAGGTGCCCTGTTACTAAACAATTTTCTTATTATTTCCTCAATTCCCTTTTTTATTTTAGGGTTTGACCAATGCTGCTTTATAAATTCATAGGTGGTTTTTGAATGAAAAAATTTCTCTCTAATGTGCTTAAAATTTGTACAATAGATTAATATATGTTCCCAATCTTCAAGAAGCTGACGGCACAGCGGAGCTCCCCCAAAAAACCTGGCCTGATGTTGTCCATGACAGCCGTGATTAGTTAGGAATTGATTTAAAAAGAAATTCCCCATGAATTTCCTTGTTTGAACTTTCAGGAGGAGCTCGAATGTGTGTCTTCCCTTTGTAAAGCTTTCACTCCATCTCTCCTGCCATTCAATCAATTATTTCTTGTAGTCCGCCTGCTAGGATCTTCAAACAGGTCGACCGTTGATCTCTCACAGGCTAATTTGGCTAACCTATCAGCTTCTTGATTACTAATGCTTTACGACTACTAATGTTCAACTCCGCAGCCTTCTCATTTTGAACCCAATCTAGAAGACAAAGGAACTCCTGGATCAAGAATTGGGAAAAATTTGCCTCCGTGGAGGACTTTTTGATGGAAATAACTCGCATTTGCGTTACATGGAGAGGAAAACCACGTAAACCTCCCACAGTTAGTATGATTGAAAAAAAAAAAACTCTAAACCATGATCCGTCTACTACTGAGGATATTTTACGAAGAGAGCTCTTTTTTCTCTTATTTAGAGAGCTCTTTTTGACGATACAACCACATGTTGCAGTGAGTGTGCCGCCTCTAAGACGATGCTATCAATTATTTACTTATACAATTGAAAGTTACATTAGGAAAAAAAAACAAGCATCTCAAACAAACATACTTTTTCATCTTTTAAAGCTAACTAAATTTTATGATGTAAAGATAAATTCAAACTTTAAAAAAAAAACACAGTTTTGTATTTATTTAAAATAACTTTATAATTCATAATTGGCCAATTTGTATTTACACATAATTATATATGAGTTGAGGATATTTCATAGAGCATAAATTTTATTGATAGATCCGACTTTTCATTATGACAACACCCTAACAAAATGACTAAAATTAAAATCGTTTGAGAAACACCTTCGATAACGAAGTGAATGGAGGTCTAACTAAGAACAACGACCATTTTACTATGGAACGGAGAGAAAAATGGCATTTCGATTTTTACCTCACTGATTTTACTCCTTAGTTTCTAATTGCTAAAACATTTAAGTTTAATCTCTTCTTTTAGCTAATATTTGAACAACAAGTTTTGCATTATTTATGAAAAATATTCTTTTCTGTTAAATTGCGTTATCGGATTGAAAGTTGGACATAACCACGCAGTACAATGCTTGCCATCTCTGACACCAGTAAAACTTTTCTTCAAGAATTGAATGAAACTTATTCGAATTAACTGAAAAATAATATTACATTAACATATGGATTATGATAAATTAAGGATAAAATCTTTTATGTTATTTATGGAAAAAGAATTATTAGAAATGTGTTAATTAAATTTTAGCTTTTAGGAAATATAAAGAATGAGATAAAATATCAAATTGCATCCATTTAATATATCTATCATGTCAATCAATTACACAATATTTGTTTCGTTTATTCAACATATCAATGTTTTTTAGCGCATGATAAAATTTATTGTTTTACAGATAAACTAAGACTTTCCAAGCTTTTTTCTTTTTTTTAGATAATAAATCACGCTGCTCGATTTTTAAAATTTTATGAACATGATTGACCATGTGCAATTTTCAAATCAAACGTATACGAATCGAGATATGTAATTTTTAAATCGAAATACTAATATGAAATGGAAAGTAAATATTGAAAATCTCGTCAATAACATCTCAATGTGTAATACGCAAATTGTGATAGTAGATATGGTAGGTAGGTATTTTATTTACGTCACACTGGAGCAGCACAATGGGAGTGACTTTCTGGGAAACATCTTTGAAGATGATCTTTGAGGATCTCGCAATTTTGATCCTCTGCAGAGGGGATGGTTCCACTGTTTTGGTAGCCCGATGACCTGCGCGTGAAATCGAGCTCTTTACGGTAGAACAGTTTAACGAGAACCGATACCGCGCACCCTTGGTCCCTACGCAGGATGATTAAAGTGGTCACCCACCCGCTTACTGACCGCAGCCAGTGATGCTCGACTTCTACTGGAAATCGTGTCTTTACGATCAGTCCACTGCGAGACTGAGTTGGGATGAATTGTTTTGTAAATCAGAACTATATGAATAGAAAATGATACGATTTAAAAAATGAGGTCTTAAATCATATTAATGCGAATTGTGATATCACATTAAGGCAACTCATGATTTCACAAATCATGCGATTCCTCAAAGGAAAATCTCATCTTTAATGAACATCGTGATTCGAATGCGATTAACTAACTTTAAATCTCTTTATTGCGAATCGGTCTTCGTAAAGCACAAAACTCGTCAACATTTCGGGTCTATTCGGAAAATTAAGCGTAAATCCATTAATTTTATTTATCCGTAAAAATTGGGAAGTTACAGACTAAGTCACAGAAATGTAGCATTAAAGAAGAATTTGCGATTTCTGTTTTTAAATCTGACAGCTTATTTTACTCAAAGTTTCAAAAGTATTAAGCTAAAATCACTTATTTTTCTTCATTTTTAAACCCCTGTATTTTTCTCAATGCAGAAAGGTCACTTTATTATTTCAATGTTATAAATAAATATTTCAACAGAAAAAAACGCCTTTTCAACATATGCCCGGTTTTTAGATAACATCGGATGCTGGTAAACAAAGCAATTTATCCTCTAAAATTTAGTTTTCTTCACATTAAACATTATTTATTCTTGTAATTAAAAGGATAACTTGTAATTCAAATAAAAAATTAAATTGAAAAGCGAAAATTTTATGATCTGGTTTTGTCCAACTTTCCCTTTTTTTTTAATGATTTTTTACAGAATTTCAAAACTGTTTTGGGTTAAAAATTTTTGTAACGTCTTTCCACGCAGTTTTCGTTCGGCAGTCCTAGATAATTGCCTCATTAAATTGCTAATATCGCAAAATGCTTTGAATTTTAACACACTTCGGATAGTTTTACGGCATTTAAGTCAGAAGTAAAAAAAAAAGTAAATAAATAAATAAAAACAAAAAAAAACAAAAAAAAATTCTAGAGCAAAGAAAACTGAAAATACAACTATAATTTGTTAAATACGTTTATGATTAAGAAAATGCAATTAAATACGATTAAGAAAATAAAATTAATAATTTTATATTGAAGAATATTAAAATTTTTTTTCACAAAAACATGTCACGAAAAGAAATACTTCTTCAGGAAAAGTACTTTTAGAATTTAAGAGTAACGGGGTATACTAACGGGGTATGCAAGTGACTTTACAAGATCATTATTTGAATTGTAATTCTAATATCACGGAGAAATACTTCCTAAATTTACGGTTTTATTTATTCAATTGATATTATTAAGTTAAACGTGTTTATAATAAATTTCTAAAATAAATATAAATTCTTGGTCACATCACTTAGTTTAAGTTGCCCAGCTCTCTGATTGCTGCGGAACACAGAACCAAAGTATTTATTTTTTTTAAATAATTTCCAATTAATACATTTTTTCTGGCTAAGAAACTATGGTCCCATTCAGTCAAAAGTTTACTTTCACGTACTTCATATACGATCTTATCGTATCGCGTATTTCATATACGATTCTTTTGATTCTCTTAAATTTAAATAAATCCAAATTCAAGAGAATCAAAATAATGTCAAATTATTTAAGAGAATTTTAAAAACTTTTTGTACAACTTCATTTTCTTAAGAAAGTTCAATGCAAAATATTTTTTTTGTAATTCCTTTTTTTATTTTTCAGTTTAATTAAAAACTTTAAATATTCGAATTTTAAGAAATTCCCAGTTTAAAGTAATTTTTAATTATTTATATTTTCAGTTAAAATATACCAAGTTTAAAATGGAATCTATCGAATATTTAAAGAATTAAAAGTTTAAATGTACTACTTTTCTGAAGAATTATTTCTTAGAAATAATTTTACTTATTTCTATCAATTATTGATTTTGTATTAAAATATTTAGACTTATTTTAAAATTGGTATTTTAAACATTTTGAATAATCACCCATATTAAAGCATGCATATTTTGAAAAATAATTGGAATTCAACTCTGAAATTTGTTTAGAAAAAAGAACATAATCATCCTATTTTACTGTAATTCTGAAAGAGAAATATGCTCTCTAATTTCAGAATTTAAGGAAAACAGAATTAAGAAAACAAAAATTTATCGTCAACAATACCCCGTGCACTCAAAAATACTATAATTGCCCTTTCATCGAAGAATATTTAAAAGTATCAACGCATTCTTCTCACTCATTCAATTGAAAACAGATCTAATAAAATAATTAATTCAATAAATCGCGCTTTTATTAAAGGAAGTTAGGTACTTTAGTTACGTCGCAATAGAGCTGCACAATGGGCTATTGGTGACGGTCTGGAAACATCCTTGAGGAAGATATGCCATCACAATCGTGATTCTGTGCAGAGGGGATCTCATTTGTGAGACCACTTCCTCAATTTAGACCTAGATCTAAAGGAAATTTTCTCCAGATCCCATGGAACTGCTCAGGGACAGACCACAGGACTTTCGATTCCACAGATTTTACGTATATCGCATATGCTCAATGGTTCTTAGCAGGATTCTCTTACCACTGACGTCTTTTATTAAAGAGATGACAGTGTCTAAACCTAATGTATCTTTCGAAAATAAACAATTTTATTTGAATATTTTAACAAGAAAAAGCAATAGACTCCAGCCAATGAAATAGTCCACAATTTCAAAGATTATATTAGTTTGGGTCATTTCCAAAGTTATCTTGCAATTAGTCTTTTGTTATTAATTTTCATGAGATATCATCCTTTTTATTCTGGCGTGTTTAAGAAAAAAGCTCAAAATGCGAAGAAATTGGACACCTATATGAGAATTGTTCTATTTTTTAAAGAATTAATTAATGGATCCACAGTAGTCCATTTCCCTAAATCACTTCGTATTTTTTAAAATTGGTTCTTTTTGAAGAAATTTTTGAAGTTATTTTTACAAGGTTGTCTCTGGTTTATAATGGGGATGTTAAATTTGCATTATTAGATTTTTAAAAATCACTTTTGAATGTGATGAGATTGCCTTTATGCTCAGTGATCAAGTCTGAAAATTTTCCTTAACACACTATTTAATGACTATACTATTTAATGTAAAGTGACAATTTAATCTTTAATTTTTCTTTAAACTTTATTCCTTTACTTAACATTTAAAATAAATGGGGTAAGCTGATGTTTCCAATATAATAATAGAAAGCATGCCCAAAACAGAAGAATTACAAAACTCACCCACCGCATACAGTAGAATTTGATGAGAACAGCAAATGAAGAGATGAACACATAAAATATAACGTCCGTGAACATTTATTTCAAAACAACTCACAATATATTTAGTGGAAAATATCACAATTAAAACAGTTAACATTTAGGAATGCCATTTAATAGAAATAGATCACAAGAAAATAAAGAAATAAGAGGTGTCATGCACAAGATTAAAATAAATAAAACGAGAAATTTAACTTTAGAAAAAGATATTCATAGCGAGGAAGCTTAAATTCAAGAGGGTCTTTATAAAAAAATTAAAGGTAAAAATGAAGCTATTAAAATTACAGAAATTAATTTCACAGATTTAATTTAAATTATAGGCTGGTTGAGAAAAATATGTAAAACATAAATTCCCTTGATACGGACCGAAGTCCGCATCTCGGAGAAAAAAAGGTAACCTGCCTGAAGGCTCGAGAAAGAGAATGTATCAAAAAATGTTTTAAAATTTGTTAACTGGTGTAGGACCAGAAAAATTACAGCCAATTAAACTTAAAAAGAAGGAGAGTTTGGAAAAAAAAAAAAGAAAGAGATTGGTTAGTTTGCCCCCCGAAAAAAAGAAGTAAAAAGAAGGAGGGGTTGAATCTCTCCCACAGGAAGTGTGATGACCGCGTTAACCATGAGGGAGGTCAACAAGAAAGTTAAAAATAAATATAATTTCTATATTGAAGAAAGAAGGAATAAAGCATGATTTTGTCTTATTTATCTTTACTTATTTTAGTTTTGCCCTTTTTCCAAATTCCGTGATACCAAATTATCCAATTTGTTCAAACCTCACACTTTGTGACCCTTTGAACCTATTGTTATCCCGCATTAGCATTGTACTACCACTTTCCTTAACGATCACATCCCCTTTAATTTGTTTTATCATGACATTTCAATCATTTAATTATTTTTAATCATGACTATATCCAAATACATATACAAATAGAACTACTTATACAAAATTATTTCAACCCACCATCTTTATTTTAGTACATAAATAATTTTACTTAATTCGCACCATTAATTATATCTTCATTTAACTGTAACAATAACACACTATTAATTTTGAGTTGAAAAAGCTGATCAAATGTTTAGCTTTGAATGCCTTATTTTGGAACACTTAAACTGAAATCGTGAAAGAATATAACTTATTCACTAATCATACATTTTAATTGGCTAATTATTTCCAAGAAACTTTTATTAATTGTCTAAAAATTTTGTTGTATTGCCTTTACGGTTTTTTTAAACAATTCTTTTCATTGTGGTTTTAATTTTTTTCTTATTTTTTTCATTTTTTTGTCACTAAAATGTTTTTTTTAGTATTTCTCATTTAGTGACATGAACGAAAGCAGGTTGTGTTTTTCCCCTAAAGAAAAAACGCAGGAAATGTCATGCAGCATAGGTTAACATAATGATTTTAATTGTTTCAATAACTAAGATGACCTATTCCGAAGTATTAAACTTTCATAATTAATGTATACTTTATTGAATTTTAATATATTTTTTCCGGCGAGACGGGACATGTTTTACAATTTATTGAGTAAGAATTGTATTCGCAAATTGTTTAGCATTTTTTTAGAAAAAAGCTAAGAAATTTTTCTAAGTGTCAACCCAAAGAGTAAAAGATTAAAAATCTATAAAAACTGGATTTAAAAAAGCTAGCGACTCAAAAAGAAATGTAGTATTACATGCAGTACAGTTACGTTAAAAAAAATTATTATAACGAAGCCTAATAGTTTGATTCAAACAAATTTTACACTGATATTAACAAATTTGAAAAAGGCATATTCAAAATTTAATCTGTTCTGGAATTATTTTCTTATAAATATATATTTAACGTAAAAAGTTGTTGTAATGTTATAGAACAGATTTTAACCAGACATTAAAGCAAAATAGTTTTAACTATAGTCCCCCCCCCCCCGTTTAATTGTAACACTCTTCCTGAGTTCGGTAAATGTTTATCTCAGACATTCAGGCTAAATTTAAGAACTGGACAAACTCTTTCAAATGCATGTCTTGAAAATATGACATCAACTAATACCTTCTGCACAAACTGATCTTCTGAAACAGATGAAAATCAATAAGGTGACCTCATAAAGAAACAAGTTTTCCATTTTAATGATAATAAAACCTTTCAACGAAGAACATCTTACTAAGTACCGATTTTCTAGCTTTTTTGAAGCTTAAGGGGAAATTTTTATTTTATCATATTTAAAATTTCCTGTGCAAACAAAGAATTTCTTCTTACTATTATAATAAATAATTTTTTTCTGTATTAGAATGTAAATGTAACGTGTTCAATTAATTTGTTAGAATAATCTCAAGATGTTCTTCAAATAAACTAGATAATTAGTAAATGACCAACCAGTAAGTAATAACTAAAAACTAAAGCAAAAATTTACGAACCATTATCCTCATGTGGCGAATCATAAAGTGATGAAACTGAAGAGCTTGAATCCCATGATTCAGAATCAGATGAAGAGGAATACAAATTGACTGGATGTCCTATAACCAAACCATAGCGGGTTGGTCGAGGACTCATGGGAGGTAAATCCTTTTTTCGTTTATGAACTGGTGATTTCACATCAACTATCTTGGCACTTTTTTCAGTTTTTTTAGTAGTTTTGAGAACGGTAGTATCCTTAGGTTTTTCTTGCAAAACATTTTTATTTGCTGTTTCGTTTGAGGTTTTAAGAGTATCCGTGCCTGTTACTTTATGTTCAAGTTTTACAGTTTCCTCTTTCTTCAAAACATCGTTACAAAATTTATCTTTGACATCTGAAACCACTTTTAAAATTTTTTCTGGTAAATGTTTCAAAATAACTTCAGAGGTCTTAGTTTTAAATGACAGCTTATGTTCTCTTGCCTTATTTTCATTTGAACGGCAGTCGAGATTTTGAAACGAAACCTGCTTTTCTTCTGATAAGCAAACATGTTCACTCAACTGACTATTATAATCAGCATCTTTATATGTTTTTAAGTCACATTTTGAGCAGTCAGAATTATCTTTCCATCTCTTTTTCAATGGAACTAGTTTAGAAACAACTTTTTCTGAAGTTTCAACATTTGGAACAGTAGATGATTTTCTATAACGTTTTCTGGCAATTTTTTCTTCAATTTCAGAAGTTTTACTTTCAAAAGTGGAGCTTATGTTTTCTGATGTTTTTGATCTGCACACTGAGCGTTTATCAAGTTTTAATTTTGGTTTATCACTGGAATTCAGAACTTCTTTATTTTCATTTCTCTTTTCAACAATTTTCAAGAGAACTGAACCTTCAGCTTTGGATTCTAGTCCAACAGATTTTATTTCTGTAGTATCTGGTTTTTCAGATTTAACATTGCTGATATTTGGTTTGCTCAATTCTAAGGATTCTTTAGGATTTAGCTTGCTCATCTCTAAAAAACATACTTTCGTATCAATAGTCTTTAGTTTGCCTGATTCCAAAGAACTGTTTTTTATATTTGATTTCTTAGATTCTATGTCACAATTTTTAGGATCTAATGTTTTTGATTTATTATATTCCAAATAACTAGTTTTCGGATCTATAGTTTCAAATTTACACCATTTCAAATCATCAACTTTTGGACCAACAGTTTTTGATTTGCTTGATTCAATATCACTAGCAGTATCCACAGTTTTTGATTTACTTGATTCAAAATCACTAGCAGTATCCACAGTTTTGGATTTTATGGCTTCCAAATTATTGAATTTTGGTACTACAGCTTTTAATTTATTGAATTTTATCTCACTGGTTTTTGGATCAATGATTTTAAAATTACCAAACTCTAATTCATTTATTGATTCGACAGTTTTTAATTTACGAAAGTCTGAATCTCCTAGAGCTTTTGGTTTACTGGATTCTATTTCTGCAGTTTTAATTTCGACAGTTTCTAATTTTTCAGATTTTACATTGGTGGATTTTGGTCCTAAGGGTTTTGATTTACTAATTTCTGAATCACTTAGTTTTGACTCAATAGCCTTTAATTTGCTTGGTTCCGGGTCTCTGCTTTTTGGTTTTGAACTGCTCGAGCGTTTAGAATCTATAGATATTAATTTACTTGATTCAAGATCAACTGTTTTCATAGTATTTGATTCACTGGTTTCATCACTGACTTTTGGCAACATAGATTTCAATTCACCAAGTTCTGACTCACTGGTTTTTGGTTCTACAGTTTTTGATTGATTCGAATCTAAATCAATTGACTTAATCATTGGCTTTACAGTCTTTAATGTACTAGTGACCAAATCTACGTTTTTTATTATTGGTTTATTGCATTCCAATGCTTTATCTTTTACTGCTGATTTGCTTGACACTAATTTATCGATTTTCAGCTCTAAAACTTTTGGTTCATTTGCTTCTAAATCTCTATCATTTGTTTCTGTTTTTTCGGATAATAAATTTATATTTCTTGTGACTTTAGTTTCTGATTTGCTCAAATTCGAGTCGCTTATTGGCACGAGAGTTTTTAAATAGTTAGATTTCAAATCACTGCATTTTGTTTCTAATTTACTACACTTAAAATTATTCACCTTGGCGTCTGAATTTAAACTATTACTTTTTGATTTCGTATTTAAAGTTTGTATTTCTTTATTCAAGATAACTTGATTTTTCTCCTTTTTCTGGGACATTAAATTATTGTTATAAGGTAAAGGATTAGGAATTTCATAACTATTTTTCGGAAGAATTTCATCGTTATTTTTAAACTGTTCAGATGGCATAATTTTTCGGACAATTTCATTGGAATTGATGTCTACCGATAATTTATTATTATTTGATTCTTGATTTTTTTTAATTTTATTTTTATGGTTGTTATCACTGCTAATTTTTATGGTACTCTGTATCAAATCGGGAATAGCTTTTAAATGGTTCAACGCCCCACTAGAGATATTTTTTTCAGCCTGCACAGTTTTTGCGTTTTGAAATTTTGATTTTAAAACTACAGTATGGGTTACATTAACCTCAAGACCTAAATCAGGTTCCTTTAAAATATTGTGCGTTTCAACGTTATCAGGTTTATCAATAGGTTGAATAGTTTTTCCTGGAATGATTGGTTGTTGTGTAATATTTGCACCCACGGAGCTTTCTAAAGCAGTTGTTTTAGCATTAACTTCGTTTTGAATTGAAGAAATGATTTCATTTGATTTAGATTTTGGTTGAGGTAATTTACAAATTACTACAATTTCCTCTTGATCCTTACTCATTATTTTGATATCTTGATTCAAGGAAATATTTTGCTTTAAAATATCTTGCGACTTAACATCTGGTGATGTACACAAACTAGAATTATGAATATAGTTTAAATGTGAGCTTTTTATATCACTTGTGTTTTCATTATATTTTATTTTCGTTTTAAGTAATGCAGGATTAGATTCATTTCGAAGAGATTTTATGTTATTCTCAGTCGAACTTTGATCGAGATTAGTTTGATTTATGGCTTTAGGAGAAAATTCTTTGGATTTCGGTGTTATTTTTTCATTATTTGATTGTTTTTTAAAATTAGAATTACATTTCATTTCTGGTAGTTTATTCTTGATCACGATATCATCAGAATTTTTATTTTTCAATGTATCATTAAAAGTATTTGTTTTTTGTTTCAGGTCATTTGAAAAATGAGTTGTTTTGGGCTTTTTATTATATTCCACAGATTGTTCATTACGGTCGGCAACTTTTGGTTTATCTAATACGTTAGATGCTGTTAAGCCTGTTTTGAAGGCCAAGTTTGCAGAAGGAAGATTACATTTAGAGTTCTGGGATATGTTATTAAATTCATTTTCAGAACTAACATTTTTATTTGCAGAATCAGATTTAGAGACTGTTTGTTTGGATTCTAAGATATCCTCAAAAATTTCGTCACTAACATTATGTTTCACTGAAGTATCTTTTAGATCAGCTACGTTTTTTATTTTTGTATTTTCTTGATTAACACGGTTTGGAATAGAAATCATTGCATTGTCATTGCAGTTTAAATCTATATTTACAATTACCTCCGAATTTAATTTTTCTAGAGGATTATTAATACTTGATTTTACTTTTTCGACACTAGTATTATCTAAATCGTTATCTTTTGAATCTAAATTATTTACGGCGGTTTTATCTGTCATTTTTCTGTCAATATTCAGAACAGTAGAGTTTTTAGTGTAGGAACTTGGAACAGTTTCTGTATCCTTATTAATTATATTAAAAAATTCATTTTTTTCGTTTGATTTTTCCAATTTACATAATTTATTATGAATAGTATTTGAATCAGATTTGAATGTTTTCTCCTCATTTTTAGACTTGAACGACGTTTTGGTCAATACATCGCTCGGGTGTTTTTCTTCACTTTGTTTATCGTATTTTTTTGGGACTTCTTTTGTCAGAGAATTTTGGGCCACATTTATGTCACTTTTCAAAGGCATTTCAGAAGGTTTTTTGGCTACAAGTTGATCCGAAACACATTGATTAGGTGTATCAGTAATTTTATATTTAACTGATTTCCGATGCATATGGCTGGTAATGTCAGGTGACTGTCCCTCATTAGCGCATGTAATTTCTGGTCGTCGCCGCCGCCTAATCGGTAAATCAGCTGATTGAGTACTCTCGACAGTTTGGGTTTCTTCATGGGACCTATTTCTAACCATTTTATCCATTATAATAGCGCTGCTATTTAAGCTTTTTTCGTCAATACTTTCTATTGATGGTTTATGTTTTTTAATACGACGAGATGAGCCAAGGGATTTTTTTTTAGGAATATGTATGGATTGTAAATCGTTTCTTTCAAGGTTTAATTCAGTACTATTTCTAGGGGAACGTAATCGTGACATACGATCGATACTTTGATCTGAAGATCTTCTTGACATAACAGTAGGTGATCCTCGCCTGGATAAACTATTTTCCCTACTTTTAATACGCTCACTAACCGCTTCATTTTTTTTCATCTCATTTATAAGAGGTGAATCAATTTCTTCAGGCAAATCCCAAGAAATTTTTCTTCTTACTCCAGTTAAGATATCATTTGTGATTTCACGAAATTTAATAAGTTTTCTTTCTCTAACAAGAGGAGAAACGACACTCTCTCTTTCGAGGCGAGATCGTGGTACATAATTTGGTTTTAACAAAGTTCGACTTTGCAAAGCAGGCCCCAAAAAGTCTGTGTAATCCGTTCTTTGTGGTTTTTTAATAGTATATGAAGTATAACGAGGTGTCACCAAATCATAATAATTATTCCAACTATCATTATGAGGTCTTCTGGAATTAATTACACGTTGAATTCTCGGTGTAATACCTAAATCCAGACCTCGACTAAAATTGCTTCGCCCTCTTAGGTCAGAGAACGGAGAGTGGCTTCTATAATACATATTAACAATCAAGATTAGTATTCAAATAATCAAAATTTAACAGTACCTTGATGACAGTATTCCAATTAGTTATCGATCCTTAAGAATTTGCTCTCAAGAAAGTCCATTCTACAGAAGCGAAAACAAACAGTGCCAACCGAGACTCTCTTCGAATTGACGTCAAAAATGGAGATTCGCCAAGAATACAGCTTGATGGGAGAATGTTTTATTTTTGTTCCTATTCATACTAGAAATATCTCGCATATCAACAAACCTCGATTCGCCTTAGACAAATCTCCTTTGAAAATCACAAAAAAGGTTTTTGTTTGAATTCTATCTATAGAAAATTCACCCTTTATTGTCAACTTTCATATGTTAATATCAAAAAATTTTCACCTTCCTGAAAAAATTTGTTTCTTTTTTTTTAAATTAGGATATTTTTTCAATCAAATTTAAGAAGCCATAAAATTTTAGAATACATGCAAAAATTCTACCAAAATTTATAACTATGTGAAATTAAAAAGTAAAAATATACATTCTTATGACACCTTTTATACGAAAATATACCATTAACTAACCATTTTCTTTTTAACAACGCTATAAACTATTTTTGACATTAAAGACAATTGAATAAATATATACATAGTTATTTTCAGATGGTTCTCCATATATGTAGAGCTAAGTTTAAACTTGTAAATAAAATGAATTATGTGAAACAAAATACTTTCTTTTTGAGGTATCTAAAAACAACAGTCGTGAATTCATTATTTATTTTTTATTAGATTTGCTTCAAAATATAACGACTTCAAGAGAATTGTTGTAGTTTGGTTTCAAAATAGCAGCATTATTAAGATACCCTAAAAGTCTAAGTATAAAGCAACTTAAAAACTACAATAAGCACCTTCCAACGAGCTGAACCGGGTCCCAGAGATGCACCAACCACAGTGCTGACGTTAAATATCCTCAGTAGTAGACGCTTTTTGAATCATGCTAACCGTGGGAAGTTTTCCTCTCCCTGTAATGCAAATGCTGGTTAATTCCACCAAAAAGTCTTCTACGAAGGCAAATTTCTCTCATTACTTGATCCAGGAGTTCCTTCGTCTTCTGGATTGGGTTCAAAATTACAAGGCTATGGAGTTGAACATTAGTTGTCGTAAACACGAAAATCTGGTCAGCTGTTCAACGACCGTTATAAAATAAAATAAAATAAGCAATAAAAAGTATGTAGATACAATATAAATTACATTATCTGAATTCGCGGTGTGAAATTTTCAATTGAATTTAATGAAAATTGAAGGAGTATAAAAAAAAACTATTTTTAGAATAAGTCTATTAAGAACACACTATACCGAGGAGGAAAACGCAGAATTCTCTTTCACCAGCATTGTTATTTTCAATTTTCAGGAAAAGTGAGTTCAGGTAAATCTAGATTAAAGCATAAAGTTTCAAATGTCGAAACATTTTAATGCTGAATTCTCTTTCCTTGAATTGATATTTTGAAATTTCAGGAAAAGGGAGTTCAGGTAAATCTAGAGTAAAGTTTCAAATGCTGAAAAAATGTTTTCAAAGTATCAAAATGCAAGCAAATTATTTCACATAACTTCACCACTGCATGATCTTAAATAATGATGGTATCATTTGCTTCAATGTTAATATTTCGAAATTTTTTTTTTTCTTCCTGCATTTGAAACTAGATTTACACAAACTTTAAATTACTTATGTTTGAGAATTTGTCTCTCTTAAAGCTTCCAAAAATTCTTCAAAACGCTAATAACACTTGACGAGTTATTAGAACAAACATATGTCTATTATTTCTAAATTATATAATTGTAAAAATTATTTACTTTAACTATAAATAATTTTTACACTATATATTTGTATAAATAAAAAAATAGTTATTTTGAAGCCCTTTAAAATTTTACCCACATGCAGTGAGGATTCGTGACCATGAAAAAAAAAGATTTTATTAATTATAAAATTTCTCAATTCATTCGTACGTATCCCCATGCATTACATTAACAAAGATTAAAAATGTTTTCCTCCATTCCTTTTCGATTAGAAACTGAAAGAAATATGCCAGAAATTGTCCAATTAGAGTTTTGTTGTTCACCAATTTTTACTTTTACCTTCACTGCATATGGCAAAAAGATAAACTTTAGTACACTTGTGTTAATATTGACATAGTCAAGTCAGATCCACTTTATTTCTTCAAAAAGTTCTTGTGGCGAAGCTTTATTTGTATTTTTTTTTTTAAATTACATTAATATTTTGGAAAAAGTTAAGATAATTGTGTTATTTCACAATAAATTTAAAAAGAAATATATCCGTTTATCGTAAGAATTAACAAATAATTTGAAGGAATATATAATTATAATAATTTTATATACTAAATATTTTTAAGTAGAATCCTTTGTTACTCAGGAATTTGTTAATAGCAGAAACTTGATATCCAAAAATATAACTGAAAGGGAGATTCCCCCCCCCCCCCTTAAATATTCTTTCAACACTTTTTTAAAATAGAGGAAAATTTTTTTCAAAATCTTATTCAAAAAATGGATAAATCAAGGAACTTTTTCATACCTCTTTTTATGAAGTAAGCCAAAAATGGAAATTATAAAATATCCTTTTTATTGAAGTTATTACAATTATAAAATACCCACATAGGAGTTTTTCCGCTTCTATTTGTACGCTCAATTTTTTTTTTCTGCAAGTAAATATCCCCATAGTTTACACTGTTCGCAATAAAATTATTGATTATTTAAAAAAAATTGTTTAAAAAAAATAGTCAATACAAAATTAAAAATGCTGAAAAAAAGGAACAGATTGTGGTTAAATTTTATGAAATTTAAGCAACTGAAATTTTCCATATTTTTTCAAAATAGTGAAAAAAATCTTTAGAACAAATTATAAAGCTAAATCTGTTAATATAAAAAGCGCAAAACCACTCAAAACGTAATAGCTATTGGATACAAATATGAAATGTAGTACAAGAAATATTTAAGGACTGCCCACTATAAAAACAAAAAAATTTTTGAGTTATGCCACCATATTTAGTTGACTATTATTAATTCAATCATTAGTTGACGTAATTATTGAAGACCATTAGTGTTAAAACTACTACGTTTTTTGACCGCCACGTTCTCTTAGACAGGCAACGTATCTTTTTCTAATTAGTTCTAAAGTAATTAAAATGTAAATTTTTATTTTTTTCTAAAGGAATTTTCGATGTTTAGGAAAAATTACTATTTTTTTTTAAAGATAAAATAGCCAATAGCCTGCTTTCATTTTAAAACAAATCTTAGTATTATTTTGATGAGGAGATTTGGTGTTAATATTTACGTAAACAAGTACATAAATATATTTTAAAATCTTCTTTTTTAGTTAAAACTCCTCCTTTGGCAAAATATTAGACTAGACAGGACAGAGCTTAATTTCTTGGAAAAAAGATTCAAATTGTTCGATTTTTTAGGAATGTTAATAATTGTTATTGATTTTATTATTTGATTTACGCAGTTTTAAATATTCTTTAATGAGCTAAAAATTTTTTGCTTAATTTTTAAACATTATCGATTTTTATGTTTTCAAACAATCGACAGATGTTTATTGAATGATCAATAATCAATGCTAAATTTTCTGTCTACATGATTACTCTCAGAAAGATGGATGGCTGTAATAGGTACATATTAATACTATTTTTAAACAAATATTCATTTAACGTTATATGTCTAATTTATTTAATGGTATATTTAATAATTAATGATTAATTAATAACTTATGAATTATTAATAATCAATGATTAATTAAGAATTAATAATTTAGAAATAATTAATCTAATGGTATATTTCTTTTTTATTTCATATACAATTATAGGTGTTTAAAATAACATTTTATATTGCAGCATAATAGTGGAAAAAATAAGAAACATTTGTCTGCCCAAAATATTAACAAAACATAAGAAAAGACTCTCACGCAAACTTGCACATTGCTTTAAAAAATATACTGGAAGCTATTACAAATGTGATACAGTGCAAAGATATGCAAATAAAGAATTCATATCTTTGCACTTTTCAACAGATCTAAATAAATCTTTTTGAAATTTATGTACTTTTCCAATAGTCGTGTATCAAGCAAAAACGTTTGAAGAAGATGAAGTAATTTACCTCTAATATGTTAATTAACTAATGCTGAGCATTATTTCAATTACGGAACCGTACTTTCTCAGATAAAACATCAAAGCTTGAAGGTATCTGGAAAGTATGGTTCTAGTAATCAGGAATCTCACCTTTATTTCCGCTTTTACGTATTTTGTTTTATCACAGAAGCTGTTAAGCAAATCGAAAACTTTATGCACGTAATTCTAAAATTTGTCAAAGATAATTAATTCCTCATGAAAAATTTTTTTTATAAATTAATGTTTTATTTAAAAATTATCGTCAAATTTTTAAATGTCATGTAAGATATACGAATCTTTACATCATTTTGAACTAATTTAATTTTTAAAGACAAAATACTAAATTTGAATTTAATTAATCAAATAGCTCATGATTTAACCGATATTGTTCAAGTTCTGTATTTTGTCACTTAAAATTACATCAAAAATGATATAACATATATACCTTATAATTTAAAATGGTTCGTACTTACTATAATAATTATTACAAATAATTTATTTCATGAAGTTATTTTCCGGCCTATCATTTTTTGTGTTGGTGGCAGATAAGTATATTTAACCAAAGTGAATTTTATACATAAAAAATATTTAGTTTTATGTGAAAAATACATGCATAAAAAACATACATTTCAATTTAGATAGAAATATTTATAACCGAAACATCACCGAGTGACGACTATCAACACTGTTTTAAAATAACAAAATTAAACTAGTCTCAAAAACTGGTTTCGTTTGTTCATTTTATTCCATCCTTTTTGCAATCAGCACTAACAGTAACGGATCCCAATAATCATATTTTCCAGATTGTGGTTACCTCAGATTTCGATAGTCGAAAATTCATATTCGACTGAAAAAAATACATGTTTTTTCAGAGAAATTACATTTTTGTGTCTGATTTTATAAATTAATCGGTGTTTAGTATTAATCAGTATTTAGTATTAATTAATTCGCATATTTTAACTCAACCCTTTGAACTATTAAGATTAGTAAATTGGATCTTCAGAATAAAAAATTTTTAAAGTGACATTTTCTTTTTTGTACATTATACGTTCTCCTGAAAATTTAAATAACATTATGACATTTTTGGATTATAAATATTTCTCTGTAAATTTTTAATGATATGAAGAATTTAACTAAAAATAAAAAATAGACGAGCAGACAATAATATATATTTCATTTAAATTAAACTTAAACTAAATTTCTGCTGAGAACTCAAAACATAAATATATGACTTTTATATGCTTATTTAACTTTAATCTCATTTAAAAAAAAAAAAAAAATTCTATTATTTTAAATGAGAACCAAAGCGTGAAAAAACTAGTTCTATGTAAAAATGTCTCACTTAAAGTAGGATTGCATTATAGGATGCTCTGGAAAATTATTGTTAGTTTTAAGAATCCAACTTTTGCCTCCAAAAGTCAGTCTCAATAATAGTTGTAAAACTGTTTTCTTTGACTATTGAAATTCGATCAAATTAATTGTTTCCCTTCGAGAACCACTAAACAAGACCACGTTTCCTCCCTCTTTAAAAAGGCAGAAAATACCTTGGCTATAGGAAGAGATTAAGCAGATTTAAATCGAATGGGAAAAGAAAGAAAAATTCGTAAAAAATTTACTTTTTCGATTTTTTTTTCCAATTTAAGAGGACTTTTTTTAAAGGTTTATTTAATGTTAAAATCAGTAATAAATTACTTCTACTCATTATTTCTTAGTACTAAAAAAGAGTTCAAGAATACAAAATTATCATTTGAGTGTTTTTTGGCCGGATTAACGCAGACCGATTCCGTTCCCTGCATTTATGGCTGGTCTTAATAAAGAAATATTTTTGCTGAAAATTTACTGTGTTATCAGGTCTACAGCAATCCTGGATGTACTGAAAGACACTTATTTCTCAAAATGTAAAAAAATATGAAGAAAACAAAATTATGATAAAGCAAAAAAAATTAAAAAGAGCATGAAAATGCCTCGTTTTAATTGAATTGATTGTTACTAACTAATCAAATGAAGTATTGTACAAAATGTCTTAGAATGTTTTAAAAGGTGTAATCAAAAAAGGCAAAAATTATTTTTATTTACCTATCTAATCTAAAAAATATTGGAGAGTCGTTTTATTATTATACTAAGTGAATCATAATTTAAAAGGTTAGACTTACGTGTGCATTTGAGTCCCTGTTTCCGAAATCCATATAATAATGAACCACAATGATTACAAAAAGTTGGACTTTTAAATGTGTGCACTTGAAATTGATGTGGAACGTCTAGTTTGATTCTTTCTTTTATGTACTGAAAAATACAAAATGGATTTAATTAAATGATCAATTTATTCATTTAAGAATTTTTATTCTCAACTCACCAAAGTTGTTTGAGATTCATTAGATGAGCTTGCGCATTTTGCAAGAAACTTCTCGTGACACTTTTTGTGGACAGATACTTGACAAGCTGAAAAAAAATACATAATCATACGATTTCAAAAAGATAGTTAAACCACGGTGATATGATTTGTTTTTGTAAAAAATAAATAAAAAATTATAATAATGATGATCCTTTAATATCACATATCATAAAGGGATACATAAAAATATCTGTCAAGATAATGAAAACTACCGAAGCTTAGAAAACCACTTCATTGCTTTAAACCAGTGGTTCCTAAACTTTTTTGAACCATGGACCCATTTTTATAGTCAAAACTTGCCCACGGACCACCACGTGAAAAACTGCATATATGTACGGTATAAAAATTAAAAAAAAGAACATTTTGTTGAAGAACTATTTACTGAAATTAAATCTTTTGTTTAAAATAATAAAAAACAATTAATGACTTGGATGAACGTGATGAGATTTTAAGAGTGTATTTATGTCCGGCTCAATGTTTGTGAGCACTAATTTCTAATCATTTTTTTTTTTTTGTTGTGTGATGAGGTTCATTACGGCACTGAAACTGAGAGAACAATATCCTCTTCTCAAGTTTCGTTTATACAGAAAAAGTTTTGCAACAAACGCAGTTTTACGATTTTAGTTTTGATTAAATTTAATTGTTCATCCTGTAGTTTAAAATTTTTTCGTTAAGTTTGGCAAATGTACTGAAAATACATTCGCTGCAACTTGTTAGCCAGAAAACCTCGGTTTCTTCCTACCATTGCCGGTCAGTAGCTACAGAAATGATATTAGTAAAGGCTTTTAATTTAGTCAATAGCGTTTCACCTTTCGTATCGCTTTCCAAACATTTAGCAAATAACAATTCTTGGTAAATTTTTTATTCTTTTACAAATCTTACATAAGCTAAAAGTAAAATCTTCGTTTCCTGGATAAGTGTACTCGTCAAGCTGTATAGAAAATTTAGATATTTTTAAGTACTCACGTAAAGAATTTTCCACGCACTGAGATATTTTGTCAATCAATTTTGTCCTTCTTTGTACATTATTATTACTCCGTAGAATTTTTTTTACAATGTTAAAAGCTGGTTTGTGCAACCCGTTTAGTATTATCTCACAACTAGTAAAATAAGTTCTTCAATAGTGTGAGGCCTTCCAGACTTTGCAATCATGTAATATGTAGAAACTATGAGAAACATGCAATCCATCGTCACCTCGCTTAGATGTTGTCCCTATGAGTTGTTGCAGTGACGGTGTTTTCAGATATTTTTCTTTGACTGTTTGAAAAAGAGTTAAATCTTTATCTTTTTTGTCACTATGGATTTTTATCAATTGTTCGTTAAGCTTGGAATGTTTCATTGAATCACTTGTTACAGTTTTATTACATAGAAGACACATAGGTAAAGTTCAATTTCCTGGTGAAGAAATAAAGGCATCCTTCAAATATTGAACACTGTATTTTTGGCGTTTTGTCTTCGACTCATTCATACTGTTATCTCTTAAAAAGGGAACAAAAGATATAAGAAAATTCGTAAATCAAATCTTTGATTTGTAACAAACCACTGTTAATAATTATAAGCACCCACCTTTATTTATAGTTTACTTAGGACGTAAAAATCGCTACTATTTTATTTATCTTAATTTCCATAATAATAAAAGCCAATCACAATTTTATTATTTTATATTAAACCTCACTCGGACCCCCTGACGTTGTTCAGGGAGCCCTAAATCAGTTTTTATTTTTTACGAACCTGAATGGTGCCACGGAGTCCATATGGACCACTTTGGGAAACACTGCTTTAAACCTTAATGAAAAATACGTTAAAGGAAACTCTTTTTACCACTGTATCTGTAATACAGGACGTCCCATAAAGACTACCCTTAAATGTATTCTTGGAATCCTTATCTAAAAGAAACACACATTGGGGTAGACGAGAAATCAACATAGAGGAAACAATACACGTCAAAAGAGGTTTAATCGCAATTTGAAACTTTAAGGAGATTCTTGAAATCTCAGATTTTGATAGCGATTTTTCTTTGCTTAAATATTAATTAACAGCAATCAACTTTCCGATAAGGATTTCTGTATTATTGAATCTGCACTGCGACTAAGTATGGAAAAAATACAGAATTTTACATTGTGCAATCTAAACACTCCAAAAACCTAACATTAAATATGCTAATTACTTTAAAAAACGGTAAAGTACGAAATTGCATACAAAAACTTTTACTTTTTGAATCAGCAGAATTTTTTATTCAACGATTTTAAATTCTTGAACCACAAAAAATGAGGCGTAATTCAATTTGGCGAGAAGAACAATCAAAAGATTTAGAACCATGATCTAATTTTTTTGCCTTATCTTTAGAAAACTATATTAATTTCTTAAGTATTAGGAACTATTTCAAGCTTATTTCTCCCGGGTTAACTTAATTATAATAATAAGATAATAATAAAATGATCGTTATAAGTATAAGTATTTTGTTTTGTTGATTATAACCAAACACTCTACATATGAGTGACAATCATTAGAAGACATTATAAGATTGAAAAATCTGTCTTCCAAACGACATAGAGAGATCATAAAAAGATTTTTAAAAAATATAGAATGTCTCAACCAAATTCCTTCAATATTCTGGTACAAAATAAGTATGAATGAATCCATAAAGTGTTCATCGATATGGCTTCACGTAACACCATCACATACTAACTGCAGAGTAAAAATTAATTATTTTGACGAAGTAATTATATTTTACCCTTTTGTTCTATATCTATCCTCTTTTTTATATAAATGGTATTATTTACAAATATAATTATTTGTGCATTTACATGTCTACATTTAATTATTATTTATTACATTACAGAATCCATTTCAGTGAAATCAATGTAGGTACTTAATTTACAACACATTTGAGCTGCCCAATGTGCTATTGGTGATGGTCTGAAAAGCATCCCTGAGGATGATCCAAAGACATGCCATCGCATCCTTTGCAGAAGGGATATCTTCCCTGCTTTGGTAGCCCAGCGCGCGAGCACTTAACAGCTTAATGAGGACACCTCGGTCCCTACTCAGGCTAATCATAGTGGTCACCCACTCGCTTACTGACAGCAACCAGTGATGCTTTCCTTCGGTGTTCTACATTGTCCTAACGATTAGTCCACTGCGGGACGTAAAACCAATAAACATAAAGATATGAACTTTTATTTTATTTTATATACTCCGATTGAAATTATGAATTAAGAAAACGTCCCCCATTTGATTAATCTCTAACAACAATTCATTCGAACACTCTCGATACATGAAAAAATGGAATAATGGCAATCTAAGCGGTACGTCAGAACTCTCAATGGAATCTATTTCTTCTCTCGCTTCACGTTCCTGCGGCGGATCTCAAGTTGCGGGAACTACATAGTTTGTGCTCTCAGAGTTTTTTCGTCGGTCCTAAACGTGTTAAAATTAACAGTTTTTGTATAATATTAGCTTTTCAAGAGTTCTGTGTAAGTTACATTAAGAAATGTGACATGTTTGCTTCACTGACTAACTTCACTAAGTTTATGCGTTGACCATTCAACAGATCCTTAGATTTCCAGAGTTCTTGAATTTATTTCCTTTAATAGAAGTTTGAAAAAGTACTTTTATTTGAGTGTTAAGGATCCTTAAAAAATGTTGCATATAAAAAAAAGCAGAAAATTCTTTTACAAGTAAAATATTTAGCTTGTAAAACGTAAACTTCCTCATTATTTTGCACCCAAAAGTTTCGAGGTATTTCACAAAATAGATTTGAAAAAAGTTCTTTTCAATAAATTCATCATTAATTTTATTTTAAGCTAAAGTAGACATGAATTTATTTCAATTAAATTAACAAAGGTATGAATTAGAATTACTGATTAAAATAGCACTGATGGCAATATAATAATGTGGAAATAAATTATAGAACCACTAGATTAGTTTTTATAAGTTATATAAAATAGAATGAAAAACATTTGGTGTGATCATATGTAAATCACATTCAAAAAATTCTCCAAAATAGAAGTTTCATATCCATCATTTTAATACCACTGAGAATAAAACTCAAAAACATTTACCTTGACATTGATAGCCTTGTTTTCCAAAACCCCTGAAAGGAACAAGAAATAATTAAGTTTATATCTTGTTTTACATAGGGAGAAGTCAAACCGTCAAGAAATTTTTTCCCCCCTAAAATATTCCTTGAATGAAATTACTCTTATCAGAAATCAATTCTTCAGCTCCCAAAATAAAAAATATTTAATTTAAAAAAAAAGAAAGAAACTATTTTGGAGACTAAATTATTTTTTTTGTAAGCATGCCATTTTTATCCGATCTGGTGGGATAAATATATATATATACAGACACTCCTGCGGTACGGACACCATTTTATGAAAAAATGTATACCTTCTGACCGGGCCTGACCAGCCTCTCGCGTGGGCTTTAGCCATATTCTAATTAAACCAATTTCAAGTTTTAAAAGTCGTTCTATTTTTCTAGGTCATAAAAAAAATTTCAAGCTAATAGTTGAAAAAAAAAAAAAAATAAGACGCAATAATCTTCAAAGTCTTTTGATCCTTAAAGACTTTGTATTAGGAAATAAGTTTGAACCCTTTTATGTCTCATTTAGCTCATTATTCGTTTTTTTTTTTTAAAAATAAATTCCTGATAGTAACTTAAATATGAAAAATCTATCAACTCCATAAATTTATCGAAGCAATCCGTAAATCAGCATTAAAAACTTTTTCCAAAATTAAATAAATGCAAAGAAAATAATAAAGAGTAATGTAACTCCTTTCTTAAAGCAAAAACGCTAATCGAAATCTTTACTTTAGAGTAATAGTAATATTTTTTAAAATTTAATATTCTAATTGAAAGAAAAAAGTTTTCTCCTTAAGACTCAACGTTGCAAAATAATTCTTAAGAGGAACAAGAAACTCCATTTAGGCAAAAATTAATACTATTTAAACGAAATGCGTAAAAATCTAAAATTTTTAACTCCTCCATTTAAAAGAAATATGGACTCCGAACATGTAAGTTTAGCACCCCATGCAGAAATAGTTGCGTCAATAATGTTTCTTATATTTAAGCAAGAAACATGGATTCATATTATTAAAACTAAGTTATCGTTATCGAATCGGTAACTTTATTTTTATAAATTAAGTTTTGTGGTATTGCTGTCCTTTTAAGGCAGAAATAGTTTTCTTAATTGAAGGGTCACACTGTTCTTTAATACTGTTTCCAAATAAGTGCTTTACACAGATTTTTCGCAAGATAACATCAAAGTAGACAAAAACATCTTATTGCCTACATCGTTGTTTTACATTCTATGGTCCATAATCTTTCAATTTTAAAAAGAAAACGGATAATTTTTTAATTGTTTTTAGACAAACTTTCATGTAAGGAATACTTTAGCTAAATACTTTCTTTTATTGGAAATTTCAAGTTTCTGAGGTTACTCACTTTTACTGGCAGGGTCAAATGCCTTCGTGGAGACAAAAATTATTCTATATTTTGTTAGTTTTCTTCTTTTAAACGGTTTTTCTTTCAAGTTGAATTTTATTAGTTGATTTCCCAATTTTTTAAAAAATGAATATGGATCTAAGAAAATACGTTACTCGTTCAATAGAGATAAGATCTTACCATAAAAATTCTTTACAGAAAGCACAAAAGGTGGGTTGACGAAAAAATCTTGCTACAAATTTGTGACCTTTAGCCTCATGTACTTTTTGATGTTTAATAGCCCCACGACGCCTGCGAAGGAGGTGATTTACTTTTTCATCTTCAAAATCTTTCAAAATCTCAGATTCATCAATATCTAAAGATTTGAATTTTAAAACAAGAAAAGCTTTAAAAAGTATTTAAACTATAACTATATTTATATCTAAGTAATTGAAGGTTTATAAATATTAACTAATAATATATTTGTTTTAAATTATTGAACCTGGGTATTACTTTTAAAAGACGTTGCCTGTCAAAATATTTATTATTTTGTAGCTAGAGCTCGTGTATCTAACGTAGTTATAAAAAGTTACGACAAAGCAATTTTAAAATTCCACCCTGGGGGGATAATTTTTTTAATTCCAAGAAATTCCTATTGCAAAATATCAAGAACTTTTCAAAAAAGAAAATAAATAAATTTAGAATTTGATTTAGCTTCTTATCAGACGGTTTAGGAAAAGCATATTCTGAATTCATTTTTTGATGTCAAAACTAAATGTCATCAATTCCCTTCTGAAAGTATAAAATTCCTCTCTGGTAAGGAATCTACACAGAAATAGACAGAAATTAAGAATTGTGATAGTGTTGATTATGTAATTCATGTTTTCTTTAAGTTGATGGATCTCACTCAAAAAAGTGAATCCCGTCTTCTTTGGCAAAGAAAGGGATTTTTACGTAGACATCCTTCATTTTTAAACGCACGCATTTGACAAAGACATTTTTAGAACTATGTGGAAGTATAAAGTGATCTTCATTTTCCATATTGTCTGTTTTTTTTATTGTTTTTTTTTATGTTCGTAAATTCACATAACTTTAGCTTGCGCATTAAATAATTTATTCTATTTATAAAAGTAATATTATTGGTTTGCACAGTGACAGAATTAAGAATTTACTGTTTTGGAAGTTTTAAAGAAAACGAAAAGCAAAGTATTGTGATTATTTAGATGGCTTTATACAGACATTTCATACCACAGTGATTGTCGAAAAAAATTTGCTTATTTTTTTTCTGTATATTTTTAGTTTCATATATTTCGGTATATATATTCCGTTCAGGGCTAAAGAGAATAGAAGGGCTGGTTCACTCCTTTGAAGAAACTCTCGCCACGCCAAATCTCCGAATTTCCTCTGTGACGTCACGTTGGCGCAAAGCTTGAACTTTTACTTCAAGAATAGAGCGTTCGGTCTAACTAACTCTTAACTAAAATTGAAGCATTCCTTTTTGGGACATATTCCAAGACATTCGTTGTTTTATTTAATGATTTTCCTCAGTTTGTTAAAGTGAATTATAAAAATTTAAAATTATTAAGGAAATGCCAGTTTGTGCGATTGCAACTTGCAAAAATTCTGATAGAAATACAAAAGGAAAAAATACAACTTTCTATGCTTTCCCTAAAGTAAATGTACAACTATGTTAAGAATGGCTTCAACGTTGCAAACAAAATGACCCAGTTAATATAAAACATGCAAGAATATGCAATAAGCATTTCTTGAAAGTAGATTATGAAGATGATATGAGAAATCGTTTGCAGATTAAAAACCCAAAGAAAAGCAATTTAAATACAAGGAATGAAATCCAACAAATTGTGATAAATGCTTTAAATTAGAAGTTAAAGTAGTGAAAGATAGAATTTCTTATTTTGAAGAACTTTTATAAGAATTCGCCATCTAAACAGAAACCAACCCGTACTTCAAAAAGAAAGGCGAAAAAATTAAAAAATGGATAAAGAAAATAAATACTCAAATGAAAAGTATAAATTATTAATAGTTAAAACTCTTCTAATTTCATAACAGTTAAATAAGTTTTGAATGTAGTTATTCTACATATATATGATTTTTTTAAAATTATATTCTCCAAAATTTAAACATCTATAAATAATTGTAGAAGTTATAATGTTATTATGAAAAAAATTATTATTTTATTTCAGTAATTAGCGTTTAAGGTTGTAGTTTCCTAATGATTAAGTATAAACAAATTATCATTAACAGTTCATTTTAAAATCAGGATTCTAAATTTAACAAAACTTCACACATTATTGCTATCGAACAATATGTAGTAAAAAGAGTATTGCTTCATTTCTTTGTAACAGTAAAAGTTAAAACTGAAAATTTTAAAATAAAGTATTTATAGCTTCTTTTACTACAACTAGTAAAATATTTTTATAAGTTTAAAATGGTATTTATTTTAATATTATGGCCAAGAAAATTTTTAGAACTATGTTTATGAACGGAAATAATGTGTTAATTGCGTAAATTTTGAAAACTAATAACCAGAAAAAGTCTAACTTATTTTTACAGAGAGAATGATGTAAAATTAACATAATATCTTTGCTAGCGATCTCCGAGATCTGTGTACACAGTGACGTCATGAGGAGGGAAATCGTAGCTTCAGCTCTGAGAGCGGAATGAACTAGCCTTTCTTCTCTTTAGCCCTGTATTACGTGTTATTTTTTGGTACATTTTTCAATTATCTCAAAATGAATAAAAACGTATAATTTATTTCTTCTGTGCGGTTTAAAACTGAGATAAGTCTTCTGAGCCATAAGAAAGATAATTTGAGCACCTTAAATTATGAATTAAAGCTTTCGTTTAAAATTTCATAAAATATATTTGGAAAAGAATAAAAATTTATAAAAAAACACAAATGTTTGAAAGAAATAGTTTACTTCTGTGATATCGGTTAACTTCTATTTCGTTAGAATGGAAAATAAAAGTTATTCTTAGTATTTCAATCATATTATAATGTGAAACAAAATGCACAGATAATGACATCGCTTGTTAACAATTATAATTGCTTGAAAGTTTAAAGATGTAAAGAGTGTGCAATAATTTTTTTAATTTATTTTCAACAAAATGACATATTAAACCAAAGATTTATCCCATAATTAGTTTAAACTTTTCTCTTTAACTCTAACTAAAACTCTTTAACTAAAACTTCTCTTTAAAACCTTCATCGGTACACAAACTACGGTCCCTTAAATACTTATTAGGATATTGTATAGATAGCCCTAGCAGTAAAAATTTAATTTACTAAATTTTTGTGAGGGTTTAGTAGTGTAAATGTTAAAATAACCTAACATTGTATTTTTCTAGTAGCTTGGCTCATATGGATTTTCTTCTTCTGTTCCATTCAATTTCTTTAACTAAAATTAATAATCAGCTTTAATTCAAATTAATAACCAAAATAGGTAACAACTTTATTATAAATACTAATGGTAAGCATAGAAGTATAAAAAAGAAATTAAAGGTTATTTTTTTTTTATTTGAATAACGTTGGATGAACCTTACATAATCTGACTGACGAGTAATTTTTTTAAAGAATTTTAAAGATATATAATTAAATTGAATCCTCGAGAATACCCTTTTCCTACATAAATATTTTGTTTAAAATGAGATATTAAAAACTCAACTTACCATTATCTCTATCATAGTATCTGATGCAAAGTTTCAACCACCCCTTGGGCAATAACTTTAGCTGGAAAAAAAAAAATTCTTATTTTCTTTTAAATTTTGTTTTGTTTCATTATAACAAGAAAATATACTAAAAAACAGGAAATAACAGAAACTTTACTAATGAAAAAACTTCAAACATTTTAATTGATAATAGAAATATTAAGACCAAATGAACTTTCATTAAATGAATTATTTTAATTTCATTTCATTAAAAATTCATTAATTAAATATCAATTCTTTAAAAATTGCCTTCAAATTTTCACTTTTTACCAATCAGTCACATTTGCACTGTGAAAAATAAAATTTATAGAAACATCAAATAATTGATATTGATTGGCGGCAGGTTTATAAAATTAAAACGACACTAGAGTGATAAAATACCATTTCTTTACCATCGTATAGGTAAAAAGTTATGGAAATTAGAGATGTGATAACTATAAACTCGGTAAAAAAAATCCTATGGGCAACGAAAATAAGGGGGGAAATCATTGCACTGCCGTGCAATTGGGGAAGAAAAAGAGAAGTTTTAGAACAAATTTTGAAACAGCTTAACAACTATTTTCTTTTCATTACTAATACTATCAGCTCTAAAATATCAGGTAACTAATGAAAAAAAAACTGGTGTTTGAAAAAAAAAAGTTGCTGCCACAAAAATGCCGAATAGATAAAAATCTCAATTTTGATTTTGTCCCTTTCGTTGATTTTTCTATTGGTTGGCAGTATAAATGCTGTTAAATTATTAATTTCAATCGGTTGAGTCAAGATGGATTTTTCAATCTTACTATTATTGTTTCAAGCAAATTCCGTTTAAATTTTGTTAAAGTCTATACACATGATAGTGCAAAAAATGCAGTCTTGTCTCTCTCTCAAATGGCGTCTTGTGTTTCGCCCAGGATTGGGTAAACCTTTTGAAGTTCCTTTCTTTAAGAAAAATAAAAAATCAATAGTTTAAGTGATTTACACTTGAACCAAAGCTATCATTTTAAACTATATATACTATCTTGCCTTGAAGAATTATATGGGCATTAGATCAGAGAAATAATTTAAACATTTGAAAATTATTAAACTTTTTTAAATTTGTCAATTTGGTGACCTTTTTCTCACCTAGATTAGAATTGTCAAAATAAATGCCTTCTTCCAATTTTTTGCAAAAATTTTTATGATCCAAGATAATGCCGGATTTGTGTAAGTTTTAAAATATCGAAAAATTAGACAACAAACTTTTTTTCATTTTCTCAAAACTCTTGCTTTTTTCACATTGGCTTAATTAGGCTCTGGCTTAAATACGCTAAACTTGACCTAACAGTAACTGTTGGGTCAACTCACAACAGTTATGAAAATACCATATTATTTACAAAAAAGTATCCTTTTATGCGACGAGAGAGCCTTCAAAGAATAACTATTGCGTCACCGGATATTGCGTCACCGACCTAATTCAGCAGTATTGAAACTTTTTTATGAAATTCAGTTCCAATTAACCTTGTTTTACGAAAATTCAAATTTTTTTTACATTTTTTACACAAATAGTTGCATTAATCATTAATATTAGACTAAATGTCTATATCAGCAAAAACATCCTGCAAGAATTGCAAAACAAAAAAATTTTAAAAATTTAGAGAAACAATTTAGAATTTTTTATTTTTACTAAATTTGGTGCGTTGGAAGACCCCAGGAAGTTGTAAGAAATTAGTGGATGAATACAGAAAATTAATTAGAAAAACTTGTAACTTAAAGCAAGAGAATTGTTGGGGTGAGGGGAATTATGTATTTATCTACTTCTCGAATTTTGCATTAAAAAATGTAAAAATTTTAGAGATTCTAAAGGAAGAAAACTTAAAAATACCTAATAATTTTTTTAGAAAACAAATTTCATATACATAACCTTTAGAAGTCTAAAAATATAGTCTGTCTTCACTGATTTCACCTCATATTTTAAAGAAAATATGCAGTAAAACTCTGTTTGAAAATCCTTGCGAACCATACATTGCCATCAGCTCATTCATTTCCGAATCAGGACAAGGATTTACAGAAACATCTAACTCAGACAGTATTTTTTAAAACAAGGTGTTATTTTATTTAAAATTGTCGTTCAAGTACTGAGTTTTTAAAATTGCATACAGACAAAAATGTGTATTTAAATTATTTTACATGGAATAAAAATTGAATTAAGTGAATTATAATCTCAACGCACTTAAGAAGAAATAAAGAAATAAATTAATAAATATTTCTTAATTCAATATATATATCTATATATAATCGCCTCTCTATTGTTTTCTTTTGATTTATTAAGGAGACATTGCTTATTCAAGCTTCTTCCTAATTGGGAAAAATCTTTAAACTTAATTAACAATTGTGTGTTTACACAATCACAGGCGCAAACATAGTAACACCAAATATCAATAATCTTAATCAAAAGTGGCGAATAAGGAGATCACAGGTTTTGAACCTCATTTTCTGTCAGCAAAACAGGATTTTCAAACTCATAGAAAAGACGAATTAAATTTGCCGTACTAGAACTATAAGAAATGAGGAGATAGGCTAGTTTTAATGAATTAAGTAACGTTATTTCAATGCATAATTTGGAATGTGTATACCATGGAAAGGTATTTGAAGTCGCAATTCTTCAAAAAAGGAAAATTCTTAGCTCTCCAAACAAACAAACAAAAAAGTTGATGCTTTATATGATAAAGGAAATAACATTATCTCAAAATAGTATCAAAGAGACCTTTTACTCTAGAGTCTATAATTATGTAAGGGAAAGTGGGGTAGAACGGGGTTAGAAGTATGTTTTAAAAATACTAAATTTAATAGTGCAACAAATGTTTCAATATACCCATTTCCTATTCTTAAAAATGATATTTAAAGAAAACAGAAGAATATATTTTTTTATTCATTAACCGAAAATTATACAACGCACACTGTTCTGCCCCGGGTATAAGGCCGATCAGGGTGATAAGGATAAATAAAATACAATGAAATAATAACGAATTAAATAAAAATGTACAAAACTAATAGATATGCAGAAAAATAAAAGTGAAGCCACTAAAAGTTGAAGCGTTAAAATAGCATTTTAATATCCGTGTAATTTTACCAATCACTATCATTTGAGAAACAGTTACTGTCATTTAAAAACAACAAGAATTACAATGCTTTTTTATTATTACAATATTTCGTTTCATCAAAAAATTGTTATAAGATTTAAAAAAAAAAAAAAAAAAAAAAAAAAGCCATGGCTGTTTTTTTTTTTTTTTTTTTTTTTTTTTTTTTTTTTTTTTTTTTTAGAAACTTAAATTACGATGCGATTTGAGAAACACAATGTGAGAAATATTTTCCGAGAGATTTACGAATAAAAGGTTGGACTCGACACAATGAAGTGATAAATTTATTTTCATTGTTTCATTAAATTCTTAGCGCACTACAAAAACAGTCTATAAAGGGGGTTCTCTATTTTTTTTAGCTTCCAAGATGTTTGTCAAGCGAAATTTATTTCTTTAAGGTACAATATGTGACAATATGTGACGAAGTTTAATAAAAACTCGTAAACTTTAAAAAATTCATTGTCATTCAAGATCTTCATAATTTTAATCAAGTATTTATCTTTGTTTCTTGGGATTATATATTATGGGAACGGAAAGTAATGTCGCTTCGGTGCATAGATATTTGTTAGAGATTTTATTTTTAATCAATAATGTATTCACCCTCGTTAGCAACAACGTTTTAATGCCGGATCAAAAATGAATCGAAATGGATAAAAAAAATGAATTGGTTTTTAAGATTAACGAATATTTAATGCTCCGAAACGATATTACTTTCCGGTCCTCCTAATACCTAATGTGCGAAATATGAAATATGAGAATGTAATTAGTAATTTTTTCACTGCAATTCTCAGCAGGCACAAATCCTTATATATGAGCAAACAGACGGTTTTTGACACTCTTTTCTACTATTTCACGAAACTAAAAGGAAAAAAAGAATGGAGGAAAAAAAAAACGTGAATAATGCGCAAATGGAACATACTATTGTTTCTGTCCCGCTTGTTTGTCGTTTGGAGTTAATTGGCACCAGAGCCAGTCACTATGCTAAAATTGGTCTCCGAATCAAATTAGTGTATTTTTTCTTTAAGTAAAGAATATAGTTCAATTGTCTTGATAAACTTTAGAAGGTATTTAGGGTCACCAAGCGAAGATTGAAGATCAGAATAAAAGCTACAAAAAAGTTTGTGTCTCAATTATTTGAATCGTCTTAAAATATGTTTATTGATAACAACAACTTGACCAAATATGTTGGTGCTTGTTCGTTTTTTCATAAATGTATAAAGGTTTCACGGGAATGGCTAATGCACAGTTTGTTAATTAACATCTAAGTTTTATGGTCAAGTCAACGGATATTATTTTATAGTTATCAATCGAAGGGAAGATTTTATGCAATTTATTTTGCGTATTTCAGTGGTTTTTCCAGGTACTGATGATTGATAAATTCACTTACTCTCCAAGGGTGCTAAAAAATTCCTGCTTATGAGTACTTTTTGCCAGTACATTAGCCCGTCCATTTTAGTGTATACTGATATGCATTCAGCAGAAACAAATATCGAAACCTTTTCATCACGTGATGTACTTTTGTATTTTGACAGTCCAATGAATAAAGGAGGAACACTTGAGATAAAACTACGCTAGTCAGTATCCACTCAAGGTAAGTTTGGTCAGAAATAAAGTCAAGGGATAGCAAAATACCACGCTAAAAACTGAAGAATCAGGAAGCAGATACACTACAATTTTCTGTAACGACACTATAACCAACAGTGTTTTGATCCAACTGTAAAAATTGTTTTAAAAATGGTATATTGAAGCCCATAAAATTTTCGAATAAAAATAGTCGAGATAGTGTAATAACATCTCACACACAAATTGAAAGAACAACCCAAGGCGGAATAGCTTTTGTATTAGTAAACACCTCGAGATTTAAAATTTTAAAAATCCCATAAAAAAATTAGTGATTCTATTCTGAAATAAAAGAATATAAGATGGACACGAAGATATATAGTGCATGAGCGACACATGAATAAAGTGGATGAAGTGATCTAGATTTAATTTTAAGATAATTCAACGAGAATTTAGAGCTGCCCAAAATGAAAAGAGGGATCTGAGCACATAGATTTTTCAAATGGGGAAATCTTCTTAATCCTTGATAATAGGGCCGGGTAGGGCACTGGGCCCATGCCCAAGAGTTTGATCCCCGCCAGTCTCCGTGTAGTAAATGGTGAATGCACGTTAAATGTGACGAGTCGAAAAGTCCATCATATTCCCATAGCAAATCAATACCTCTGGGGTTACTGATCCAGTCTTCTGGATTAGTTCAAAATTACAAGGCAACGGAGTTTAACATTAGTAGTCGTAAACGGGTCGGCTGTTAGAAAATCCTTGATGATGGATGGTTTCTAGGTTTTTTAAAATAGATTGACTATCTAATGAATATGCAGGAATACCATAGACTAGCTTGGAACATACAACTGCACAATATATTTTTAACATCAAGTCCATATCAGCCCCCCTCCCTACAAACGAGGATCTTAGTGTTTACTAATTGAGAACAACTTCTACTTTTGTAATTTATATATGATTTAAAAGTTCGTTCAGAATCATCAACAAACAATTCATCACATACTGTTACAGAAAGTTCAGTTTAAATGTTTATTTTCTATTTAAAAACGTTACATTTCCATAAGGGACACTTTGTTCCTGAGGAAAAGCATAAAATAAAATGGAATTCATTTTAACCCGAAAAGTTCTATTGGATAAAAATTTTTGATAAAATAAAATTATCCCCTATTCCGCAGTTTATAATGTCCTTGTTATAGCAGCAAGTTCAGTCGTAACCTTTTTTATGCGAAAGAAAATTGAAATTAGATGCTGATTTTTAAAGAAAGCGTGACGAATATCAGTTTCAAGCAGTCTCACAGTAGAAGTCATAACAATGACTCCGCCACAATCTTTATTTTTGTCAATATTTCCTCACTGTATTATAGCCGCAGAGTTTTACAATTTGGTTAGGATTTAGTGAAGTTTCTTGGAGACAGATGCAACACAGGGCCTGCACGAGCACGTTAGAGAAGAATAATAATTGATGTTAAATGTAAGTTATGAAGGTATGAAGCTATTAATTATTTTAAATCACAATGTAATTATTTTGATAATTTTATTTATATTCCTAATTTTTGAATTAAACTTACACAACGCAAACTATCGTTATTAAGAAATTATTCTAAGTACTATACGATCGAAAGTTAATCATCATTTTATTAAAGGATTAGTGTTGATGGATAAATTCCAAAAGACATTAAAGGTTGTTAAAAATGAACCATAAATTAAAACTAAATTATAACATATTTTAAAATTTATAACACAAAAAGATGAATTATAACACTAATTTATTAAATTATAACACTTTGTTTTTTTTTCATTTATAACAGTCCTATTCTGTATTGTTTCTTTTAGTTTAGTAAATATTTATTAAATAATTATTATAATAATAATTAGTCTAATAAATAATTATTGTTTAATAAAGTTTTTAAATAAATTTCTATTAGATATAATCTGAGACTAAAAATTTAATTAAACAATAAAAAAATAAATTTTATGCATACTGACTTTTAAACAACGTTATGTAAACATATTAGGGGGGAGGGGCAAAATATAATTAATATATATATATATATTACAACTTTGAAATATGTGAATTGTTAAAGAATTCTCCTTCTACATGGTTTTTTCAACCATAAGTTGATGATTTTGAATTATCATAGTATCTTTTTACATTGATGTACTTATACGATTTTTAAAATAAGCATTTGTTTATTTAATATTTTTCGGCACTCTTTTTGTTGATTTGCCACATAGCGAGTAGTTATTTTCTGATCTAATAAAAGAAGTTGAAAGGTTTTGCAATTTGATTTTTTTAATTTTTTTAAAATATATGATAGTTTGCTTGGGAGTGCTTATGCTAAATTCTTTTAGTTGATCTCCTTCCCACTGTGTGATTTTTTGTGTGACAGTAACGAAATTTTTTTGATGCTGGTATCGATACCGGAATTTACCATTTAATTTTGTTGTAAAGGATATTACAATTTCTAAACAATTTTAAGTTAACAGTAAAGGATATTACAATTTCTATTACAATTTTAAGTTCGATCCTTACTGCGAATGATTTAACCAGTGTGGATATTCAGCAAGGACCACTTTAAATCTGCTGTGGCAGAAAGTCCTCATGTTGAAGAAAGATGTTGTCATGTTGAATTTGGAGAAAGAGGGAAACTTGTGAAGTTCATCCCTGTTTTTTTGTGGTGCATACAATTTAAACTGTTGCTTAATTTTTCATAAAAGCATTTAACAACCACTTGGAAATATATTTTCAAGTAAATAAGGACTAACGATTGGAACTCAAACTGTATCAAACAGTTTAAAGTTATTAAAAAAATTATTTTACTTAATAACAATTAAGTATTCTTAACTTTTGTTTAACCAAAAGGTTGTCGACGCTAATTTTAAACAATGAAGGTAATGTATTGCATTTACAATTGGATGAAATTTATATTACAGTGCGTTTTGTCTTTAAATAAAAGTATATTACGCTGTGAAATAGTTATATTTATTATGGATTTCTTTTTTCTTAATTACTCTAGCGTGTAATTTCTTTTACAACTTTGTCAACAACAACAATCTTCAACATTTTAAAAAATGTAAAATATAATCGTAAAATAATTATAATCGTAAAAAGTTCTTTTGACTGAATAACATTTATGTTATGACAAAAATTTCTAATCAATTTAGAAAAGAATATTGCTTAAACATTCATCTTAAAGGTCTTGTATATTCTTTGCGAAAACCTGTACAACTGCATCTTCTTTTTTTTTTTTAAAAAAAAGTCCCATTCAAGACATTTGCCTATAATGTTATATTTGTTTTTACTAAGTTCATAATGCATAAACTCTTATCAGCAAAATACAAACAATGAATTGATTGATTTTAACGAAAATTTTAGTGATAGCAAGGTTTTTAAAAAATAACTGATGGTAAAAAAGTATGTTATGTTTTTTCGTCTCATTCTTGTATGCAATTAAATGTTTGTGAAAATTTAATTCTGATAAAATACAATATTTACTGATTTTTTTTTTTGTTTTGACATTTAAATGTTATCTAAACTTTAAGTAAGTAAAAGCACATAGTACCTTTAACCGATTATTGAATCGTTAAAAATTTCTGATGTCCCAATGTAAAATTATTTTTACATTACAAGAAATAATTGCAAATTTTTTTAATTAAAATTCATAAAGGCTTTTTTTGTTTCCACTCCCTGAAAATATTTCTCCAGGTTCCTTTAGGTTTTGTAAGTAAAATTTCAGATTCTGAAAGGATAAAATTACGTAAATATTTCTCTATTTGATTTCAGTGATAGAAGTGAAATAATTTATGCAAGTAAGTAATTTGAATATTTTTTAATTTTCTTTATTGTCTCAGCTATTACAAAAAATAACAATTTAAAAACTCGAGATATAATTTTATTTTCATATTTTTGGAAATGAATGACTTAGTTATATTGTAGAAAAAAAAGTTAAGGTAAATTTTCAACTCAATTCAAATGTAAATTTAACTTAGCAATTATGTAGTGTGGTTTTCTTAATTTACAATTTCAGAATATAAATAATGAATGATAATTGTGAAATTACCAATGGCTTAAATTACGCAATATTTATATATATATATATATATATATATATATATATATATATATATATATATATATATATATATATATATATATATATATATATATATATATTACAAACTAACAAATTCAATTGAGATTTTGATAAAATAAGCTCATTTTTTTAAAAAAAAAATTAAGAGTGCATTTTAAAATTAAAGACTTGAAAATTATTAATGATATAAAATTTTTTGAAAACCCATTGTATGAAGAAAAGAAAAAAATATCAATAGAAGTTGTGATATAGTATTATTTCTTAAATAAATTGGAAATATTCAAAAAAATCAGCAGAATATAAGATATACTTTGGTGTAAGAGGGAGGAAAATGGATGGTAGCAGAGTTCGCTAAAATAATTTTATTTAGTATTTCTGTATTGCTATGTAAATAATGCATGGAATGACATTATAAAACTATTGTTCTATGTTTTACAGCTTCACAGCAATACAGAAAATTAAGTAAATTATATCGCCGAACTATTCTACCATCCAAATCCTCCTCTTGCTTACTCCAAAAATAAAGAGCAAAGCAAGATAATATCAGAAAATACAAAATCTATTATATAGCGTTGAAACTAATGCAAAATAATGTTACGGCGAACGCTAGATAATATTAGTTTGCATAGAATCTAATATTATATAATGCAGAGCAAACAGCGACCTCTTGTATCTTTCTAATATTAGAAGTTGTGCAAGATAACGTTAGATTTTACCTATTTTCTGATGTTAGCTAATATTAGGTGCTACTTGGGAAATTTAAAGGAATCATAAATAGCTTTAAAGCTATAAATGTTAGCTATAAATGTTAGCTATAAATGTTAGCTATAAGTTATGCATAAAAAGAACCGGTTTTAGACATGTGTAAAATCAAAAATTATAAAATAATTTCTAAACTATTCAATTTATCGACTTTAGTTTGTTCTCATTCAGTACAGCTTAAAAATCCCCCACTTTGTCTAGGAAGCAATGTGTACCAGTCGTCCTCAGTAAATTCAAAATGATGACGACTGCACCTCACCTCTGAAGTATGAACAAGTTTCCCATATATATAACGGACGTAAACCAAGGCCTATAAATCCAAACTTTGGCTACATCAGTTCCGCTTTGAGCTTCCACCCTCTCTTAATCTGGATCTGCTCACTTCCCCATAATTTAAAAGGCCTCAATCCTCGCCATCTTAGATTTCAAGTTAAATTTTTGACTTGTGTCCTCTTGATGTTTTTTTGTACTCAACAACAAATTTCTGATATTATTTGATAGCACTATACCTTTCAGAAAATTTTAAAAATAAAGATGTCGATTTACTCGATTCGGAAAAATATTTCTTAATAATTTATCGAACTATTTATAGAGTTTTCAAAAAAAATTTGGGTTTGAGTAAGTCATTTTAATATACACATTTTTCTGTTTTTAGAATTTTTAAAATTTAATTTTGTTGCAGTTTAAACTACTGAAAACTGATTTGGATGAAAACAGATTTGGATCTTTGAAAATTTTTTAACTTAATTTTCTCAAAAACAAATATATTTATCCAAAATCTAAAAAGATGCTGATTGTATAAAAAAGAGTATATAATCTGAAACGTATCCTAAATTTTGATTGGATGATGGCCTTGCATTTTACAGGTGTACTGAGTAAATGTAGATATCCACTATAATTTTGTTTTTGAGAAAATTAAATAAAAATAAATAAAAGCATATTTTTTAAAAAAAAAATCCTTTTTTGAACAGTTAGTGCCATTTTTGTTCGTAAACAGTTCAAAAAAAAAAAAAAAAAAAACTCTTATGATAAGTTATTTTTTAACATTATTCGTATTTAACATGTGTTACAAATTTCTGCTAGACCAGAAGAGGGCGTTGTAATCACTCGCTCACTATAATTCTGTAATCACTTATGTGGCAGGCAATGGATTGAATCGGATGGCTCATTGGAGAGCCCCATTTCGTATCATATATTTTTTATTGTTTTTATTATTAAATTGTTATTTGTTATTAAATATGGTTTCTTTATTAATGCCCATTCACCACTGAATCATTCTGCAACATGGTGCATACCAACCGGGAATATCGCTAATATAAACGGAACATGGAACTGTACAACAAAAGGTTGTTCGTACAGAGAGAAATTAAAATAACTACTCTCGATCTTGCAAAACTGGGACATTATTGCATAACTGGGACATTATTGCATAACTGGACTATTGCATTATTGGATTTGGATTTGGATTGCAAGATAGGAGATTTTATCACTTATTATTTTGAAAATGGATAAGATTAATAAACTTATAGAAAAAAGAAGCAGTGTAAGAAGCGGTATAACGAAATTAATTAAAAGAATAAATTCGGTCGAAGAGCAACCACTTTCACAATTACTCGACAAAAGAACAAACTCTTAAAAATTATGATTCGGATATAGAAGACCTCATTACGGATCCAGAAAAATTTAAAACTGAAATTAAAGTATCAGAAGAGTACGAGGAAAAAATTCTTACAACTAAAATAAAGTTAAAAAGTAAAATTAAAGAAATGAGTAAGGAAATAAATCACGTAGCTGAATCAAGTCATAACATTTCTACTTAAACTTCAGAACAAACTTTTTCGGCCCTTAAATTACCGAAATTAGAAATTCTCCGTTTTTCTGGTGATTCCAATTTCACGGAATTCCTTAATTGCTTTAATAGCGCGATAGGTACAAATGATTCACTTTCTAAAATTTAAAAATTTCAGTACCTAAAATCCCTTCTTCCTCCCCCCGCCTATAATGTTGTTGCTGGATTTGAATTAAATGATAAAAATTACGATTCTTGTATTGATCTATTAAAACAGCGCTATGGTAGAACTGATTTCATTATAAATTCATATATGACTAAATTACTAAATTTGGAGCCGGTTAGAAACTCATCTTATGTTAAAGGTTTGCGTAAACTATATGATGAAATAGAGGTAAACATAAGAAATTTACGCGCTTTAAATGTTACCGAGGAATCGTATGGTCATTTATTAAACCCATTGTTATTGAAATTATTGCCCCAAGATTTAGTTTTAGAATTTCATAAGAAACGTGATAAAAATAAAAATTGTGAAGTTTCGGAAATAATGACATTTTTAAGGAACGAGGTCGAATCTAGAGAAATTTGTGAATCTGTAATGAGTAGCCCCAAAAATTACAAAAAAAAAAAACGTACCCCTTTTCAAAATTATCAAAGTGGACAAACTTATCAAAAGAATTACTCTACACCTAAAAACGTAGCCACAGCCTCAACTTTGTATACTCAGTCAAAAAATATTTGTATTTTTTGTGGTTTGGTAAATTCGCATGATTCTGTTGATTGTAAAAAATCGGATGTTAAAACAAAAATTGGTAAACTTATGTCTGACGGACGATGTTGGGTTTGTTTCAAAAGGAACCATTTCAGTAAATTATGTAAGTCTGGAATTGTATGTAGAATATGTAATTTTAAATACCATCTCGAATCAATTTGTAGGAAAACTCTCAAACCCCCAAATTATATAAACAGAGCTAATGAAACGAAAACGAAAGATTCTGAAAACGATAGTTATTCGAATAAATATCAGTCTAACTCAAAAATAAATGTAGAGAATATTTCTGTGTCACACAATAATATATTTTGCAAAGATAAAGCTTTTCTACAAACATGTTCTGTATTAGCTTGTTCGGATAAAAATTCGATTTTAGCAAACGCCATTCTTGATAATGCGTCACATAGGAATTTTATAAGTTCGGATATGAAAAAATAGCAATTTATTCTTTTGGACAAAATAAAGCATGTGAAAATGATTATCCTGTAATCTCTTTAAAAATTATAAATAAAAGTGATAGTTCTAAGAGGATTGAAATCCAATGCATAGTTATTACGAATCTAACCTTGAATAAGCCAGATGCGCTCTTAATGAATGAGTTAAAGGATATGAACTCATTTGAAACCACGAATTGCGATTTATTGATAGGGAGTGGTATTTTTTAGAAAATTTTTTATAATGAAAGGATGAAATTAAAAGTATGTTTAATTAATTCCCATTTCGGATGGTTACTATCTGGGTATAATAATTTGGGTCATGACTCAGTCGAAAGTTGTGAGAATGTATGCTTAACTATGGACTCTACTTCTATTTTATTTGATCTTAAACTATTTTGGGAAATAGAAGAGTTTCCGAATGAAAAAATATGTCTTTCTGAAAAGGATAATCAATTAATAAAAAATTTCGAGGATTCTTTGCGATTTAATAGAGAACGTTACGTATGTAAATTAAAATGGAAGGATAATTTGGGACCCCCTTTGGAAATGGACTAAAATTATGAAGTTGCGAAAAAGCGTTTTGATTCGTTAGAGAATAAATTAAATAAAAATCCCGAGATTTTAGATCAGTATAAACAAATTGTTTCAGAACAATTAAAATGTAATATTTTATTTTATTTTATTTTATAACCGTCGTTGAACAGCCGACCCAATTTCATGGGTTTACGACTACTAATGTTCAACTCCGTAGCCTTGTAATTTTGACCCAATCCAGAAGACAAGGAAACTCCTGGATCAGTACCCCCAGAGGTATTGATTTGTTATGGGAACATGGAGGACTTTGAGACTCGACAGATTTAACGTGCATCAGTCCCCATTTACATCACGGGGAGTCTTCCGCCGGCGAGGATCGAACCCACGACCTCTTGGACATGGGCCCAGCGCCATACCGACCAGGCTATCCCAGCCCTTAAAATGTAATATTGTAGGGAATTGTGTAAATGAAAATTTAAATTCAGGATATTTTATGCCTCATCGTGCTGTAATTAGGAATGACAAAGAAACAAGTCGCGTTCGCATTGTTTACGATTGTAGTAGTAAGGAAAATGAAAATAAAAAAATCTTTGAATGATTCTCTAGAATCGGGAATTAATCTTTATCTAAATTTATTGGATATAATTCTTAAATTTCGAGAAAATCAAGTCGCATTTTGCGGAGATTTGGAAAAGGCTTATCACATGATAGAAATTGCGGAAGAGAATAGAAATGATCTAAAATTTTTATGGTTTTGCGGATGAAACAGATAATTCAAAAAGAATACTTCAATTTAATCGCCTTCCTTTCGGATTAACGACGTCATCATTTGTTCTTGCTTGTGTATTAAAATTTCATGTTAGGAAAATTAAAGAAGATCAACGGAATTGTTATGAAATGTTGAATTCTCTATACGTAGATGATTTGTATTACGGTGCTAAAACTGTTCAGGATGCGTATCAATTATCTTCATCGGCAATTGAAATATTACGCGCCATCGGATTTAATTTAAGGAAATTAAAAACTAATTGTGTAGAACTAAATGAACTTTGGCGTAAAAACGGATATGAGGAAAACACCGATTTTGGGCAAGGAGCAGGTTTCTTAGGATTAAAGTGGGATCCTATTGTGGATAAAATTAAATTAGATTTAAAGGATTTAAGGTATTCCTTAGAATCAAGAAACACCAAAAGACAAGTGTTGAGAATAATTTCTAAAATTTTTGATCCATGTGGATTCATTAGTCCATTTGTAGTTAGAGCTAAAATAATAATGCAGGAAATTTGGAACCGAGGTCTAAAGTGGGACGAAGACTTACCTTTCGATTTAGTGAAGAAATGGAAAAAATGGTGTTCTGAAATTACTGATTTGGACAATTATGTAATAATAGAACGAAAACTATGTTCAACGACGGATATTAGTGATGTTTCTCTTCACATATTTGTTGACGCAAGTCCTAAGGCTTACGGAGCAGTAGCGTACCTTCGTTATACAACAATTGAAGGACAAATCGAAGTTAAATTCATAATTTCTAAGTGCAAGGTTTCCATTAAAAACTTTGACCTTGGTCAGATTGGAACTAATGGCAGCTCTTGTCGGTGCTAGATTAGGGGAATATTTACAAAACGTTTTTCCTAATTTCACTCAACAAATATACTATTGGAGTGACTCTAAAATTGTACTTTACTGGGTGAAAGATTCTTCAAAGCTTTGGAAGCCATTTGTGTCTAATCGATTGACAGAAATGCAAACACTTACGCTTCCAGAGTGTTGGAACCATTGCAGCGCTGCGGAAAATCCTGCTGATTTCATCACTAGAGGAGAATCTGCAGTTAAAATCGTGTCGAGTTCCCTGTGGTGGTCCGATCCAGTTTGGTTGTCCCATCCGGTCAACTTGTGGCCTGCATTAGATTTTTGCAACCAGCCTGATGACTATAGTGATGTGGTAAAGAAAGAACAACGAGCTGTAGTGGTGAACACTGTGACTCAAAAAAGGACTTCTGACATTTCTCTTACAAAATTTATTGATGTCAACAAATACAGCAATCTTACTAGACTTTTGAGAGTGACAGCTTGGGTAAAAAGGTTTGCACATAATGCCACGCCAGATACTTCAAAGTTGAAAGGACCTATTAGTGCTTTTGAATTTCAGAATGCTCTGCATACCTGGATTAAAACTGCTAAACTCTTGCATTAGTGAAATCCAACAACTCCTCTCTCAAAATACTTCGAGTAAACATACACGAATTTTCAATCTCAATTGTAAACTTAATGATGATAATCTTTTATTTTTGCAGGGACGTTTGCAGTTCTCAAGCGATGATGTGAAAACAAAATATCCTGTACTGCTTCCTTCTAATGATAAATTTGTTGAATTAGTTATATTAGATGCTCATGTTAAAATGGGTCATTTAGGTGTAGATTCTACTTTAACTCACTTAAGGGAACAGTATTGAATAATCAAAGGTAAACGATTTGTCAAAAAGGTTTTGAGAAACTGTTAAATATGCATACGTTATAAGATAAAACCTGGTGGTAGCTCCGTTACCACCTGACAGAATTAAAGAACAACCTCTTTTTGATATTTCTGGCGTAGATTTCGCTGGACCTTTTTTTGTTACTGACTCTAATAATAAGTGTTATTTGTTAATTTTTATCTGTGCAGTCACTAAAGCTGTGCATTTAGAGCTAGTTATTAATATGAATACTGATTCTTTTTTATTGGGATTTAGAAGATTTATTTCTCGTAGAGGATTGTGTTCGATTTTGTATTCAGATAATGCAAAAGCCTTTAAAAAGGCAAATAGTGAACTAAAAAAATGGTGGAATCAAATTAATGATCCTCAGGTAAAAAATATGTTTGCATATAAAAATATTGTTTGAAAATTTATTCTAGAAAAAGTCCATGGTGGGGAGGTTTCCGGGAGCGACAGATACGTACGGTTAAAACTTGTTTAAAGAAAACTATTGGTAAATCTTCCCTAACTCTTAAATATTTAGAAACTGTCTTTTTCGAAATTGAAGCCATGATAAATTCTAGGCCTATTACGTATCTATATAACGAACCCTCAGAACCTTCTCCACTTACACCTTCTCATTTTTTAGTTGGTAAAAGATTGATGTCTTTACCTGTTGTTAAGTATAAACCTAATGATTTGATTGTAAATAGAGATTCATTAACTAAAAAGGTATAAATATCAACAAACACTTTTGGATCATTTCTGGAATCGGTAGAGGAAGGAATATTTACTTCATCTAAGATCTGCTTATATTTCTTTACCACCAGGTAAGATAACATCATTTAAGGTAAATGATATTGTTTGAATCAATGATGAGAGTTATCCCTGAAATATGTGGATGCTGGGAAGAATTTTGGAAGTGTATCAGGGACGAGATGGGAACATTCGTTCTCTTTTGATAAAAACCCCTAAAGGAGATATAAGACGCTCAGTTCAACTTGGAAGTAATTTAGAAATTAACCCTTAAACAAAAATGTTTATTGCAATCTGTAAATATATATATATTTCGATAATATGCATGTGTTATAATTGATTGTTTTATATTGTTATCTTAATTATTAAACATTCATTTAATTTTAATTATTGCAAATTTCTGCTAAAGATAAATTTTTGATTTTATATTTCAACTAATATTGTTCTTGAAAATTTTGTTTTGCAAATTTATGGTAAGTGAACTCAAAAGAGTTCAGGTGGGGAGGGTTACAAATATCTGCCTGACCAGAAGAGGGCGTTATAATCACTCACTCACTATAATTCTGTAATCACTTATGTGGCAGGCAATGGATTGAATTGGATGGCTCATTGGAGAGCCCCATTTCGTATCATATATTTTTTATTGTTTTTATTATTAAATTGTTGCTTGTTATTAAATATGGTTTCTTTATTAAGGCACTCATTCACCACTGAATCATTCTGCAACAACATGTTTAACTGTTTCAGTGGTTTCTGTGTCAATTCGTTGTGCACAATTTCTTGTGGGGCAATTAGTCATGAACACAATTCGTCGCAGCGACAATTAATCTTGAGTACATTTCGTAGCAAAACAGTTCGTAGTGGGCACAATTCGTTGTCAGCCCAATTTTTTTAAGATTTCAATGAATTGCCCAGTAATTACTGCACAAAAAAGGGGTGTTACTTTGGAAAAATTTACACACAAGACTTTTCTTGAAAAAAATGCTATGCTATTATAACTGATATCTGAAAACTCGCCTCTGTATGCTTCCCGCCTTTCTTTTGAAGGAAATGAGGACTTGAGGGGGAAATTTAATTTCTTCTAGATAAGTAAGGCAGCATTGCTTCCGATGTATTTTTCAGGAGAATTTACGATGTATTTTATAAGATCAATCTTCTTAAGACGATCGGGCTATTAGTTTAGTAATAATAAGCGTTTGACTTTTATGTACAAAAAGTTTATTGTACAATGATGGGGTGGGAAACGACCACCCTGAATAACTTTTGATCTAATGATGGGATTTTCACGTTCTAGGACTCAACCATAATGGCTCAAGAGAATGACCTCAAATATGCTATGCTCATATTTCTTATAATTCTGTGCTAACTTCTTTTGGTTTGCTTAGATAGTTCTAGAGATAAGGCAAAAAGTATGATATTTGTAAAAAAGTAAACTTAATAGTCAGAGGCTCTCCTAGCTAAACTATTTGGACCAGATTTTCCAATTTAGGGTTACACTCTATAATTTAAGTTAAAAACTTAAATCTGTAAATAAAATAAAATAAACAGGTGTTTCCCTAGAGAAAGTAGATTTTCATGCGATTTCTTTATTTATATTTAACTAGCAACTTTCAAATTATGGCATAATTGACGTAATCATTAAATTATTGACATAGCACGGAAAAAATCTAATCTCCAAAATATCTGATAAAAAAAATCAAATAAAAAGTCTGTTTTTTGTTTTGTTTTAAAATTTTTTTGTTTGAAAACTTTTACTGGTCTTATACCTTAAAAAGTCTTAGTTTCCGCTAGTAAACATTTATACCTGTTGTAAAAGTCAAATTTCTATGTGTGATAGCTAAAATGATCAACTTTTTTTCTTTTTTAATTAAAAAAAATTAGTTTCGAAACAAAGTAACACCTTGTAAGTAACAATAAGCAAATCACAAACTCCTTTTAAGAACTTTCATAATCTTTGAACGACCACAAATAAAATAATGTGTTCGCTTTTGTAGACAATGCAATAGTTTTAACTTCTTGAGAGAGATATTTCATCAAAATCGCTAGAAATTATGCTCACTCTGAATTCTCCCAACGACAAGTGGTGCATGCGACGAATTGAGCCCACGGTGATTTGTCTTTGCGTCAAATTGTACAAACGACGAGCTGTCATCACGAGGAAATGTGCCCACCACGAATCATACTCATAACGAATTGTGCGCGCGACGAGTTGCCGCGAGAAAATGCTTCCACTACGAATCGTACTCGCGACGAATTGTGAGCCTGCGACAAATTGCCGTTGTGACGAGTTTTGTGCCCAACGAATGTTCTCCTGACGAATTGTGACTATGACGAATTGTCATGGTGACAAATTGTGCCCAAGATCAGTCGTGCCGCCCCAAGGAATTGTGAGTGATCCACGACGAATTGTGCACTATGAATTGACTAAGCACCGCTTCAATGCATATATCGAAAATTTCATTTGAAATGTTGAAAGACAAACACTGATAATAGGAAATGGATACGTACCCAAGTTTTGTAGCAACGGTCATTATCAGGGCATAACTTATCTAAATCATCTAATGACAGCATTCGTGACGCAACATTTCTATCTGGTTTTTCTATTACTTCAATTACAAGAGAATCATCTGAAAGAATTATATTTAAATTATGACACGAAAACAAAAATTAACGCTCTGAAAAAAGGATTTTCTTTACCTTTCTTTAAATCAACTGAAACAATAGCCCTCCATTCAACAATTCTTTTACCTAAATAAAAAGTAGATCATTTAGATAAATGAATAGATTTGTTTAAACTAATTTATGTATCTATTCATATCCTTAAATATACAAAGATTAAAAGTGAGAAATTTCTCAGACTACGTTCACGAAAAAAAAAATTAAAAATTCAATTTAAGCACTTTTTTCTGCATTTTTAAAATAAGCTTAATGGTCTTAGTAAATTGGGTACTTTTATTAAGGAGTGAGACTTACAAAAATAAATGCACTAAAAACCTCTACATTATGCTCAATTCTAAATTAAAAGTTCAATTATTAAGGTATTCAGTTATATTTCGATTTATAAACTAAATTGTAAAGTTTTCAAAAGTATGGTTATTTTAAATATATTGAGATATAAATATTGTCCATTGCTTGAGAATGGAAAAAAAAATGTCCTTCCAATCTTTTTTTTCTTAAAATTTAAGAGTCATATTAGAATTACTGTAGAGTTATTCATATCTTTATCATTGAATTATAATTTTTTCTTTTAAATAGAAATATTTTAATTCATTATCGAGGTAAAAATATGCTTACATTTACAGTTCCACATGCGAATATTGAACCAGATGCGAAGATTGAAGACACAATAGACACATCCCTGAAACTGGGTCTTTTTAGGATATGAGACCAGTAAAAGTTTAAAACAAAAACTTTTTAAACAAAATGAAAAAGGGAATATTCTTAATATTTTTTGATCTAAGCAGTAGATTTTAACGCACTACTGTGCTATCTAAATTTTAATTGGGCTAATTAAACGATAGAAGAGATAGATATATGATGGTATCACATGAAAACATACAGAAAAGGTCGATATTATGAGCATGAAATGTTAAGATAAATTTCCTAGCCACTGTCAAATATTTAAGTTACAAAAATTGTATGTTTATAATAAGCTAAAAATTGTTAGCTATTACGACAGAATTGTTTGTAGGAAAATTCCTGCTTTTTAAAATGATCAATATTATACATACAAAAAGATTTAAATGGCAGACATTTATTTCTGGTATCAATACAGAAGAACAAACCTTCTTATAATTTTAATAGGAAAACAGGGTAAGTTTTCTTCTAAACAAAAGAAAAACTCTATTGCATTTGAAAAGAACCATCTATCAAATTCCCTAAATTATAACATTATTTACTGTTATCAAATAGTATTTAATTTTTTTACAAAAACTTATGATTTGAAAACTTACTCTACAAGCATTTTTGTTCTAGAAATTTCTGTTTTAATAAAGTACATCTGAAGAAACAACTAGTCTACCTACTCTAGATAATTATTTAAAATCAAAATAATGGCCCATTATAAAAGAAAAAGAGGTTCGTCATAACTGTATTTTCACTCGAGAAACGCATAAATTTTTTAAGTCTTATTTTTGCACCCAAATTATAAGGATTATAAGGATTATAGCCACAAGAAATATGATCCAAATAATGTAACTAGGAAAATACCAAAGGTTTTAGTTTACTTTTTGCATTTTATAAAGGCATTGTTCCCTATGTATTTTTTTTCTTCATTAAACCGAATAAAACCAATCTTCTGACGAATAATTTAGAAAATAAGGGTTTTATTTAGAAAAACTACAAATAACACAACTGACAATGCTATATGACAAGTGAGATATTTTTTCCAAAGTATTTTTGCAAGCTGAATAGAAATGATATAGAACGAATAGTTCAAAATTTAAAGGGTTTTTTGTGCATGAAAAGTACTTCTTTTGACATGTGCACATTTTATATTGTTATGTAAGAACTTTTTTTGAACATTTAAGGTATATTTTTTAAGCTACCTTAAATGATAAGATAAAACAAGAATTGAAAATATAAGTAGATACGAATTTATATATAAGGGTTCTGTGTACAAAAAGTACTATCTTCTATTTGTTCTTATATAGGAATGCCATTATTGCTATACAGACACGTTAGGAATTGGTTCTATGTTTTTTTTTTTTTTTTTTTCGCTTAATCGAACGAAAAGAAAGGACTAGTATTTTAAAAATTGCAATGTTCTCTTTAAATATTAAAAGTTCTATTTTTTGAATTGTATATAATATGAAGAAAATCTTTATAATTTAAAAGTTATTTATCCTATCAACTTGTGATTTACCTCATTCAACTTAGCATGAAAAATTGTACCGGAAAATGTACTTTACGTGTTCAGATAGCCTCTATATAGCAATGGAAAAAATGTACCTAAGTACATGTCAATAGAAGTACTTTTTAAACATAAATCGCTTTTAACTTTTAAACTATCTATTCTAATTACTCTTGTATAGTCTCATACGATTCAACGTAAGAAAGAACATTGGAAAAAATGACTCGCTTGTTTAGATAGAAATGTCAGATGCATTAACAGGTAAAAATATAAGTTTGCACTCTTTGTTCATACGGCCCATATGACTTAAACTATTAGTCTGATCATAAATTGTTCTCATTCGATTCAGCGAAAAAGAAAAAAAAAAAGAGTAGATTGGAAATAGAAGCAATGTATCAGTTGCCTTATAAGAAGAAATTCAATTTTTCTTCTCAAATCCCCCCCGTTTCCCTCGGAAAGAGGGGGGGGGGGAAAGGAGAAAAAAAAGAGAGAAAAATGTACAGAGGAGATTAGGGGAGATTTTAAGTATCATTTATTACGACATAACAAAGCTTTCTCTCTAAAGAAAAGAAAGAAAAACTTTTGATATTAATTTTTCCGAAAAATAAACTTTTTATTGCCATATTTACTGGACTAATATGAACCAGATTTAATCGAAAACGCAAGAAATTGTGTTCACAGCGAATTATCGCTACTGCGAGTAGTGTCTTCGTAGAATTGTGCTTGAGACGAATTGTCGTTACGATGAGTTGTGCTGTGCCCAAGAATTGACATCGAGACGAATTGTGCTCATGACATATGGTCCCATGAAAAATTACATGCGAAGAATTGATGCAAAAAAATCACGGAAGTAGGTGGAGTCTCCTAGTCTTTTAAAAAAATTATTCAAGATTTCTTCCATGCACTATAAATAATATTCGCCGAGCCTAAAGTTCTAAAAAACATAGTAATAATAAATTTTAAATGCGTTCAAATTTCCCAAAAAACATAGAAGTCAAGTTTGTTAGTATGTATTTTGTTAGATGAAAATTCACCACTTAACTGCAGGGAGAAATATTTCTTGCTTTTATGAATAATAGATGGCACCACTGAAGAATTATTTTGCCCTCTTACATTCTTGTATAAATTTAAGGAATATTTTTTCGAGTGCATGAGCTCTCAATTCTTTAAAGCATTTCTTTCGACCTTATATTGTGGTACAAAAGTGATACTTTGAAGCAGGAATTCAGTACATTGATTACTTAAAGCAAAAACGAGATGGCTTCTCTATTCAAATAATTTCAGTTTATTGAGAAAAAAATAAATGAAAAATTTAATTTTTAAAAATTATACTTTGTCATAATAAAAAATAATTAAAATCGTAATGAAAGTTTACCATAATCTAGAAATATAAAATTAAAGAAACATTGTATATTCTAAAAATACACATATTCTAAATACATTTAGAATATTCTTCTCATACGTACATTCTAAAAATTTTGACGATTCATCATACATTATATATCAAAAAGCATTGACCAAAATTTTAACAGCAATTTATGTACCGAATTATTCAAATATATTTTTAGGAATAATTTTTAAGAGAGTTATTAAAAATACGATTTTATAAAAAAATTTACGTTTTTTAGCTGTTCCTCAACCAAACTCACAATTTTGAAGGCTGCTAGATTCTAAGGCTCAAATCTTGTTTTTGTAATTATTGCTGTTTACTTTTTTAAAAATATTTTTTTATTCAAAAATAAAAATGGAGAAGAAAACTAGTTCTTTTTAAAAAAAATAAGTAAAAAAAAACTTGTTTTTACATTTTCTGTTCTCTTATGCTAAATGTTTTTCCCCCCTTCTTTTTTTGGGAATCATTGAGGAAATATTTAAGTGACCTGCATCATTAGATAACATGCTTGAATTTGCATATTATCTATTAAAAAAAGTTCAATTCAAATATTTTAATATTTTTATAAAAAATTTTAGAATTTTTGTTGAAAAAATTTTCCAAAATGCAATTTTTTTTTTTTTTTTTCTGCTGTCCTTTTAAAGCAATTATAATGCAAAATAATTAAAACGCATTATTAAAATGTTTATCTCCTTTTCAAAATATAACATAGTAAATCAAGAATAACCTTCAGTTAGTGAGGGACCTTTATTTCTCTGGCTTATGATGCAATAAGTGTTCGAGGCTTCAAGTTTCGTATCAATTTCCCTGGATTCAACTTGAAGAAGACGAATTCTAAAGTAACCACTTCTCTCGAGAAGATGAAAAGTCATAGCGAAGTCATTCATCTAAAATAGTAGAAAAAGTTTAGAAATTAAATTAGTTCTAAAATTGTGTATTAAAGAAAATTTTTTTATTAACTTAAATTATTTGAATCGATGAGTCAGAAAACAAGTCAAAAAATAAAAATTGAGATTTTTGCATTTTGAATTTTAGGTAAAGTGGATGCATAGTAAGAATCCTACTTGGTATAGTATATTTTGTGCAGTGAAATCTCAATTTAGTTCGAAAACATGACATATTCTGGGGATGACTTGTTCTCGAAATAAACGTGGAAATATATCGCTAGATGGCTGTCGTCGTTGCTTATGAAATTGTTCACAAAACCTAACAATTAATTATTTAGGTTTAACTCATTATTTTGTTGATGCTTTTAATCACACAATGAGTGATTCAGAGTAATCTTTTAGATGGTATATATGTTACCGGCAAAGTTTAAAATCCGGCATTCTATAGAATGCCTAGGAATTGTATATAATGTCTAAAATTAGCCGGCAATGTATGAAACGATTTATATTTTACACATTTCCTAGGCATTCTATAGAATGCCAAATGAGAAACAGGCAAAGTATAAGATCTTCTGGGGCCATGTTAGTAAAGGTGATGAAATGGATATTTTGTGCAATATTTGTTGCTAAACTGAAAATAATTGTGACATAAATGTGAATTTTTTATGTTAACATTTTGTTCCCCTTAATAAGAAAGACATAAATTATGTATTGTACTTTCTTTACGCATTTTGAATAATTTTTTTTTAATGGCACTCTCATTATTTTTTCGGAATAACATTTTTATTTACTTTCAGGTGTCACATTATACCAGTTTTATTTATGAAAGCTCTACACCTGGTAAGTTACTATATCTCCTTTTATAGGTGGCTTATTCAAAATAATATTTTCTCTAAGAAAAAGTACCCTGGAAGTGACACAATAGCTAGTTAAAGAGGCATATTCTGGAAAAGTTGTCATAAACCACAGGAAAATTGCAGACAATCAAAAAGTTTTTACAATTTAAACCAAATGAGTTTTTATATTTCTATGAAAATTTCAAAGATAGTGATAATCCAAAGACTTATGAATCCATACAAATATCCACGAGTATGTAATAATCTAAGACTTAAAACAATTTTTTTTTTTTTTTTTCATTTTAAATTGGCAAATTATTATTATTTTCGCTAAATACTGTACAATATTCGTTTGAAGGTTATGTCCGAAAACCAGTCATCTCCAAGTTTTAATTACTTTTTAAATTACAAAATTAGATGTTATCACACAATTGCAATAAAATATATTGTAACCAACCATATTTTAATATTAAAAAATTAAAAAAAGCTATATTTATCAAGCATTGAACTATTTAACTATATAACTTATTATATATTAAGCATTTATCCACTCAACTATTTAGTTTTTAACCTCACTTGTAAAATTATTTTTGTTTGAGATGCCGGATTTCAAAATCATTGATTCATTTATGGAGGGAATGGGCGTTTATTACGGGAAAACTGAAGGGTAAAGATCCGGATCTTTTGTCAACGTCATCTGTGGCGTTTATCTATTTCAAACAGTTGTCCTACCCTCTTTCTGAGGGTTCCAAACATTGACTTGGACTGAATTCTTAACATGGCATATCCCGTAAAACAAAGTGACGTATGTTTCTCATCGAATTTAATAACACAATAGTTCAACTATATTGAAACGCTTGTTTGAATAACAAATAATCAATTTGATCCAATGGCATTATCTTATTAGCTTAAGGACAGTCAAATTTTTTTTAAGAAAAAAATAAAAGTAAGGATTGTTTATCAGTTTCAGTTTCGAAGGCTTGTTTCAACTTTTTCATACTAAACTGGGTCATGACTAAAGCCAGTTTTGGTAATGGGTTCTTACCCATTAAAAAGAAAAAGACAAAAAACCCACCTGAAGTGGCTATAAAAAAAAAAGAGGACCAAATTTAGGTTGAGAGATTCTCAGGTATGAAGTTACCTAATTTAGTTTAATATTAAATTGGGTCATGACCCATACCTGTTTATTGATATTTCAAGACCCTTTCTGGACACCACTGGGAATTCACTTTAGGCAGAGTTTATTATTAAATTTGGATATCGTAACATCCAATCTGAATATTACTTGAAAAATTAGTACTCAAATTGGATGCCTTTTAAAATCTGTTTTAGGACGAATTCCACGTCCAATTTGTATACATTAAAATATCTTTTTTTTTGGCACACTTAGTATTTGTGAATTTATTTTAAATGTTACTTACAGCATCATTTACATATTGTTTTCATTAAATCGTTACAATAAACTTTTAAAATTAAGAGATATGAACGTTTAAAACTTATTAGTGTTAAAAAATATGACAAATAGTTCAAAAATTTCTATCCATTAATAAATAATTAAATAACTCTCTCAGTAATGCTTTGACTTTTTCATATTTAAAACTGGACAGGATCTTGATTTGAAACACAATTACATTAAAAATATTTCCTTGCCTTACAAAATTGCTTAAAAATTTTCTCCTACATTGCAGGATAAAACTAATTGTGAACATTTTATTTTACTAGTTAATTTAGATATTTTTTCAAAAGCAGTTAACACAAATTACAATCAAGAGCATCAACCCATTAGTAGGTCGTTTAGTTACTTTCATTAGAATCTATTAGTTATTTTTCTAAGAATCTATCAGACGTTGTCATGGAAACTGGGTTACTCTTTAAGTCGGTTGAGGGATGAGGTAGCAAACACGGGAGAGAAAGTGGCCAGTATTGGCGTTTAAGAAAGCAAAACGCCGATGTTTTTTTTTTTAAACCGAGAATCGTACGATTTTTTAGAGCATTTCTAATAATTATTATTTTAGATACTAGTTGTAAGCTAATTTATTAATTAGTACTTAAAAAGCAGATTTTCTTATTATGATTTTTTTAACTAAACTAATTGTAAACAATAGAAAAAAAATATATATTTGAAAAGGTTTTTTTTTTTTTTTGCTTTGCTGAAATCTAAGTAAAAAAAGGAAATGCATAGATGCGCATAAATACGTTGTTTTAAATATTTATTTTTATATGCTTACTTTTTGTAGCATATAGCTTTTGTATTAATTTATCCCACATTGGTGTTTTGTGGGGGAAGAAAAAGCCAAGGCAGGCATAGGTAGCATAGGCAGGGGATCATTGATCATGAAAAATATCATACATATGTTTTTTAACATTTACTGTTCTTATATATAATATATATTATATATTATATATATATATATATATTATATATATATATATATATATTATATATTATATATTATATATTATATATTATATTATATATTATATATTATATATTATATATTATATATTATATATATATATATATATATATATATATATATATATATATATATATATATATATATATATATATATATATATATATATATATATATATATATATATATATATATATATATATATATATATATATATATATATATATATATATATATATATATACACAAACTTTTTTTCAGAAAAGTTTTTTTTTAAATAATTTTTTTCTGAAATATATATTTATTTCTTAGAGACAAAACAACTTGGATTTTTAGTATTATCCACATAGGAAGCGCATACTGTATGTACGCCCCCCCCCCATATTTTCTGCTGCCATATCCCACCCTCAACAGGAGCTCATTGACCTGTCCTGGTGGTTATCATGTTATTCATTTAATATTTTAACAGTTGACAGTTCCTTCTGCAAACTTTTTGTGAGGTCGTCCTGAATTGAATTCAATCCACAATTTCTTATCAGGAGAAATTCTACTTTGGTGGTTAGGCGCATTTTTTCAAAAGAAAATACATATTTTAAAATATCAGAATCTTCCATTGCTTTTCAGGATCTTTGTGGGTGAAAGGTGGCTTAAGAGATAAATCCGTATAATTAGTTATTTAAGTATAGTAGAATTAGTCTGAAAATATTTTGTCAGATACTGAAATATCTTAATATTTTCTACATAAGAGAAAGAATCTCTCAGCTTTTTTGGCTTTGTATTTCAAAAATAATAATTAAAATATTGACTGGTTCAAATTGACCTTTCGATGTTAAAAAAAAATTATTATTCACATTTTGTATCTTTTTTTGAAATTATTTCACTTCCTATGCTTACACTTATATTATGGAATTTGTATTTCAGATAATATTTAAAAATCCCTTTAATTAAACAAAACTAAAAATCTTAAATTTCCGCCATCACATTATTAAAGCTCCTATAAAAAGCGAATTATACTTCAGAGCTACACATGGCTCAAAAGACAGAAAATTTGAATCTTTAAGGAGATTGAATAAAGCAAAAACAATTTTAACTTTTGTCGTAAAAAAAAAAAATAATAATAAAATCATATGTTGAATTAGCTACACAGCAAATATGCTCAATTGTCATCAGTTTAATAATATTCACCCATCTATTTTGGTTTTTTTTAAAAAAAAATTTTTCTTATTCATTCATTCTGAAGGGGAAAGAATTTTCATTAAATATTGTACATATGAGGTTAATATTTAGAAAAATAAATAATCAAATACAATTTTACTATACTGGTTTAAATTTGTTATTCTTTTTTCATTTATGAACAGGGTTTGTTGATTTAAATTACGATTTGAATCATGACTTAAATCAAATGATTTTTTTAAGAAAATCATTGATTTAAATCAACTGATTTTTTAAATATATATATTGATTTAAAAAATTAAAAAAACAGTGTTTTAAATTATTGATACTCTTATTATTATTTCTTTTCTAAGTTTTAAAATTCATTTTAAATAAATTGCTGCATTAATTAATTTTAGCTAACGAAATTACTTTCTTTCTTGGTATGTGTTAGACTCCATCACATTTCAAATTACATTTTTAAAAATCTTTTGATTTTTGAGATTGAAAGTACAGATTAAAGTAAACATTTAAGTTTTTTTTTCTCATAATATGTTTACAGTATCTTTGGTATTATCAGATTTTCTATAAATAAATATAGTGAAAAAAAATGTCAATTAGTATATAGATTTTTTTAAAAACTTTTTTCAGCTGAACTTTTTTTAATGAATGACTACACTTATAAACACAATCTGATACATTTATTTTGTCATTTTAAAAATCAAAAGAAAAAAAAAGAAATCACTATTTTAAATTAAAATTATGGTTCGGTAATTGAAACTTTGTTTTAAAAGTTAAAGTATTTTTAAATTCTCTATTTCATCTAGTGTTTAAATTTCAATCATGCATATGTTTCAAAATGGTTACTATGCATTCAGAGCAATAAGTAACAAAATAATACAAACTAACAAAAAACATGCTAACATTTAGTAATTCGCAACAAAAGAAGAAGATAAAATTTTAACAAGGAATCACAAAAAAAAAATTTAACAATTAATGCAAAAAAAAAATAATTTATAACTATAAAAAACGAGCTAACATTAAATAACTAGTAAAAAACAACAAATTAACAATTTATAACTAATAAAAAACAAAACAAAAGAACAATTAAGCGATACGAGTGAAAGAAAACGAAAAAAGAACTGCACAACGAGCTGGCTGACCAGTGTAAAAACTTAGCCAAAGCGCCAATTCCTTGGCCTTGAAAACTAATCCAGCGCCAAACTAAGACAACTCCTTCTTTGTACATTCGCTTTACGGAGAAGGTATTTATAAGTTAAATACATTTAAACATGAAAAACTTCGAATGTATGTTTCAAGATAAACTTTTCTTATTATACAACATTAATTTATATTTGAACGCGCATTTAAACTGCAATTAATTCCAAAATAGAGAAGAACTACTTTTCAAAGGCAGAGTATTACATATCCTACCCTTCCCTGCAGTGCCAACTTAAGGTGGAATGTAGTATAGTTATTTTTATTAGAATTTGAGACTGAGGGAAGGGAGCCGCAGCCCTTGACAAGCGACTAGGGGAAGGACGATTCCATTATGTTAAAAACTTAAAAGAGTTTCGTCGGAAGAGTAAAAATAGGGCAAGAGGGAAATTACACTGAGAATATTGGGGATATTTTCGTATTGGCTAAATTTCTAAGGTTTGCCGTCACCGTTCGCATTTGTTTATGTTTATTTTTTGCGACGTTTGGTGTCATTTTCGAACTCTTATAAAATATCTTATTTGTTGAATTTTTTCGTTATGTTTTTGTTATCTGTTTTGCTTTTGTTGTTTGAATATTTTTTACTTTAAAGTTATATATATATATATATATATATATATATATATATATATATATATATATATATATATATATATATATATATAATACAAAAATTAATACTTTTGTATTAATAAAAGAATTAAATCTCTTTCGTTTTAATAAAATGTCTTTGTTAAAGAATAAGCGTAGAGAGATTCTATTTTGGGAATTCAAGGCTGATAAACATACGATTGAGTTATTTTTAGAATCTCTCCCCCTTTCACTTCCATATAAGGAAGCATGAAATGATTTTCCTTAATGCGTAAGGATACAAGAATGTCAGAGACTGTGCCTGTTTACTCAAATCTGTGTTAGTATAAAAGCGAGAGCAATGCTTTTCGCATGGCTTTTTCATCATGTTCTGAACCTGAATAAGTTGTTCCGGAATTGTCCAAAGTCTTGTCCACCCCCTCCCTTGCGGAGTGTGGATGTGAAGTGTTATCGATACCAGCCTACTACCATTAATAAAGATTTTTTGAGTGTAACATGGCTTACGACTGCATTATTAAAGCTAAATACACCACTGATAACAGGGATGAAGCTCTGTTATTATAAGACTCCAGGATGGTTACTTGCTGAGGAAACCATTGTTATCTATTTTCCGGCTGACTGCAACGTTGAGAAAACCTCATCCATCATCCCCCGGGAAACGAAAAAAGAGAATCGCCCATCCCGGACGAAAGAAGTGCCTAGTCCGCGGTGAAAAACGAATGAAGGAAGGTCTGACTTCACCACTCGATCTTTAACTACCCGTACCTTCATCGCTGTGAGAATGCTGACGCTCCATGCCCCATAGTGTTGATCGAGATGACCCTACAGTGTCCAATCTGGAAATGACCGATGACCCTACAATTCCGTAGTGCTCAGATTGTGAAAACAAAAGTGAATGTGCGCGTTAAAAACAAAAAAATGATAATATTTTTTGTTTCTCTTCAACATAAAAAGACATGAAGGTCAAAGAACAGTGTGGAAAATGGAAAGAAAGTACTGTAGATATATATTTTTTTTAATCCTCTTATTTTTCTTTCTCACTAGTATGATCAAATATTTTAGTGATATTAGATATGAATAGTATGCTAACATTTTTATTTCAATAATTGAATAGAATTTTATTAAGAGTTAGATTGCATTTCTTGTATTTATATTGCTTTTCTTTAAAATGATGATATAATATTGTTTTTTATCGTGCATTTAAAATGTTTTTGAAATAAATAAATGTGATTCAAACGTCAATTAAATTAGTGACGGCAAACAAAATTAAGTTATTATTTAAACTTTTGTTTCCTAATGATTTTTCTAGATTAAACCGTAACAAAATTCTAAATTTTTCAGAATTTTCTTTTGAACCTAGCGATGAAGACTTTTCAAACAAATTACAAGAAATTTGTAATACTTTCAATTTTTCGGAATTAGTTAAAATTTCAGACATTTTAAATATTTCCAGTGAAGGAAATAAAGATGAAATTGCAAAGCACATTTTAACTTGTTTATGTGATTTTGATATCTTAAAAAATTCGATAGTAATGGAAAATCCCTCTGAAGATGAGGATGAAACTAATCAGTTTCAATGTAAACCAACTCAAACTGATTTTGAATCACATTTACCAATTAAAACTTGTGTAAGTCAATTTACGCAAGTTAGTTTAAATACTAAAATATATGTTGATAAAGAAATACAAACTCATGTTTATACTGATAAAGATATGGCATCCTTTAGTCAAAATTCTAGCAAGGATATAAAGAATAGAGAAACAGAAACTAATTTAATAGTAAATTTTTCGGATATTGAAGCAGTTACTCCTATGTTTAAAGGAGAAAAACACGAAAATATTAATTCTTGGTTTGAAAATTTTGAAACTCATGCCAATTTATTTAAATTATCTGATATGCAAAAATTTTTATTTGCGAAAAGATGTTTAAAGGGTAATGCCTTAACATTAATAAGAAGTGAAAGTTGTTTAAATTCATATGAAAAATTAAAAAATCTTTTGCTTGAAGAGTTTGGATTTTATTGTAATAGTGCAGAAATACATGCAATGTTGCAAAAAAGAAAGCAAAGATATAATGAAACTCTTCAAGAGTATTTCCTTAAAATGAAAGAAATTGCCACTCAAAGTGATATTGATGACTTAGCTCTAATCACTTACATGATTCAAGGAATACCAGACCAAACAAATAATAAATCAATTCTTTATGGAGCCAATAATCTTTTTGAATTTAAACAAAAACTTAAAATCTATGAAAAAATTAAAAGTGACTTAGATAAAAATAAATTTCAAAATAACAAGGGACCATACATGAAGAAAATGGAAAACTCTAAATATGACATTAGGTGCTTTAAATGTAATGCACCAGGACATAAAACTCCGGCTTGTCCTAAAAATAAAAGTGTAACCCCGAATGTGACAAAACCCAAAATACATCATACAACACAGGAGATCCCAATAAATCAGTGTAAATACTGTTCGAAGAAAGGACTTTTGAATCAGTTTCACATGGGATCCTCGTGTGTAAACAACCCTAATGTTGTTGAAATGAACGTTCAAAATATGACAAATAAACAATAGCAATTAATAATATCCGGATATCAAGTGGAAACTAAATACCTAAATGGATATCAAGTCGAAAATAAATACCTAAATGGATATAAAGTGGAAAATAAATACTTAAATGGACGTCCAAAACCAAAACAAAATGAAAATGTAAAAAAAGAGATATTATTGAATGTTGATACCGGGTCAACATTGAATATAATACCAAAAGACCTTGTGTCAAAACTAAAAATTCCTATTAAAAAATGTGAGGAATTAAATGTTATCCAAACGAAAGGACAATTAACATTTAACAAAATTTGTGAGTTTCCCCTTAAGATAGGCGAAATTATTAAATCAGCTAAGTTTTTTATAATTGATACTGATTTACCATATGCTTTACTAGGGTTGCAGACTTGCAAGGATTTTTGTTTGTCTATTGACTGTGTCGGGCCAGTTGTTACTCAAGTTGGTAAGAGACTGATCATCTCTGCTAAATCTAACAATGACAACTTATCCTTGCACATTAGACAACAGAATTCTCATAAAGTTAAGGTCAAAAATTGTGAAAAAAAAAAAAAAAATAGAAGTTTAAGATGTTTCAACAAAAGTAAACATTTTGAAAAAAGTTTAAGATGTTTCAGTAAAATTAAACATTTTGAAAAAAAAGTGAGGGGTAACAAAAATAAAAAGAACAGGGAAAATAGGAAAAAGAAAGAATGACCAAGAAGTTAATAACAAAAAGTACAGGAAAAAGAAAGAAAGGCCAAACATTTCAAATGATTCGAAGATAGAACTAGGTAATGGGTGCATACATTATCAGGTTAACATCGACGAAAAAATAGGAAATAAAAAGAATTGTTTAAGTAAACAAACTTTTGAAATAGTACATGTATCAAAGCTTAGGAAATATCACAACCCACAAATGTTGAAATTAAATCATGAATAGTGTCCAAAACAAAAGAAAATTTTTTACTTCTTCAAGGGAAGAAGTGATATTTGGATAAAAATCCATAAAAATTTTGTATATTTCTGTGTGAAAAAAAAAAAAAAAATTTTTTTTTTGAAAATTTTAGTTGATTAGTTATAAAAATATGTTTCATTTTTCTTTCTGTTTAGTTGCCTAAACAGATAAAGTGTATTATCATGTTTTTATTATTGTCATTGTAAATAGTTGTTTTTTTTTTTACAGATAATTGAAAAAATGTTATTTGTAGTAGTGAAAAGGAACAGTCGTACCAACATAAATTTTAAAAGTTCAGAGAATTCTAAATTTTATTATGATTTCTTTTTGGCTTGCCAAAAATCTTTCTTGGGGGGGATGTAATACAAAAAGTATAATACTTTTGTATTAATAAAAGAATTAAATCTCTTTCGTTTTAATAAAATGTCTTTGTTAAAGAATAAGCGTAGAGAGATTCTATTTTGGGAATTCAAGGCTGATAAACATACGATTGAGTTATTTTTAGAATCTCTCCCCCTTTCACTTCCATATAAGGAAGCATGAAATGATTTTCCTTAATGCGTAAGGATACAAGAATGTCAGAGACTGTGCCTGTTTACTCAAATCTGTGTTAGTATAAAAGCGAGAGCAATGCTTTTCGCATGGCTTTTTCATCATGTTCTGAACCTGAATAAGTTGTTCCGGAATTGTCCAAAGTCTTGTCCACCCCCTCCCTTGCGGAGTGTGGATGTGAAGTGTTATCGATACCAGCCTACTACCATTAATAAAGATTTTTTGAGTGTAACATGGCTTACGACTGCATTATTAAAGCTAAATACACCACTGATAACAGGGATGAAGCTCTGTTATTATATATATATATATATATATATATATATATATATATATATATGTGTGTAATAAAAGGGCTAAAACCCCTTTTATTTGTGTTATAGATAGCTTAAATAATGCAGTCGTAAGCCATCATACGTTCTAAAATGGTTTATTAACAGTAGGTTGGTATTGATAACAGTCCACATCCGCTCTCCACAAGGGAGAGGATGGACAAGACTTCTGTCAATTCTGTAACAACTTATCAGGATCACAACATGATGGAAAAGACAATGCGAAAAGCATTGCTCTCGCTTTTATACTAACACATTTTGGAGTAAAAAGGCACAGTCTTTGAAATACTTGTATTCTTACGCATTAAGGAAAATCATCTCATGCTTCCTTATATGGAAGTGAAAAGGGGGAGAGATTCTAAAAATAACTCAATCGTATGTTATTAGCCTTGACTTCCCAAAATAGAATCTCTCTACGCTTATTCTTTAACAATGATATTTTATGAAAACTAAAGAGTTTTAATTCTTTTATTAATACAAAAGTATTATAATTTTTGTATTACATATATATATATATATATATATATATATATATATATATATATATATATATATATATAGATTACCGGCATTGTATAGAATGCCTAGGCATTGTATGGAATACTGGATGTTTTTAGGAAAAGTATGAAATGTGAGAATTATTACATACTTTCCCTAAGCATTGTATATAATGCCTAGGCATTCTATAGAATGACAAATGCTATTTAGGCAAAGTATGAAATAAACGTCCTGATGAGGTTATTATGTAAATGATGTGCATGTTACTGTGAATGACCGAAATCGGTGGTTGTTGACTTTCACCGGTGAATGTTGACAATCACATTGTCGCTTTGGTGAATGTCCGAGATATTTATTACATCTGATTTGATATAAATTTATTCGTGGATATAATTACATTTATTCGATATTTTAATACTTACTGACGATAGATTAGAAGAAACATCAGTGTTTGGAGTATCGGGCAAATGTATACCGGGCAGTGGCACAGAACCTTAAAAAAACATCTGTGTAGGGTATACCGGGCAAATATACGCCGGGCGGTGGCACAGAACCTTAAAAAAAACATCAGTGTATGGTATACCGGGCAAATATATGCCGGGCAGTGGCACTTGATCTTAAAAAAACATCAATGTAGAATATACCGGGCAAATGTATGCCGGGCAGTGGCACTTATACTAGGTCTAGTTGACTAGACCTTTGGTAAATGTCCAAAATATATACTAGGTCTATTTAAGTGCCACTGCCCGGTATACCCTACACTGATGTTATTTTAATGTTCAGTGCCACTGCCCGGCATACATTTGCCCGGTATACCCTGCACTGATGTGTTTTTAAGGTCAAGTGCCACTGCCCGGTATACCCGACACTGATGTTTTTTTAAGGTCAAGTGCCACTGCCCGGGATACCCTTCACTGATGTTTTTTTAAGGTTCAGTGCCACTGCCCGGTATACATTTGCCCGGTATACCATACACTGATGTTTTTTTAAGGTCAAGTGCCACTGCCCGGTTTATGCACGGAATTCTTTTCACGAACTCCTTACGCTCCTCCAACATGTACAGAATTGCTGGAACCCCGACCGATAATTGTCAACAGTACCTCTCTGCATCAAAACGTTCTTTAAAGATAAAAGAAATCCAGTCTTCTCTGTAAAGCCTAATAATCAATTCTTTCTTTTTTGATGACCCTAGTTAAGTTTTTGTTTTAGAAAACCCCGCCAAAATTTGGCTTCCAATGTTGGCGCTAAAATAAGGCGATATTTTGCTAAGCTAAAGCTCTCACCAGCAACGTTTTCCGGATATCGAGCTCATTTTCCCCTTTCTTTCTAAATTTTTTAAGTCCGTTTGTATTATGGAATCGTCCTGTCCCTAGTCGCTTGTCAGCCCTTGACCTTCTAGTAGGTGTGGGGGAAGGGCACACCTAGTATTTATAAAGTAATTCATTCAGGCATGAGAGAGAAAAAAGGTCCAAATATTTTCTTGAAGCACATTTAGGGATGACAAATTGAAATGATATTTTTAGTTGCTTAATCAACCTAACTGCATCACATTTTTGCTTAACAAAACGGCACTCTGTTTAATAGAAAGCGGGAAGGAGATTCTATTTTAAAAATACAGTCATTGCTTTATTCGTTGTGAAGAATCGACATAGCAATGAAAACTCCTCTTTACTGACTCAGTCGTTTGTGGTATGGTCTCCTCTATGGTAGTATTTTCCAATATTTTTTAATTTTTCTATCCATTTTCGAATTTCTTAAGTTGAATAACATGGTATTAAAATATCGATACTCTTAATATCACGCGGGGAAAAAAAAGATGAGGAAATAAATTTGATTTACGGAGAAATCTCCCCTATAATTTGTATCAAAAAATGACTAGGTGCGCAATTTGAAACTCGCGTGTCGTAATAACTGTGAACGCAATTGTAAATTACGAATGGCAACAGGGATTATTTAGTTCGAATGTAAACGCCTTGGCCACCGTAAGCGCACATATATTGTAAAAATGAAGAATGGCAACAGCGGTTATGTTTTAGTTTTATGTTTAGACTTTATTCTTGTTAATTTAACAGCATACGAAGCCAACATAGTTAGAAAACGGGATCGTCAGAATCACGTTGAAAAGTATGGCAATAACTGCAAGAAAAAAAAAATAATTAAAAAAATAATTTTACTTCACGATGAAATCAGCCCAAAAAAAGAGCGTCACTAAGAAATTATTTGAATTCGTGATTTGAAAATTCGCATCCCATAATCAAAATAACGGAAAAAAATAATATAAAATTTTAAAATCGACTATCGAATTTTTGATACCATGTGGGAATGTATAGCGATAAGTGCGAGATTAGTAACCCAAAACTTTATCGTTAACTATTAAAGCTTTCGAAATTAACATCACTGGAACATTATTGAATAACATTGAAATCGGAGTTTAATTGCCTTTTTCAATTTTTATATCCACTATGAAATGAAAACTCAAACTTGATATTTATTGAATTAAATTAATGTTTATCGAATTAATATTTTATTTCTTTCTTGTGGATTGCTAAGCATAAATTAATAAGTTTTAAATTTAACATTTTTATTAGTAGCGTCATCTATTTTTATAAAATAAAACAAAAAGATCTACATTATGCCTACCTACTTATAACTTATTTTTAATGTTTTCTTTTGTTTGTTAAATGTTTTATAACATCGAAATACTATTATTTGACTTCTAAGAAATCAAGATTATTTCATTAATTTTCGATGCATAATTGCCATTAATATCAAAGTGAATGATTATGAATTGTCCATGGAATTAACACCATGAGTAATGAAAGAATAAATTAAAAAAAAAATTCTATCTTTTAATTCTAGTACATTCTATTGGATTTCAAATATTATTTAATTATTTAATTGCAGGGAATTATTTGTTTGTCACCACAGTGCGTTTATGAAAATGCAACTAGAAAAATGTGAAAAAAGTTTCTCAAAAAATTCTAATTGTCAAGGAATAATATCTATAAATTCTTATATTTATTATATAAAAGCTAGTTAATAAAGCTTTTATTTGCGTTTAATAATTATTGTTGAACTAATTTGATGTTTCATTAAAGCATGGTTGTTTACTTTTTTTCATTTACCTGAAATTCAAAACCTGAAATTCATAAAAATTATTTTAAACAAATAAAGAAAAATATAAGAATAAAATTTAATGCAAATTAGATATAAATAAATCTGTTAAACACCATTGATGACGCTATTTTATATCTTGTACGAAACTTTGACATAAATGTCCCGCGGTGGACTGATCGTTAAGACAGCATCACTGGCTGCTGTCTGTGTGCGGGTGGGTGGGTGACCACTTGGATTAGTCTGCGTAGGGACCGAGGGTGTGTGGTATTGGTCCTCGTTAAACTGTTCTACCGTAAAAGTGCTCGACTTCGCATGCAGGTCGTCGGCGGAGGTGCCATGCCCTTTGCAGAGGATCAAAATTGTCTTCGGACCATCCCCAGGGATGTTTCCCAGACAGTAGCCCATAATGCAGGTCAATTGCCTACGTAAATGACCTACGACAAATTATCTTAAAATTAGTATGAGAAAAATACTGGAACTAATTTATGATTGATTTACATTTTGTGAACAAACGGATATTGAGGAGGAGCTATAAAAAGACGTAGCAGAAGGCCGAGAAATGCAGTCAGAGATCTCTTGTGGATACTGTAGTTTACATGCAGCAAGCATAGTCAACTATCATTTTAATTTATCTCTTTGATTTAATCGTATGCCTAAATTGGTGTTTAATATATATGTATAGATTTGATCTAAAAGTTGGGGGGGGGGGGATGATAATCGGATTGCACTCTAAACCAGTTCAAAAATAACGATATCGTTTGAACGGATTTGTGCGGTAAAGCATAATGACCTAACAAAAAGGTACGCGGTGTTCCCAGGTGGTCACCCTCCCAAGTACTGACCGATGATGCTAATTTTTTTGCCATATGCAAAAATATCATGCCATATGATGCCAAATATATGATGCCATATTTTTTTCTTAAAAAATATATATTTTTTATTAAATTTGCTGAAACAAAATTTGAATATTTTTTTTTAGAATATCTTTCTATAATTTCTTAAATAAAAAAAATTCTGTAGAATAATTTACGAGCTAAAGCTTAAATTGTAAACTAATTTACATAATATCACAAAATTGTCTCATATTTCTCTTTAATTCGAAGAGACAAATGTTATCAACCAACAATACATAATGTTTAACAGAATAAAAAGTGGTTTAAAAGCTGTATGAAACCACCGAGTTTGATTATGTATGAAGGGATGCATATGAATAAAATATTTCGTAATGAAAAGAAAGTCGTTAAATGTTATGTTTACATTTATAAATAGTTGCAAGAGCAGAAAGATTTTTAAAAATTAAAAGTGATTAATTTTACCATATTTCAACTAATTAATTAATTACAATGCTGCTGGTTAACGAGACAAATTCCTTCGAATATAAATGTTCAATTCATCATCTCGTTTTGATGTAGGTAAAAAAAAAGGGAAATTTTATGCTTTTAATTACTGTAAACAATGTTGTAATGCTAAAATTTTTATCACCGGAACGTATGTTTGTTGATTAAAAAGGAATGGAGGAGTAATATAAACATTAGCTTGTATGCTTACCAATAAAACGAAGGGTAAAATTCTGGAAAACAATTAGATCCAATAATTATGATATAAATTCGAAATTTTTTTTTATAACTAAATATTAGGGGTCTTCTGTAACGACAGCTCTTCATAGGTATTTTCTGAATCCTTCTTTCACAAAAAAGTTCACACTTTCGAGATATTTATGAGAATTTGTATTTAAGCGATCAAAAAACACGGAAGCTATGAAAATTCAGCAAAGCATTACTGAGGAAGTAGAACTGAAATCATCAAACCTGATTGATTAATGAAGAAAATTAATTTTACAAACACACGTAAGAAATTTTTCAAATTTAACTTTCAATCAATTGCTTTAATCTAAGGGCACACAACCTGAATCCTGCGGGTCACAAAAGGTCCGTTCAAATTGTACGCTGTATATTATTTCAATATTCTTATTAATACGACACGTGTGAGTATCAAAACGCTTATTTAAATATTCACTATTTATTTGTGCCTATTTTAAAGTGAATCCAAGTTACTTTTCAATAATTTTTTCGGAAGTTATCGCTACGCATTCTCACATTGTCTTAAAATTCCGTTATTCTTATTACGGACGCTCGTTATTCGTGCTAATTGCATCATAAAGTTGAGTGATTTTTTTAAAACTTTTTTTTGTTGCAATTATTGCTATATTTTCTACCTTATTTTGAAGATCCCGTTATTTAAATACGATGTTATTACGACACGCGAGCTAATCGTGCGAATCACTTTTCGATAGGGAAGAGTGGGGTCAATTGTAAAATTTTTTACTTAACTATTTTTAACTAACAAAAAGTCCAATATATTATTAGTATTAATTAACAGACGAGTAAAGTAGACTATCCTCTACTAGAAAAAAAATATACCTTATTTTAAATGTTATTATATTAGTTATTAACAATTTTAGACAGTTGTGCACTTGTTACAATTGTCCTCACTTACCAATTGTAACTAGGACTGGGCGATATAGGAAATTTTATATCGTGATGCATCGTCAGATTTGCATCGCGATATAGCGATGTATCGCGATATAGTATTTTTGAATTTCATTTACTTGTAAGGCACAGAAAGTCAGATTGATTTAAATCAATTTATGAATTTGAAGATATATATGTTTTGCCAAAGAAAGATATTGTTATATTTTCTAAAAATGATCGCTCAAATAACAAAAGATTTCTTAGTTTAAAAATATAAAAAAAATTGAAATTTATCAATATATTTACCTAACATTATAGAAAGAAAATTTAAAAAATAAGTTCGTTAAAAATTATTTGTATGCTTAAAACAAAGTGCTAAATAAATTAAAAAAAAAAAAAAAAAAAAAAAAAAACCGCTTTTAAAACAACACTATTTTTTATCATTATTATTTCAAATAAATAATTAAGTTATATTGAATAATTCCCTAATTTTGAACGAAAAAACAAAGTAAGGTTTAATTTCTTAAAAATAAAAACAAAAAAATTATGATATTCGATAATATATTTAACTGACAATACTGAAAGAATATTAAACACGATTATACTCTTTAATAAAGCAAAGTGCTAAATGATAAAAAAAAATAAATAAAAAAAAAGAAGTCGCAAACCTTACTAATTTTTTTGAATAAACAAAGTTGATTGACTTATGTCCAAATCCAAAAGAGGAAAAATAAGTTTTGCTATAATTTTATTTATAAAAATAAAAACAACTAAAGATTTATAAATTTAAAATCAGTAATAAAAACCCATTAAATTATTAGCAGTTTTATCCAAAAAGTTTTTAATAAATTAAAATAAGGTAAAAAATATCCTAAAAATTTTAATTACTTTGTAATTTAATTCTTTATGGGCACCTTAAATTAGATTTCCGATTGTAATAAATTCAATAATGTAAAAAAATTACTTAAACATATAATATCAAAATTAATTTTCACATTTAAAAATTAAAAAAAAAAGTTTTGTTTTTAAAAAAAATCACCTAATTAATTAAGAAACACTTTTTTATATATTCTTTTCAATAATAGATTACGTTCAGAACAAGGTAATGACGGCGTTCACAAAGTCAGTCCCACTGAAAATAATCTACACGAAACGATATCAAGTCGCAACTAAGAAAAGAAAAAAACTAATAAGAGGTGCGAAAACGAACATGCGAGATCACGATAAATGTTCTCAAAACTGATTCTACCGCTCATCAATCAAGACCGTTTCAACCTAACGAAACGAACATCGTCTTCCACAGCGCGAGTTCATCATTTTCTTCCGCCGCTCCGTTTACTTCTACCATGTGCTTGTATGTTCGTATGAAATCTGTTGAATGTGTTTTTCGCAGCACGTGCTACATTTACGTGCTAATCAAAGCAATGAACTGTAATTAGTACAATTTTTCATTTAGTTGGAAGATTGCTTTTCGAATTTAAAAAAATGTATTTTATATCGCAAAAAATGGAATAGTTATATATTTCCATTTCTTCACCAGAAGATAAACAACAGTCATTCGGAATAGAGCATCCATATATAGGTAAGAACTATTATTTCATATAAATATTAACACTTTTGTATGACTGATTTTAGAAATCTTGATTTATTTGCTATTATTACTTTATTTTAACGGAAAACTTTCATGACATCGTTTGTACTACCATTAAACAGTATTGTTTCGATTCTGTAATTCAGGCATAATTCTTGTGTAGAATATTAAAATTTTAAATTATTTTAATCGTACTTATTTTTTATTTTTAAATTTTTAATTGTATTTATTATACATATTAATTGCATATTTATGAACATAATTGTAAACTTGTTTATTTCAATTTGCAGTATTCAAAAAATCAAAATCTTTTATTTCTTTGGATTTTATTGTATGTTTTCTCAGGATTAATTTAAATTGATAGCTTGAATTAATTAAACATAATCTTTGATAATAAATAGTATTAATAATATTTTTGCATTTGAATTTATTATTTGAAATTTTTAATTACCTTGAAGGGCAATTGAATTTTTAATAACTATTTTTCATAACTATTTAAATACTATATAATACATGTTATTATTTATGTATTTTTCATCTGTGTTTAATTGTGTATATTTTTGTATACATTTTAGAAAATGGGTTACAAGTGCTGTGTTCCTGAATGCAGAAGTAACTATAAAAATGGTCCAAAGAATCCTGTTTTTAGGTTTCCAAAGCAGGAAGAGTTAAGAAAATGGATAGATTCGATTCAAAGAGAGAATCTACCAAACACTCAAGAGTAAGTACTCAATAAATTTTTTTGAATTATTTGAAACATAATTATAATATGACAAAAAAATATTCATTTGATTCGATACTTAAAATTCAGCATTTGAAAAGGGGTTTTTATAAATATAACACATCTTTTGCAGTCATTATGCTAAATTATATTAATCCTAAGTATTACTTCTGATTATTTTCAAACAGAATGATAAGCATGCATAAGGTAAATTGAATTAAATATTGAGTTATACATTTTTGAATTAAAGATGTTTTGAATTTTACAGCGTTTATTATTTTATTAAAGAAAAATAAATTAAAGAATTATAAATTATTAAATATCTAAAAATCTACATAACCTGCAAATTATTAAAATTTTAATATAATGGGGTTTTTTACCCCATATTTAAATAAATTTCCTTATTCAAAAGCAATTATCAAAGTAAATTAGTAAATCTTATTTGTGCTAAAAAATTCTAATATCTAAAGATTAATAATAATAGCTGACTTTATCTTAATCTATTTCTATGAAATCTCATTATTGTTCTTAAAATGTTTATAGGTTTGTCGGTTGCACTTTAAGGAAGGAGACATAATAACACATGCTGAAAGATTCCATGAAAAAACTGGAGAGAAAATTTTCGTTCTGTTGAACAGTTTGAAACTACGAGAAGGAGCTCTTCCAGAAATATTTCCCAATTGTCCCAAGTACATGACAAAGAATACTGTGGTGAGAGAGGTTCCGACAGCAAAGAAAATAAGACTCGAAAATGTTCATGTTAATCAAGCTATTTTAGAAAGCATTGAAAGCCATGAACAATATAATGTTTCACACAGCTTCACAAGTTATGAAGAACTGCTAGTTTTATTAAACAAAACTATATTTTCAACTTTTTGGAATGTTTTGAGAACTGAACAGTAACTTATTTTTCCATATTGATGACAAACTTAGTCCACAAATTGATAAATGTATTATGATTAATAAAAATTGTGAAGTTAAAGCTTATCTTAAGGATATACCTTTAAATATGTTAGGTAAGTTTTCTTTACCCTTTAAATGTATTTCTGTGAATGATTTGGAAAATATTTTATTTTCTATTAGAACAGAAGACAAATACTTCTAATAATTGTATGAAAGACATTTTAACATCAATTAATAATGTTTTAGCTTCTCATTTGAATAGTATTGATGACAGTAAAAAAAATAACTTTCTCTGTATTATAGAACAAATAGATCTTTTACAAAAGAACAAAAACACTTTAAAATACTCAGCTGATTATTTAGTACTCTTCTATTTACAATTTCTCCGCATGCTTATCGTTTTTTAAGAAATAGTAATTACATAAAATTGCCTCATCCAAACACATTAAAATCTTTATGCTCTAACTTTGATCTTAATGCTCAAAATGATAATTTATCCTACATTAAAAACAAATATGTTTATTTGAATGAGAATGATAAAAAAGTTGTATTTCTGTTGGATGAAATATATATTAAACCTTATTTAGATTTCAAAGGGGGAGAAGTTATAGGAGTATCTACCAACTCTGACAACGTAGCAACAACAGCCTTTGTGTTTATGATACAAAGCATAACTTCAAGTTATAAAGACGTTGTTAGTATTATGCCTGTTCAAAAAGTAGATGCTGAATACTTACATAAAGTTATATTTAGTACAGTGGTTGAACTAGAAAAATTGGGCTTTCTTGTTATTTGTGTGTCAAGTGACAACATTGCGATTAATAGACGTGCAATGATATTTTTTTCAAATCCTCCTAAACTTATTTTTGTGTATGCGCATCCATCTGGTAATAATAGACCCTTATTTTTTCTCAGTGATACTGTACACATTTTTAAATGTATTCGAAATAATTTAATTAATCAGAAAAACTATGATAAATGCTTTTATTTCCCAACTTCTAATGAAGATGGAGAAAACAAAATTAAGACAGCCTCTTTTAGGACTCTAATAACACTTTTTGAAATAGAAAAAAATCAATTAATTAAACATTGCCCTTCTTTAACTCAAAAAGCTATACATCCTTCAAATTTAGACAAACAAAATGTTAAGTTAGTCATTCAAATATTTAACTCTAATTTAGTTGAAGGGCTATTATTGGCTGGAGAAAAATATGATCTTCCCTTTTATAAAGACACTGCTGATTTTATTAAAATAATAGTTACTTGGTGGGAAATTATGAATGTCAAAACGATTTTCAAAGGCGTCCATAAAAGAAATGTTTACCAAGAACCTTTAAGTTTCAGCCTTGATTTAATAGACAAAAAGTGTTGTTTTTTAAATGATTTTTTAAATTGGTTAAACAAGTGGAAAGAGTGTAAATTTGATGTTGGAAAGTATCTTGATTTAGAAAACTGTAGAAATGGACATTCCCTAGATTTAATTCAAAAGTATCTTTTTCGTGCTTGTATTAATATATTTTTAAAGAATTACTGTAAAAACATAAATAGTATTTTACTAGAAAATTCAAATTAAAAGCGAAAACTTAAAACATTAATAGATTCAAAGATGTTGACGCCAGAAGCGCCATCTGTGAAAAGGCAGTGTGTGTTATGAATCCGAAGAGCTCGGATGGGAGAAAATGAGTTATGTGAATAAAATATTGTGATTAATAATTACAGTCCACTGCGTCAATATGTGTTTTGAGTTCTGTGTTAAGAGAAACAACATGGTCCTTACCCGAGCCTGGAGAGGGTAAGCGATCTATGGACGAGCGAATTTTGTGAAAATTAAGCTAAAGTTAGTGCAAAAGACCCAGTGAAAGGTGTACGTGTGCGATTGAGAATCGAAACTGAAACTAAGTGCGTCTAACAGCGATCTGAGAAGGTAGGTGAAAGTTAAATTTATATTTACGTGAATTAAACTATAAACATGTCTTTGACTAAATTAAAGAAAGACGAGTTAAAACTCGTCGCAGAAGAATTAAACTTAACTGTACCGGAGGGTGCAAAAATTGCCGATTTAAAAACTTTAATTGAAAACAGCGAAGTTTATAAAACAGATCAAGAGCTATTTAAATGCGCACTGGATTATGCTATAGAGGAAGTAAAAAATAAAAAGTCCGATAGTGAATCTAAATTAGAACTTGAGCGAATTAAATTAGCGCAATTAGAAAAACAATTAGCGCTAGCTAATGTTCAAAAAGAATTACCGCATAATTCCGTACTCGCAAAAGAAAGTGTTTCTGAGAATTCGAATAACATTAATATCGAAACTTTATTAAAATCGGTAAAAACCTTAACAATACCAGTACCTTCACGAGTAGAATCATATAATTTATTTTTTCAGTCCCTGGAAAAAGCATTCAAAACAAAAGAGGTTCCCGAACAATTTAAATGCGAAATTCTTTTAAATATTTTAGGTGAGAGAGCTAACAATTTAATGGTTCACATTTCCGAAGAAGAGTTAACTAATTACAATAAACTCAAAGATTTAGTGCTAAAAGAATTTTCCCCTACACCACAAGAATGCTTTAATAAATTCCAAAGAGCACAAAAAGTAGGTTCAGAGAATTATGTACAATTTGCGTCAAGACTAAGTGCGACGTTTGAATATTATTGTCAATTACGTAATGTAAATGATTTTAAATCCGTCTGTGAGTTAATAGTATCGGATAAAATAATGAGTACTCTCGATAGAGAACTGATGACTCATATTAGTGTAAAACAGGGAGAAAAGTATTTTAAACCACATGAATTAGGGCGTGAATGTGATATTTATTTATCTTCGAAAGGCAAAAACAAAAATGAAACATTTTCGAAATCTTTCAGTGGAAATACTAAGCGTTACGAATTTAATAAACAAAACAGAGTTAATAATTCCAGTGTACAGAGAGGAGCAACAAATGTATTTTTATCTGAAATAAAAAATGATAACTGTGTATTATGTAAAAAAAATGAGTCTCATGCTTTGCAATTTTGCCCACAATTCAAAAGAATGTCTGTACACGATAGAGTAGAGTTTGTAAAAAATAATAGACTTTGTTTTAAGTGCTTTTCCCCCAGATGCGAAGTTAATATATGCAGAATGAGAAACTGCTTTCTATGTAAAAAGGCTCATCACAAACTTTTACATTATCCGAGAGAAATTAAAAACAATTCCTCCACTCCCAATGTGGCGCCAATTAACGATCAAAATAAATCACAAACAACCGCGTTTAATGTAAGTGCTGAATCATTTGATCCGAGAGTAGACACTACTCAAATTGTGGCGACCGCCTGTTTTAAAAACAAATGCTTATTAAGTACCGCATTAATCCTCGTAAAGGATAAATATTCAGAATGGAAATTGTGTAGAGCGTTACTTGATTCTGGGAGTGAGACCTGTCTGATTTCGAATGAATGCGCTAATAAATTGCAACTTAAGAGTGAAAAAATAAATACCATGATTTCTTGTTTAAACGATACTTCTATGATGGTGAATGGGTGTGTTAAGGTGGCGATTTCAAATAAAAACAAATCGTTTGAAAGAGAATTAGATATGCTCATAGTTAAAAAAATCACAGAATTTATTCCGAATAAAACTTTAAATATAAATGTTGATTTTTCAAATTTCGTGGAATTAGCAGATGACACTTTTAATATTCCGGGAAAAATAGATTTATTATTGGGTGCAAATATATTTTACGAGTTAATAAAGTCGGAAAGAATTAAAATAAAAAATTCGCAATTGCTTTTGGTCAATAGCGTATTTGGGTATGTAGTGACAGGAAATTTAGATTCAATAAATGAAACAAAGGTTCACTGCGGTTTGATTCGTGATGAGGACTTAAATAAAACATTAGAGAAATTCTGGCAAATAGAGAATGTAGAGGAAACAATAACAAAGAGTAAAGAAAATTTAATTTGCGAGAAACACTTTGCGGATACTCATTTTAGAACTAGGGAAGGGAAATATGTTGTTTCAATGCCCCTAAAGGAAGATCCCTTATGTTTAGGAAACTCAAAAGATATAGCCCTCAAACGTCTCAGATCGCTGTGGAATCGCTTAGCTAAAGATGAAATTTATTTAAATTTATATCGTGATTTCTTAAAAGAATATGAAAATATGGGACACATGAGAGAGGTTACTAAAGAAATTGAACCAGAAGTAACATATTATGCTACACATCATGGAATCTATCGTCCAGAAAAGTCCACGACAAAACTTCGTGTTGTATTTAATTGTTCTTCAGTAACTGATAAGGGAATATCTCTTAATGACATTCAGTATAATGGAGGAGTGATTCAAGAGGACTTATACACTCATATGCTAAGGTTCCGCACATATACATATGCGTTTACTGCTGATATCAAAATGATGTATCGAACTATTTTAATCAATCCAAATCAGTGTAATCTTCAGAGAATTGTGTGGTGTGAAAATGAAGATGAACCGCCAAAAATATACGAATTATCTACCGTTACTTACGGCACGGTTAGCGCACCTTATTTAGCGCAAAGAACGCTTAAACAGCTCTCAGCTGACGAGCAAACCAATTTTCCCATGGCTGCTCCTGTCCTACGAAATAATTTCTATATGGATGACTGTTTGTGCGGCGCTGACACATTAGAGGAGGCAATTGAGCTCAAGCAACAATTAAAAGGGATTTTGCAAAGTGCTGACATGAAACTACACAAGCTGTGTGCCAATCACGTGAAACTAGCACCAGATTCTGAATGTGATTATAATTTTGCAACGTTAATAGAGACAAAAACTTTAGGTGTATCCTGGAAACCCATTTTAGATTGTTTTCTATTCAGAGTAAAGGTTTGCTTGGAGAGTTCTTACACAAAACGTGACGTTTTGTCCACTATTGCCAAGCTCTTCGACCCGATTGGTCTAATGGCACCGGTAATAGCAAAGGCAAAGATTTTCCTTCAGCGTTTGTGGAGAATTAAAATGGACTGGAGTGACTCTTTACCAGATGAAGAATATCGAGAGTGGCATCAATTTCTAGCGTCTTTAGAGAGCATCAACAATATAGAGGTTCCAAGACGCATTTTCATCAATATTCCAAAGAGTGTGGAAATCCATGGCTTCGCTGATGCATCGCAGCAATGTTATGGTGCAGCAGTCTACTGTAAATCTATAAATTCAATGAATGAATCTCAAAAACATCCAATTGTTCTGCCTACCAAACATAATTTTACTTTAACAGTGATTAACTATTTTCATATTGTTTATTTTCATGCAGGTGCAGAAACTACATTATCACTTATAAGATCAAAATTTTGGATTGTTTCAGCAAGAAATGTTGTTAGAAAAATTGTCTTTAATTGTATTGTGTGTAAAAAGGTAAGTTCTAGGTCAAAACCACAGCAAATGGCTGACTTACCAGCTGCTAGAGTAACAATTTCTAGAGCTTTCTCTCGAACTGGACTTGATTTTTGTGGACCGTTTGTAGTTAAAAGCTTTATTGGAAGAAGTAAGCAGGTAAAAAAGATATTTATTTGTGTTTTTGTTTGCTTCACAACCAAGGCTGTACATTTTGAAATAGTGAATGATTTAACTACAGCTGCATTTTTAGCTGCTTTTAAAAGATTTGTATCTAGAAGAGGCAAACCTTCTGAAATTTTTAGTGATAACGGCCGAAATTTTATAGGTGCAAATAGAGAATTAAATTCATATCTTAAATTACTATTTAAATGTGAAAGTAAAAAAGAAATAGAGAAATATATGACTGATGAAGGAGTTAAATGGTATTTTAATCCCCCTTCTACTCCACATTTTGGAGGATTATGGGAATCAAGTGTAAAGGCTCTGAAATATCACCTTAAACGAGTAGTTGGAAAAACAATCTTAAGTTATGAGGAATTTTTAACTTTAGTAGTTCAAATTGAAGCAGTCTTAAATTCTAGACCACTCTGTCCTCTTTCAAGTGATCCAAATGATGTTGAAGCACTAACACCCGCACATTTTCTTATTGGTTCTACTTTAGTAGCAATACCTGAACCTAACTATACTGAGGTTCCAATGAATCGTCTTAGCCGATGGCGATTGGTTCAAAAAATGACTCAACATATTTGGAAAAGATGGTCAGTAGAGTATCTTAATAAACTTTTAAATAGACCTAAATGGTACAAGGGTAAAATAGATATAAAGGAAGGTGATTTAGTATTAGTAAAAAATCCAGATGTGTATTGTCCTTTAAAATGGAATTTAGCAAGGGTTATCAAAACTCATCCAGGTAAGGATAACATAACCAGAGTTGTAATTCTTAAAGATAAAAATGGTATATTTAAACGGCCAGTAATTAAATTAGTAACTTTGCCTCATGTTAATTAAAAATTGTGTTGAGATATATGTTTTATTGTTATATATTTGTATGGTTGTTTTATTTGTGTTTGTTTAGTTTTTTTTATTAATTGTGTTTTGTTGAATGCTGCGTCATTCAACGCCCGGCGGTATGTTGACGCCAGAAGCGCCATCTGTGAAAAGGCAGTGTGTGTTATGAATCCGAAGAGCTCGGATGGGAGAAAATGAGTTATGTGAATAAAATATTGTGATTAATAATTACAGTCCACTGCGTCAATATGTGTTTTGAGTTCTGTGTTAAGAGAAACAACAAAAGATAAAGAGTGAAGACAGTAGCACGAAACCTGTGAAGAGAAAAGCTAAAGTTACCAAAAATAAAATTTCAATTAAAATAAATGATAAAGCTAAAGTAGATAAAGTCTACCATAAAGATAGTTTGAAAGTAAATCATAAAATTAATAATAGTGGAAATCTAGATACAAAATGCAGACCATTAAATTTATCCATTAAAAAACAGGTTAAGTCAGGTGTTTCAATGAAAAATATTTTTGACATTTAAATCTGATGAATTAACAAGTAATTCTAAAGTCTTAATTGAAAAAAATGTCATTAGTTGATAAGGTGCATTTATTTATTGTATTATTTTTTTTACTATAAACAAGATGTACTAGTATGTTAATTCTAAGGATGTTGTAAATATGTCTTCAAATTCGCAATTTATAAGATGTCTTTTTGTAAATAGTAAAGAAGAAAAAATTATATGCATGTCTATTGTTTTTTCAATTTGCTTATTCATAAATATGTATCGAGTATATATAGAATATGTGTAAAATTAAGCTTCCTTTGTGCTTCTTAAAATATTTGCAATGTTCTAAAAGTTTGTTTTATTAATTTGTGTTTTTTAAGTATAAACAGAATTGAAATATATTTTAAATTTATTATATTTAAAATTTTAAATTATATTTAACATTTTAAATTATATTTAAAATTTTAAATTATATTTAAAACAAAGTTTCTCTTATTGTGATAAGTTGTCTTTTTTTAAAAATTTATTCACACTCGTATTTATTGTTCTCACTGTACAATAAAAACTAGTTAGAATGACTAAAATAAGAAATTTTTTGATATGAAAAATGCATCATATTTATATTTTTGTGAACACAAATTTGAAAACAATTTGTAACATTCAGTAAGTTTAGATTCACATATAGTTATGAAACTTTATGTTGAAAAATAAAATCAAAATAAATCTGCTTATTTCCGCTGTAATACTATTTTTGTTTATGTAAATTATCGAAGTCTTCTTTTGAATTCTTCAAAAATAGTCGCTAAGAATATTACTTGAATATAAAAACAGATAGAAGAAACACTCATATAGTGAAGGAAGATGGCCTCCAATTCGTGACGTCACTACATGGTTGTCTGGCTTCCTTCTCTAGGAGGTATTGGCTTAAATCAGATTTCTGATGCATCAGGAATCTGATGCATCGCCTGGAACGAAAGTCGCTGTATCGGCCTGCCGATATAGGCGTTAAATCGATATGTCACGAAATATCGATTTATAGCCCAGTCCTAATTGTAACAGTTCATAAATTCAACTAAAACATAGTTAATTATACATATTATCATAGTTGTGATATATTTTTTTATTCATCAAAATAGTAGTGATATTTTAAGAGTAAAAATAATAATGAGCAGAGATCTAAAGGGTTAAACTTTTAACTTTAAGGGGTTAAAAATTTTAATTGATTCTGTGAAAGGTGACAAATAAAATAATGCACATGCAACATAATATAAATGATATAGGAAACTATTGGTGGTTCTTAAAGAGTTAAGTAATGGTTTGTAAACATAAGATTATTTATTTTCAGCTGTTACATTCGTCCTCAAGACGCCATTTCAGCTTCATTTGTTAAAAACAATGCTAGTTAATTAACAAAACTAATCTTTTTTTTTGAAATGTTAATTAAGGCGTCCACTTACATATTCGGTTAATAATTTTTATTTGTTTAAACAAAATTACTTTGTTGCAATATAATATTCTAATACCAAAAAAAGTACTTACGTAACGTGAAAATATCTTTTGTGATGTAACTCTTTCAAAAGTACATAAAAATGGTTGCCAGCAGGGGTGTACATGGAGATTTAATAAATACACCTTGTGCGCCACCTAGGAACCAAATCTAGAATCCGACACTCGAAATTTTTGCTCTGTTACAATCGTACCCTGTTACAATTGACCCAACTCTCCCCTACAATTTGTAGGGCCTGTTTCATCCTAAATCAAAGTTCCATAGTTTTTTCATTTCCATGCGGTATTTAGAGTTCCGATATTTTAATATAATATTATTCTAACATTAGATATTCGAATAGAAAAATATCTTTTTATAGGAAAATACTACCATGGAGGAGATACCACAAACGACTGAGTCATCAAGATTGACAGTGAAGAGGAGTGCATGTTTCAAATTTTAGGAAAGAGTTCACCGTTAATCAAAGTTATTTTCCATCTTTTTCTTTTCACGTGGCATTAAAGGTCCCGATATTTTATTACAATGTCATTCCAACGTAAGAAAATACTACCATAGAGGAGACTAGATCACAAGCGACTGAGTCAACAAGATTGATAGGGATTGGTACTGAAAAAGAGTACATGTTTCTACTGCTATGTCGATAGCGTCTCCATGTTTACAACGAATAAAGCAGTGAAATCTGTTTTTTTAATTTTTTTTTTATATTTTTATCATTGGCAACTTACTGGATATTTAACATAGAATTTCTAGCATAAAGTAGTCTTTTTTTTTTCTTGTTATTAAACAGTTTGTTTCTGAAGTTTTTTCTTCAGACTTTGCAAAAATGTGGAGCACTTGGATTGCTTAAACAGCTAAAATTATCATTTGACTAAAAATTGAATGAGACATATGCCTTGTTCTTGTATGTGATGTTTGTTAAAACAAAATCCTTATCGTTAAATGTGCCTTAAAAACCCATTTTTCTCTTTCACACCTGCATGAATTACTTTATAAATGTTGGATGTACCACCCTTCCCTCAGTCTCAAATAAAAATAACTACTAATTCTTTACTAATAGGTTGTTGTTTTCAATTGTAATTTGTGTTCACTATTTTATTTTGAATAAAGGTCTAAACTATTAGAGAAAATAAAACGTTCACAATTTTGCCCTGTAATATGGGATATAAATTCTCAAGCAATTTTGTAAAACATGGGAATATTTTTATAGTTATTTCAAATCAAGATCCTGACTAGTTTATGAATGATAGAGAAAATTCCAATCGTTACCAATAAAATTATTTAATTATTTATTATTGGATAGAAATTGAGCCAATTGTCATATTTCTTAGTTTTTTGACGTTGATCTCTCTTAATTTTAAGCTTTTATTGTAATGCTTTAATAAAAGCAATATGTATATGAAGCATGCCGGGATAGCCTGGTCGGCAGGGCGCTGGGCCCATGTCCGAAAGTTCGAACCCCGCCGACCGAAGACTCCCCCGTGTAAGTTGGTGACTGATGCACGTTAAAATTCTGTCGAGTCGCAAAGTCCTCCATGTTCCCGTAACAAATCAATACCTCTGGGGGGTACTGGATTGGAGACCAATCGTTCTCTGATTCAGGTCAAAATTACGATCTGTGGATGAATGAATGGGTCCGCCTTATGATGTGGCAAAAGTCGAATTCTTGGCCATAGATGGCGCCACTGAAACACAAGAATCGCGCACTCTGCCTTAAACTTGCTCGGTTTCACCAAACAGGCTTGCCTGCGTGGCAAGTGACATTAGAAACCAACCAAATGAAGCTGTAATTTTAGCATCTAGCATAAATACTTAATGTGCAAAAAAAAAAAAAAAAAAAAAAAAAAAAAAGAAGAAGATATTTCAATGTATCAGAAATGAATGTACCTCCTAAAACAGGTTTTAAAAGTCACCCAAATTGAGTATTAATTTTTCCTCAAAAAGATGTTAAAGATTGTGTAAAATCGGTGTCAACATAGCTAAAATAGATATTGAGTATTTTCCAAAATAAGCACTAAGAAGTATTCAGATTGGATATTAAACACTTCCTAAAACCTACCTACATTCTATTGGATTAAATTCGTATATGAAATAGGCTCAACCTATTACTGAAAAAAGGAAAACAGATCTGTTATTGCTTTTGTAAGGCTAACACTATTTGTCAAATGAGAAATTTCTTTTGTTTATCTAAAGATTTTTTTTTTAAAATCGTTTTAGTCATTTTGGAGTTTCTGTGGGTTCAGTTTTTCTCTTCACTTTTTGTTTTACAGGTTAGTGATAAAAAGATTTTAATGACCGATTTCCGTATTGTGACATCAAGAGGCAAGTGACGAGACTGCAAAATTTGGCCTTTATTCGACGTATATTTCGAACTCAAAGTAATCTCGGATTAAAATTCTTAGGGCTAGATTGGGTACTTACCTCCAAAAGTAAGATTGAACAATATCTAATGATATAAAAATTTTTTTTTTAGTATTCTGACAAAAAAATTAGCTATTTTTTTAATTATAAATTTAATGACACAAATATTAATTGAAAAATTTTAATTTTAGAAGATGCTGTATCCGTACATTTAGAAAATATGAAAGGGCTGAAACCCCTCCCAGTTCCACGGTCCATGTATAAAGCTTACTTATTGTTGCTAAATTTCATAAAACTATAATAGACTGTGCTGTCGAAATATTAGATGCATAGAAAATTTTTAATAACATCTATTCGTTCTTAATAATGAAAACCTTTTATAACTATAAACTCGAAACGGTTCCGCACTTACCAACGTTCTCACACATAAAAAATAAGTTTGTTATTTTTACTGAAAATAAATATTTTATTTTAAACTAAGTATAAGTTATTGTACTAGATCACCAAATCGCGAGTGTTTTTGTGTTTTCTATAATGAGTGATTAGAATTGCATAATTTTTTTTTTCACATTTCTATTAACTTGCAACCCCTAATAATATTTTTCAAATTCTATTTTTAAGTGTCTAAAAAAATGTATGTCATAACCATTGTAAAAAAATTTACCCAGCATTGAAAGGAGCTAATAACCACGCAGTCTAACGTTTTTAAGAAACATTAAAAAAATAGGTTTGAAAAATTTTAAAACTTGGAAGATATGTATTTTTTTAATATAATTTTGTTTAATTTCAGTAAATAAATTTTTATTTTGCTTGTGGTTACATTCTTAATTACTTTTTGCGTTACAAACCCACTAAACAGTCTCAACAGCGTTTCCGTCACTTTGAAACAGTGTTTCCCAAACTTATGACTTACGTGTACCCTTTCTAAATTTTTCGTAACGTTGTGTACCACTAATAAAAAAAATGAATGTATTTTTTACTATAAAAAAACTGCACAAAAGTTAAAATTCACAATTGACTGTTGACACCACTAATTATTAACCGTTAACCCTGCAAAAAATAGGCAATAGAAAAATACGTAATCTTAACTTTTCATGGCTAGCTTTGTTTTTAAATAAAATTTTTTGAAATTTTCATTTGTTGCCAGATATTTCGCATAAGAACGCGTACCCCCGCTAAACTGTTCCTGTACCCCTGGGGGTACGCATACCACACTTTGGGAAACACTGCTTTAAAATAATTTTGGTTAATCAGCAAAATATAAATGAAACAATAAATTCGGTGAAAAGCAAAATAAAAGTTTAATTTCGTAAGATTAAGGAGAATGCCATAAAAATCGTTATCATATTCCGAAACTAAACACATCATAAACCGAAAGTCATAACCCATCTTTCCTTTTTTTAAATTTAATTAACCTTAAACTAAAAATCAATGATATTTTTATATCAAAAATATTTTTTTTATCCAAATGGGATCCTTAATACATTTAAATAACTATTTTGTAATTAAAATTCAACGAATAAAACATGTGTCCCTTCAAGTTCAACGATCATATTAAAGTTCGGTTCCATCTTACTTCAGGAATCCATTGAGGAAGGTGTTACTGAGGACGTCATGAAGGGACGTAGGACTAACCCAAAATCTAATATCCCTGACTTTACTTCTCCAATAATTCACTCTGCCGAAACGATAAATTCCAATAATCATTTCAATTATGGTTAATATTTTGAGGGATTTCATTCAAAACTCAAACTTGCTGAGATTTTTTTAATCTATTTATTGAGCATTATTTTGCCGCAAACATAATTATACTAGCTTACAAATTCAAAAGTTTGTTTATTGCTGAGATCCATCGAAACAATTAAGTATTATGAAAGTATTAGCATAGAAGAAACTTGAAAATACTTCGAATTGTCATTTTATAAAAACTTTTGAGTTATGTATATGTAGTAGTAGGTAACATAATTTTATATCAAAATTACTAAACAAAGAATTATTCGTTAAAATTAATTTTGCTAGCACTAAAAATATACTGTCCACATAGCAGAGCCAAGTTCCATTCTTGTAATACTTTGTCATCACAAAAAGTTGACGTTAATTATTTGTTTCATTAAAATAACTAACGAATTAATAACAGAAATATGATTAATGATACATGATTTTAGTAAATACATTTCTTGGAAAAATTTCTTCCTGTGGTAATGTATTCTTTGTTTTGAAAATTTGATTTAAAGTTAACATCCAAATGAGTAAATTCCATTTTGTCTTTCGTGGGAAGACTTCAAATGATGCCCAAAATTCATTTTAATTATCTAACACTCCAGAGCAGCCAAATAAATATTTCGCCTCAGTTTGAGAAAAATCCATCAAAATACAGCAAAATATTTTATTTTGCAATTAAAAACTGAAACTTTTAGAAACACCACGAGAATCCATGCATTTAGACCGCCCTAAGAAAGCAACCTTAGAATCATTGTTACCTAAACAGTCTACATTTGCAGCATTTTTGGAAAATATCACAATTTGGTGTTTGCCTGATTTAAAAAAGATTCATTCGCGTGTAATGAAACAACAATTTGTTTACACAAAAAAGTCTTAAAAGTCCTTTTTATGAAAAGCATTTATGAAGATCTACTCATATTGCATTTACGAAGTTATTTTGGAAATTTGTTGCAGAAACACTAATATAAAAACTAAAATATGAAACAGTTCAAATATTAAATCAGATTAAAATTCCTCTTTGCAATGAAAGAAAACGCATGAAAAGAAAAATACACCTTAACAACTTAACCTAAAATATTTATGTGCTGAAAGTAAATATCATTTCACGAACCTTATACTTTGTAATCTTCTCATTGATTGTACATATTAAATTAAATGGGGGGAAATAGTTGAGAGGAAGTTTTTTTTTTTTTTTTTAAATAAGTCTTCATGTTGTTGATTTTTTAAACGAAACTTGTTTTTACAGATATTTTCAGTAAGAAAAAGTAATTGGTCATCTTAAATATTATGTTTAATAATAATCATAAAGTATCATTTTATTACTTTATTAAAGAACTCGATATTCAAATAAAAAGGGTAATTAATAATGCTTTCGATCATTGCAGGAAACTCATAAAAATGTTGCTTACCTAAAATAGCGGAACTCGATGACGCACTTCAGGATCATAAAATCATTTACTAAAGTGAAGTGCAAAGGCACGCAGCAACTTTAGAGGTCGAATATTCATTCATTCATTCATAAGAAAGACTCGAACAAGAATGACTAGTCTCAATTGAAAAATCTCACTGGCAACAGGTAGGGGTTGAACTTCCGTTGATTCCCCCAAATTATGTACTTATTTTTAAGGCAATATTCTAACAAGTTAGAAGATCTATAGAGGATTAAATTTTATTGTGTGTTAATTTATACGCACCTACAAAGACAGCTTTCTAAAAACGTAGACACACAAAGAACAATTTGATAATTAATGTAGAACTTTGTGTTGAAACTATATAGTATTTATCAACACACTTTTCTTTCTTACTTTTTTTTTCGGTTATTGCTAAATGTAACATAAATATTAAAAAATTAAATAATAAATACAATAAAAATAAATTATACTGCTTCTGATGGTGAACTGGGCATTTCCCAGTGTCACAAAAATCTGTATCTAGTCTGAGCTCACCCAAAGTGATTAAATCGTAAGAATTTGTAATATTATATATTTGTAAACTTTGAACCTCTCTCGAAATAGCAATTTTTATAGTTTCATTAATAATGCACAGTTAATGTATATTTTGCCTTGCTCAGGAAAACGTTTAGCCCACCCAAATGATCAAAAATGACTACTTTTTTATTTACACTATTTTCAAAAATAAAAAAATAAAATAAATTAAGAAAAACAGTTTAAGAGTCTGTTCATATATTATGAAAAAGAAATTTAATTGTGAAAAGTTTTATAAAAAATAGTTAGCAAAAGAATTACGTGTAAAGGTATTCATTTACAAAACTAGCACCGAAATAAAAAAAGAAAGGAACGTGCTTATGCTTTCGTTACTTGTAACAGATGGGTACTACATCTCAATGATAATTATATACTAATTGAAGAGCTCACATTATCTTAACTTTGAAATATTGCAGTTTTCTATACATAAACGGGTGAGTCTGTGGTGGCACTTATTTTGAGATTCTATTATTAAGGTTAACATAATAATAAAATGTGTACTAGCAACCTTGTAAATAAAATGTATATAGTTTTATTTGATTATCTTATTATTTAATTGTCGTGACACTCAACCAACGTGACATACCCTGGACGTTAATTTCATTTTTGAAAAGGTTTTTCTACTCTTTTAATAGTAGGGCTCCATTAAAGTACCATTATCATACGTTTTGAAATTCATCTATTTGGTTTCATCAACTTGAATGCAAATTGTGGCAAGAAATGAATAAGTATGATGCAGTTGTTGGAAACATCGAGATTTAAAAAAAATGTTACAAGATATAGCACTTGTCGATAAAAAAACAGTCTACTTTATGCAGGAGTTGGATGGTGATCGGATTGGTAAAGACCTGTCAAAATATTTATGACTTAAGGCGATTGACTAATTAAATGCGAGCAATTCAAACTATTTCCGATGAATTAAATAAGCTGGTATTGATGGCCGATGTAATGATTCTTTCCATTGTTGGTGTAACTGAATCAGAAACGCAATTACCAAATGTAGATTATTTTACTCAAAATATTAATGATATGCAGACACAAATGATTGAAATAAATAAAAGCTTCTTATTCATACTCACAATAGATCATTTTCTCGAAAACTTGATAATTCGACACAACGGATAATAAGCTTTGTTGGTATTACTTTACCATAAAGCAACAAAATGTATTAAGATTTGTTCTTTCCAGGAAAACTTGTTAGCCAAGCGTTTTCGGCCGCCGTAATAACTCTCGTCTTGTTATTTATGACCCACCTTTAGGATTAAAATTACTTATTGGCACAGTGCTCCTATTTTTTGGAACGCAAGAATTCTACAACTATTTTGAATTTAGTAGCACGTATATAGAATACCGTTATTGAATTTAGATCATATTTTTCCATTGACATTGCTGATGTTTCAAAGCAAATTTTAGGTGTGGACCTTCTGCATCACTATGGTATAATAATTGGTTGTTTAAAAACAAAAAGACTAGTTGACCGTTTGATTAACGCTACTACTACTAGTAATATTTTTAAAGGACCATCGTTCTCTACACATCTTTGATTTCCAAGCAAAAAGATTAGTTTACCGTTTGATTAACGCTACTACTAGTAGTAAAAATTTTAAAGAACCATCTTCAAAGATTGTTGCTCTTTATTCATCTTTGAAATTTAACGAATTACGGAGAATAAATCTTTATTGGAAGCCTAAATTTCCATCTAAAAAAGATAATTCTCCTACTGTTACGCAAGTAATAGACACAAAGGGATCTCCTCTTGTTGAAAAGGCCAGATGATTAGCAACCGACAAAACAGCTGCTGCAAAAGCAGAATTTGCATTCTTAGTTCAAAAATCTTTATGTAGCCCTTTCAAAATCACCCAAAAATTGCAGATACATAAAAGTTTCCCAAACCAACTAAGGAGACTGAATTACACAGAATTCTTAGAGTACATAATTTTCATCGTGGGTGTATGCAGCTGAAAAATCATTATCTTTACATAATATGTTTAATCTTGAAATTCCATCGATTTGAATAACCGAAATGAGCAAAGACTTCATTGAAAGATGTTACAACCAGATCATAAAGCAACATTAGCTCGAATAAATGACGCAGAGGGCTCAGGGGATAGAGCGTTCGTCTTCCAATGAGGTAAACCAGGTTCGAATCCCAGTGATACGAATTCCACATCCGGCTTGCACCAATCACCGTGTTTACGTAAAATATCCTCAGTGGTAGACGGATCAAAGGTTAGAGTCCTCTTGCCGACGGGCTAACTGAGGGCACTTTTCGTGGTTTTCCTCTCCATGTAACGCAAATGTGGTTTAGTTCCACTAAGAAAGTCCTCCACTAAGGCAAATTTCTCCCAATACTTGATTCAAGGGCCAGGATCCTGGTCGGTAGGGCGCTGGGCCAGGATCCTGGTCGATAGGGCGCTGGGCCATGTCCAAGAGGTCGCGGGTTCGATCCTCGCCGGCCGAAGACTCCCCGTGTAGTAAATGGTGTCTGATGCACGTTAAATCGAGTTTCAAAGTCCTCCATGTTCCCATAACAAATCAAAACCTCTGGGGGTACTGATCCAGGAGTTTCCTTGTCTTCTGGATTGGTTCAAATTTACAAGGCTACGGAGTTGAACATTAGTCGTCGTAAACACAAAACAATAGGTCGGCTGTTCAATGAACGGATATTAAATAAAATAATGAATGATGCCTGAATTTGGCTATAGGAACTTGAATTCAACAACTTAAAAATATTAAGTGGCCATTTTTAGGTTTCAAGAAAACTCAGTTCATCCGGACATAGATATAGATGACCACGAACTGTTGGTGATTTTTGCAGCAATTAAATATTTTCTACTTCTTTGAGAGGAAAGATTTTACGATTTTTACAGATAAAAATTCGCTAATTCATATCTTTACTCAAAAATCTGATAAGCTGTAAGGCAAAATAGTCAACTCAATTTTATAGCCCAATTTTCAACTAGCATACACCACATCAGTGAATAAGAAACTATTGTGGCCGAAGCACTTTCTCGTTTTTAGAATCTTTCTATACAAAATTATTCAAATTATTCTAATATGGCTAATGTTCAAACAAATGATCTTGAGTTAAAAGAGCTGTTGGATTTTAATACCAGCTTAAAACTTCCAGTAGCAGGTCAATAACCGATTTCAACAAATCTAATTCTTATCTCAATAGAGTGCCGAATTTTTATAATATGTATTTTATAAATTATATTGCACGATCGAGTTTAGCATCTTTCATTGGACAGTAAGTAAAAAAAAAAAAAAATGCATTGGTAAAAAAGGTTCGCAGTAAAATGGTAGCGGAAAAAAAGAACTCTTGAATAATAAAACGAAGTTCAATTCTAACAGAAAACAACAAATCTTTTATTTAAAAGGAACATTTAAAATACCTCCTTAACAAAGTAAGAAATACTTCCCACTCAATCATCCTTTTATCAGAATCAGCGAATTATAATTGCTAAAATAGCAAGAGAAACATTCATAATTCATACGAAATTTCAGTACGAAGATTTCCCTATGGACTTTAACTACATTAATTGCATCATTTGAAAATATATCACATTTTTATCCTATGTGTATTTCTCGAAATAATTGATAGTTTCCATACTTTTCGGATACATTATATTTCAGTTTCGGTAATTATTTTTAATGCAAAGATAAAGAAATAAAAATTGAGAATTATTCGTTTCGTTAGGGAGAAACACTTTTTTCTACTTGAAGTTGAGCCGTTTTAATAATTTGCATCATTTTGCATTTTCTGCCACTTTTCCATTTCACCGAAAAAAAAAATTTCGAAATTTTTTTTACCTTTTTATTTTTTTTAGAGAAGACTATTTCTTCCAAAAAAAAAATTTTTAAATAATAAAAAATAGCCGAATTTAAATGCGCCGGCAAAATGGGAATTTTTGTGACATTAATAAAGGGGCATAACAATAAACAACAGTGGTGTCCAAACTTTCAGTTAACTGCAACTTCTCTAGACCTAATCGTCAAATTGTAAAAGAGAAAAACGGAAATGCCGTTTTTCTTTTAAAACGGAAATGCCGCGGCGTACTTGTAAGAGGATCTTGGCTCCCTAAGGCACTTTAGGAACCGCTATAGAGAAAGAATAAATTTTAAAGGGGGGGGGATTTGCCTTTAGAGATAAATACTTTAAGGGGGAAACACGGGAAAATTAAAGCATTTTTCCGAAGCTTATGATTTTAAAATTATTGTACTAAGATATGGCATTAATTTTCGTTAAAATATAAAATTTACTTCATTTGTCGAACGTGCAGGACGCGCTGTGTCATGTATGAACACGAACTTGTGCATTCAGTTGTTTAATAGATTTGTTCACCACAAAAAAAAAAAAAAAAAAAAAAACACTCTTTAGTAAAATACTATTTTAAATATTTTTTTTTTAAATTTTGCAAAAAAAAAAAAAAAACTGTATTTTTAATATAAATAACTGAAAATACAACTTATTTTTAATGAAGGTTACAAAGGGTTATTGACAGTTTTCGAACAATATGAAATTAATTAATCGATAACCAGTCATCTCCACTTTTTTTTAAAATTGAGATTATTGCATTTTAAAGTTGAGTTGACGTAGATGCATAGTTAGGATATATGATGTCCTCCAACTTGATATAGTATATTTTGTGCAGAGAAACCTCAATTTAGTTCGAAAACATGCCAGAGATTACTTGTTTTCGAAATAAACTTATAAATAAATCGCCAGTTGGCCAGATGTTTGTTGCTTATGAAAATGTCCCTATAATCTAACAATTATTTAGTTTTGACTTATTTTGTTGATGCTTTTAATCACACAATGAGTGATTCATAGTGTTTCCTTAGATGGCAAGAAAATAAAGAAGAATAAAAGTAACTGTGATGGTGGTAGGTGACTACAAATAATATAATACTTTATTTTAAAAGATGGTAGTCTGAGCATTCTGAGAAAAATATGTTATCCAAATGCTCATATGGAAAGTCAAAAAAGGAGAAACTTTCTGGTATCACATTATACCAATTTTATTTATGAAAACATTGCAACTGGTAAATTGTAATACTTGCTTTCATTGGTGGTTTATGCAAATAAATATTTACTCTGTACAAAAAAAGTACCCTGAAAGTGGCACTATAACCAGTTAGAGAAGCATATTTTGAAAAAGTTGCCATAAATTACAAGAAAATTGCAGGCATCAAAACAGTTTTTACAATATAAACTAAATGAGTTTTGTCTTTATATGAACAATTTCTTAAGTGGCCCAGCACAGTTAGTAATAATCCAAAAGATTTATTAATCTTCATGAATATGTAATCTTAAGACATAAATACCATCCTTATTTCATTTCTAAATGACAAATTATCAATATATTTGCTTCTTAAAAATAATGTATTCGTTTTAAGAATTTTTCTGAAAACCGTTAAGTTTTATTTATTTTTTTCATATAACCTATTAATTATTTTTTAAATCATAGTTTGCAAACTTTTATATACTTGTTTGGATCACAGAACTTTAAACGCAATTTTTTCCAATTTTCTCATAATTGCTGTGCCTCTCTTAACTAGTACAATTTTCAACTGAGAGATTTTCACTTAGAGATTTTCACAATTTTCACTTAGAGATTTTTTAACTGGCCTGTCTGCTTTTTAGTAATACATGCAAATATTTTATGGAACTTTTTGATTGCTTTTTTTCCTTCAAAACACCGTTATTTTGAAAAATATTTTTAAAAGTCCTAGATACAACGAAAACTACGTTAATGTAGTTTAAAAAAATCGAAAAGGAATCAAATTTGATTTTCTTTTCATGTTACAGCAAGTAATAGATAGCTGAAAAAAATAAGTTCTACACATTGTATTATATAGGTGCTAATTTTTAAAATTTTTGTATTACTGTATTAATAACATGATAAAATAAAAAAAAGCATGTACAACAAGATGAAATAAAATTATTAAATTTATCATAATAGTTTTAAAATTCATTAAAAAATTCTTTTTTTTTACAGGTTTCTTATGCTTTATTTTCTCTTAGTGCTGATTTTGTGTTGTTTTCTCAACTTTTTACCAAGTAAATAATAAAACTTGAAGTTTTCTTCAGTTGACGATTTCCCCTTATGTTTAATTTGTGTTTTCTTTTGGTGGTGAATCTAGTAGGTATGCAATCACTATTAAAAAAAAAAGTCGTTAGAAAGGATATCCTGGGGTCTTTCGTATCCTTATTGGCCGAGTAGGAAATGGAGACATTTTTGGAGGTAAAAACTCGATTAATGTCCCAATATAACCTTCAGGTGAAATGACAGCAGGAGCATGCGAGTTCAGACACCATCCATTTTTCCCCAGCACAGTCAATCTTTACTGTGTAATAACTCTCAGAGAGAACGGATTTCCCAAGTTATTCATTTGTTAAAACTTATTAATTATCACAATGCATCAGATATTGATCCTAATCGTCATTTTCGTGAAAAATATATATAGACCATTTTTCACTTCCAATCTACATATATCGAAAATTCTAATTTGTGCGAGAATATTTGCCAACAAGTCAAAATTGAAACTTTTAAATTTCAATGAGTACTGCAGAAAGTTGAAACAATCACGTCCTTATTGATTGAAGCAGATAATTTAGTACACCACTTATATGAATCTTTAAGGATATATATCCTTTAGTCTATAATGGCAATAGCGGATATTCATAATGGATATTTTTGGAATCTTTTTCCTTGTGTTGAATGATATCTATTAAAGCAAAGACGACAATTTGTTATTTTGTGCATGCAGTTTTCTATTTTAATTAATATGTCACCAAGTGGCTCCTCCTCCTGCTCACCAACCCCATTATCTGCTTCGAAATATTTTTTTTTTTCATTTTGATGATAGTTACTTTTATATTTTGTTTCTAATATCATATTTTGTTTAGAATATATTTAGGACAAATTTTATATTCACAGGATAAAATACATCGGCTGGCCTGTATAGTGGTGAATACGGTATCTTTTCAAAAAGTATTGTAGAAGGCGTGTGTAGTCCATCCACATAGCTCTTTGTAAGATCAACATAAAAATATTCAGTAAATTTGAGATATCCAAAATTAAAGCTTCACATATCACGAGAGCAATTATTTCTGCCTCACATTGATGCGCAGTTAACTAAAATAAGTGACACGTGTTCTCTTTTAAGGGTGGCTTCAATTTATTTAAACACTTAGCAGCTATTATCTATGCTTATTTGGAATAACTCATATTTTCGAAATCATACTAATGAAAAGGTAAGAAATTTATATTCGCGAGCAATGGAAGGCTCATTAAGTTAAAGATTTTTACCAGGATGAAAATTATTATTTTATTTAGGTATTTATATTAACAAACTGCACTATATAAAGGGCCAATATTTCAGTCTAAATGGAATAAACTATGAACTATGCTTACTCTCATTCATAATGAACAATTATAGATTTCGTTACCTCTTTTATTATTCTTTATTGTTATTTACCTCTTTTATTTGACCTCTTATTGTTTTTTCACAACCAACTTTTTATTTAAATTATTGTTGCACAGGAACTAATTTATTCGTTTTATTTTTGGATTGATGAATAATAAATGAATTTTATAATTGTTTTCGATTCGATTAAAAAGTTCTCGAGATAGGATGATTTATGCAAAACATTAATGGATCAAAATGATATAGAAGAAATGTTTAAAAGAAAAGGTTAGAAGGAACAAAATGGGGCTGCGTAAGATCTCACTTACAATATATATATATATATATATATATATATATATATATATATATATATATATATATATATATATATTAAGCCTGTTATAACGTATTGATCCGAAGCACTTATAACATGGCTCAGACTGGAGACTGCTCAAAACCAAGCTTTTAAATTAATCATAGGAGTTGTTAAAACTACTCCAATTAATGCTGTGTTATTGTTCACTAGCAATAAGCAAATTGAAAGGTTATTCAATAGAAAGCTTTGTGTTTATATGAAATCTGAATTCCTTCAAATATCTACTAAAGAAAGTATACAACAGTATCACAAGGTTTTTTACTTAAGGTAGTAAGAACAATTTAACATCCCTGATAATCTGGACCTCCTCCACTCAATTCCTAAATTTCCTCGGATGGAGGCAGAACTGATTTACTCAAATGGTACTGAAAAAAGAAACCTCTGATGAAGTCATTTCTTTGGAAACTATAAATACAAGATGCCCGCAATCTAAGTGGCTTCATGTCTATACTGATTGGATCAGGATGGAAATGCATGAGCTGGGATTTTTTCAGAGCTATTTTCTTTTTATTTGAGCTTGAAACCATATAAAACTACGTTTGAAGGAGAAGTCGAGGCTATCTGCACACACACAAGTTTTTCGTTCCTCTATGAGATAAAAATCCCTCGAAAAAAAATAGAAAGAAATGCTATATTCCATATGAACAAATTTAAAGATAAGGCTTTCTGCATCATAATTTTTCATAAATCTATCAATCCTACCCCTCTACTGTCCTCCGGGTGGTCCTCATAACGTCCGAGCCCCTATCTTGTAGCGTCCATCATGTAAAGAGGGCAACCACAAACGATTTGTAATTTTCAAATTGTGTGGTGGGGTAAAATTTCATTGCTGGAATCAAAGTTGCTTGAAGACTATTTGTAGCTTACAAGTTTTTGAACGGAAAATTTGCGTAAGCGCACGCTCGCAACGTTACTCGCAACCTCAGCGACCCAACAACTTTTATCAAGAGTGGAGGACTTTTAAAATGCTGTCGTGTTAGTTGACTCCATATCAAGAATCCACAGGATCTTTAGAATTCCCATAATCGCATAGAATTAAGGACTGTAAAGAGAATTTAGGGTCACTTCTGAACCTAAAAAAGAATATTGTATTGCAGTGGGTACCCTCTAATTGTAATATGTAGGGAAATGAGATGGTTGATGTCCTAGCTAAAAATGAGCTAGTATCTTGCAGTGCTTTCACCTTATTCTTCTATAAACAGAATTAAAAATAACATCAATAAGAACTAGGAGAATTATTAAAGCAAAAAAATTGGTGATAAGGCTTGGAGGAAGACTCTAAACAGGATCCCAGATCACCCAAGACGGATTGCGGTTGCTGCCTTTAGGTTTGCAGCCGGGCATGACTGTCTTGCAGCTCACCTCTACAGACTTAAGTATCTTCCTTACCCAAATTGCATTCCATGCAAGAGAACGCCCTGGTGAATGCTGAGTACCTGGAGGTTTGCCGAGCAGTGATAGGAACCATTTAAGACAGATACTGGAGGGCTCTGGAGCTATTACAAGCTTTGTAAACTGAATGACTTTCTATTAATTTTTGCTTATGTTTTTGATTTTTTTTTTAATACTTTTTCTATGTTCTAGTGTTCTTAAAGCTCTAATGTCTTAAATGTTTATAATCTTTTAACATTTTTATGTTACATGTTCAAGTAGATGTTAATTTATGTTCAATGTTTATTCTCCTTGTATGTTAGTGTGGAGTTTGTGCACGCTCCAGCGAACGATATATGTATCGAGTACTGCTAAAAAAAGAAAGAAAGAACGAAAAAGAGAAACAAATGGGTCCAAACTTTTGACCAAACTAGTTGGACCCTATTTCTAAAAATAACGGCTACACCTCATATTTTGAGGAATCTAAATCAGTTAAAAAAAAGTTATGTTTATATCGCGAAAGTACGTTTTTGTGTGAGTTGCAGCTTAAAATACTATCTGCACTAATTAATTGGTTTATTTAAGGTTAGAATCACTAAGTTTGAGTACGTGAAAATTCAATTATTAAATAAAGAGGGTGTTTTTCCTTTGCACTGTGCATATATTTCTCATAACATTTCCAAGTAAAAATAAAAATGTAAAAATGCTGCAGTTTTAGTGTTTAAGATTACACAAGAAAGTTCAAAATGTTTAATTTAATTATTGTTAAAAAAAAAGGTCAAATAGAAAAAGTCCTCTGTTTATAGCAATAGTTTTTGTTACACCTTCAAAAAACAACAATAACATTAAAGGGAAATATAATCAATGAAGTAAACCAAACAGAAAAGATTAAAATATATAAACCAAGGCTTCAGGTAAACATAGCAGGACAATCATACTAAAAACAGAGTTGTGGTAATAAGCATCCAAAATTTGAGAAAAATGTCTTTAGCTACACCAGTGATGATGCAGTGTGCTAAAAAATTATCGCATTGAATAACTTTTGCTCTAGAGATTGGACACAAAATAAGAGCCAATCTTAAGGGTTCGAAGGGGTAACCTCAAATATGCCAATCAATGCTAACTATTAAGACACAAAAACGTACTTTCTCTGAATAAACTTACATTTTTTTCGGCAATATGGTCCTAAGAGTGAAGTCGGGAATAAATGACCTTTTATGATAACATTTCTTTTTTCCTTACCTTGTAAACTTTTTCAGTGAATTGTTGCACACAATTATAAAATTTTTTTATCTAAAGATAATCATAAATAAAAAATTATTTTATAAAATATTACTAATTGTTCAAAAATGAATGACTGCTTGAGCCTTTCCAAAAAGGACTTATACGCTACTTCACTTCTTGTCATCGACTTTTTGAGGGTCAACAATCTATTTGTTCTTGTCTGACAATTAGAGGAACAACAAATGTTTTGAATGGTAAGTTTTTTCTTTATTTAAACTGAAATCTTCAATGACAAAATACAAAATTCGGATATAATTAGTCAAAAAACTATCTAAGAGATACGTCGCAAGACTATTTGCGTGACTAAACGATTCGTCTCAAAATCGAATTCGTCCGAATATTGTATTTTGCCTCTTAAAATCACATATCATAAAAGGAGCTGCTGAATCATAGAATTTTGTTAAGAACTAAACTCATGCAGAAATCAAAATTTATCTATAGACGGAAAAAAGTTCTGAAAGGAAGAAAATAAAAATTTTATTTGATTTTAAAAGATATTTTTAACATTATTCGTCAAATAGAGTGTTTCATTCTTTTGCAGAATAGTTCAAAGGGCAAGAGATAGATAAAATTTAACAAAGATTTGCGACAAAATTTTATTGTTCCTTATCTTAATAATTTCAGTAAAAAATAAAGTTCTCTCCATATTATTCACTTTTAAAATGCCGATCATTTTAATTCATATGATGTTTTTCTTTTATGGTAATATTGTAAATAATGATATTTAGTTCCAAAAATAGTTATTTTTAAGATTAAAATGTTTGTTAACGATTTTTAATTTTTTTGTATAAATAAAAATTAATAAAAAATATGTACTTATTACAAAAACTTTTTTAACTATTTATTATGAGCATTGCGTGAATGTCAATAGTAGTTTCCGTTAGTCAGAAGGTAGATTTTTCAGTTGAATGAAACACAATGATTTCAAATTGTATTTTTGATTTACAATTTTATGGAATTAAGACAAAATTTATTTAAAAAAATTCAATACTTAGTATGATTTTTATTTTAATAAAAATACACATTTGTTTAGAAAACAACGATATAAATTGAAGAATCAAAGCACATAATAGAAAATTGGAATAATTGTTTGGAAGTTTATGCTTATAGTTTAATTATCTTGTAAATAATATTTTACAATCAAACTTATTTTTGAAATTGAATCGAGACAATTTAACCCCAATTTAAAAACAATTAGGTTTTCTCCACCTCTGGTATTGTTAAAAACAGCTTTGTTGATTCCGGGGTGAAAGCGCATTCTTTTATTTTGGGAACATGGGTCGATATTATTAATAGTTTATAAAACTTTTTTTCTGAAAAAGTTTTCAGAAAAGAAGTTTTATAAGAACAGAAATCAGGAACTAAACAGAATTTTTTTTTCTCTAAGATAAAAATATAAAATTTCCCAACAATATTTCTTATATTTAAATGTAATTAAAAAAATTTTGAAAATGAAAGTAATGAATTTATGATTTTCCCTTTTACTTCTATTTAATTAGAATTATGTTAATAACTGCAATTGGCTACTATGCCACCAATAAATTTGTTGAAAATCAATTAGTTTGTTCCAAAGTACGCCATTAAATGATGCTAGCTTCTCACTAGAGTTTTTAAAAAGACTACTGAATCTGTAGCCTGTGCCTGAATCTGTAGGGGTGGTATTTTTAGCTGTATTTGCTTTTTTTATTAATTTTTGTTATACCCAGAAGTTTTAGTTCCCAATTCCGGGGTACTACCATGTACTTTTTTTATTCTTGCTAAATATATACTTATTATACACCCTTTTGAAGAAGCCAAAAATTAAGGTTATAGCTATAAATTTAATTGCAATATTAACATATACACATTTGACAATGACTTTTGTTAGTATGCATTATAAACCACAGTGACTTATTGTGAAAACCACACTACTTCTCACGTTAGAAAAAATTATGAGGAAAAAATTCTTGGAGTAAAATAACTTTTTAATTAGATTTCTTAAGTTAATTATGGCCATAGTTCACAAATCTGACCAATTTTTTAATAAATGATTTATTACAATATTGATACAAGGTAATAATGTGGTATGCAAAAAGGAAGACAATATACAAGCACTAAGGCAATATCGAAGTAAATATACAAAGTACAGGAAAGATATATTAACTTTGGCAACTACGAGATTGTGTTCTAGTTCTCAATGGAAAACCAATAATTAAATATAATATATATATATATATATATATATATATATATATATATATATATTGTAATCGCTGTTAATATTTTTTAATATAATATAATATTATTAATAATAATAATATTATATATATATATGTAATAACAGAGCAAAACCCTGTTATTGATATTGGGATGTAATAACGGTGCAGATGCGCTGTTATTACAAGCCGGTAGGAAAGTTACTTGCCGAGGAAACCATTGTTATCTATTTTCCGGCTGGCTGCAACGTTGATAAAACCTCACCCCGAAGCCGAATCCTTCATCCCTTCGTAAAATACCGGTACCTTATTGCTACATGGAGGCTGGAGCTGAGAAATACCACGGAAAATTAGTGTCCAAAGCTGATAAAGAAAATGATTCGGTTCCTAATGCTCTGTTATTTGAAAATCCCATCCCTTTACTTTAAAACCAACTTGACCTACGGAAAGTTTAGTTATGCCAGTGCTGCTCTGGATTGAATCGTCGATGAAGTGTTTTCCCACCCTGGAATGGTTTACGATGGTCTACTTAGATGTTCGACATTCCCTCCCTCCCTCCTACTCAGAAATCAAAGAAAAATAAGCTTCAATTTCTCCTCTCCTTTAATCTCAGTGTTAATTTATGAATCATTTTAACGAAGAAAAAAAAAATTTTTATTTTTTATTTTCCTATCAACTTTCATCTGATGCTTTCAAGAGATATTTTGGATTAATTAGAACTTTATCCAGCTACGTATCCTTTGAGTATTTTTTTTAAAAACATTTATTTCTTTGATTTTTATTGATTAATAAGAAAAAACACTCATGTAAATAAACAAAAATCATAGATTATGATTTTAAAATAATTTTTTTTTCATACTTGATGTTTCAATTGAAACAAGTATTTTTTATACATTGATCGTATTTACTGTTGAAATTTTTTTTTGAGAAATGTTTATTTTCAGTGAATTGGTGGTTTTGATTGACATAAAAAAAAAAAAAAAAATGGAAAAATTGTTTTCATATTTATTGTTTATGTGTTACAGTTTCTATGATTTATAGATTAGTAGAATTTATATTTTTGCTTTACTGGTGTTTAGGGTTAAGATAAAAATGCCATTAAATTATTTTTATTTTGAATGCAATTGCGGTGTGGTAGAAATTATAAATTAAACAAGAAATTTTTAAACTAATACAAATAGTTTTGAAAAATGAAATTAAAACTTGTTTTTAGAATTTAAATTGAAAAGCGACTCATATAAATGCTTGAGTCCACCGTTGGAAAATAGTTCACAGCTCAGTTTTCGCTCAGTAATTTCCATTAACAAAGAAAGTTTCTTATTGCTGAGAGTGAATCCCAACATAAAGATGGAAAAATGATCTAGCACAAATTGAAAAGTAATGGTAACCAAATACACTTAAAAATACGTTTAAAAAAGAAATGAAAATATTAGAATTTCCTAACACACATTTGTGACAAATTAAATTCAGAAAAAAAATGACTTTGTGTCAAAATTAAAAATTCCTATTAAAAAATTTTGAAAACTTAAATGTTACCCTAACGAAACGACAATTAACACTTAACAGGATTTGTGAGTTTCTCCTTATTACGATAGGCGAAATTGTTAACTCAGCTAAGTTTTTATGCTTGATACTGATTTACTATATGCTTTAGTAGGGTTGCAAACTCGCAAAGATTTTTGTTTGTTTATTAATTGTGTCGGGCCAGTTGTTACTCAATTTGGTATGAGATTGATCACCTCTGCTAATTCTAACAATGACAACTTATCTTTGCACATTAGACAGCAAAATTCTCGAACTGTTAAGGTTAAAAATTGTGAAAAAAATAAAGGTTTGATGTTTCAGTAAAAGTAAACATCGGAAAAAATAAAAGTTTGATGTTTCAGAAAAAGTAAACATCGAAAAAATAAAAGTTTGATGTTTCAGAAAAAGTAAACATCGAAAAAATGAAAGTTTGATGTTTTAGTAAAAGTAAACATCGAAAAAATAAAAGTTGAAGATGTTTCAGTAAAAATAAGCACTGAAAAAAAAATAACGTAAAGGGTAACAAAAATAATAGGAAAAAGAAATAATGACCAAGAAGCTAAAAAAAAAATACATAAATAAAATTTAAAAAAAAGAATAATTTGAGTAAACAAAATTTTGAAATAGTACATGTATCAAAGTTTAGGAAATATTACAGCCCACAAATATTAAAATTAAATCATGAATAGTGTCCAAAAGAAAAAATTTTCACTTTCTTCAAGGGAAGAAGTGATCCCTATATTTTTGAGAGATCCGAATCGCGTTAAAGATGTTTACCTTAGCATGATTTAAATGTGAGGGCGAAGAAACTTGAACTTTTTTTTTCTCAACACAGTGAGAAAAATTTTCTTAACTATTATTGTTTTATCCACTCTGGATCTCTCAATATTACGGTGCTTCACGAAATTCTGTTTTCCTCCATTTTAACGGGGAATACAGACTTTCATCAAGTAAATAACCCCATTAACCACACAGAATCTTAAATTCTGATTAAATGACACTTAGTTGTCCACCTCTTTCACATAAAAATTGTGAATATTTTTTATCTATACTGAATCTTAAATTCTGATTAAATGACACTTGTTGTCCATTTCATTTCACATTAAAAATTTGTATATTTTTGTGTGAAAAATTTTTGAAAATTTTATTAAAATAGATATAAATGTTTTATTTTTCTTTCTGTTTAGTTACCAAAACAGATAACCTGCATTATCATGTTTTTATTGTTGTTACTGTAAATAATATTTTTTTCACATAATTGAAAAAATGTTGTTTATAGTAGGAAGAGGACAGTCATACCAACATAAATTTTATAAATTCATAGTATTCTAAATTAAATTTTTTTGGCTAACCAAACATTTGTTTGGAGGGGGATGTAATACAAAAGTTATAAAAATACTTCTGTATTAATAAAAGTATTGAAACTCATTCATTTTCATAAAATGTCTTAGTTAAAAAATTAAAGTACAGATATTCTATTTTGGGACTTCAAGGCTGTAAACAAGCCAATGAATTATAATTAGATTTATGTTTCAAAAGAGGAGTTATTTTAAGATCTTTCACTTCCATATAAGGAAGGATTTAACGATTTTCTATGAGTATTAAATTATTTGTGATGAGGCGTAGGAATACAAGGAATGCAATATGACTGGCCTCTTCACACTTTTAATTATCCTATAAAACGCAGGACCGATGGTTTTTGCGTGGCTTTTTTGTGTTTTACTTGTGCTAGCTTAACTCCGTCAGATCTGACGAGAAAAGTGTCTCTCCCCCTCCAGCCGGAGAGGGGAGGAAACTGTTGCTTCACAATCTTTTAATAAATAAACAGCTATGCAGAATCTGGACTCATTATTCATCTGATATTGTGACTAATAATCCCACAGAAATAACGGGAAAGATCATCCGTTATTACACACACACATATATATATATATATATATATATATATATATATATATATATATATATATATATATATATATATATATATATATGTGTGTGTGTGTGTGTGTGTGTGTGTGTAATAACGGATGATATTTTAAGAACAAAATCAAAATTGAAAAATAAAATTACGTATACAAAAGCTTCCAGCCAATTTTTTTTTTATTTATTTATTAATATTTTTTTTTTTTTTTTTTTGAGAATGGCTATATTATTGTTGACAATTTTAGAAAAGGGAAAGGTGTATTTTTGGATAGTTTGAAAAAAAATATTTTTACTTGGGTAAAGGTAATAGTAGAAATGTCGTATTGCTTACCATTTAAATGATCTATAACCCTGTTGGCGCATGCTTGGGATGTGGATAACTAACTCATTTTACGAATTCGAAATCCACAATATTTCTAGCTGTTGTTATTTTATACATATTGTTATGGTTATCAATAAAAATCAAGAAGTGCAGCTGGTGGTCCGTCGTTATTAACTGAAATATCAAGCGTGTTGGTTTTAGGCCGACATTGTCTGGCACGTCGAGCACACGGAGCGCTCGAATCAAAATACAAGTATGAATACAATAGCGAAACTAATTAAAGCAAAAATTTCCTTGAAAGGAAATATTACTAGAATACAAAACTTTGCCGATAGTATATCTGAAGATATTCCTAATACTACCAGTCACTCAAATGAAGTAAAAGAATTTGCTTCCACATTTGACACATTTTCTTCATTATATGAAGCACTCGATACACGTTACGATAATAAAAGATTAATCGTTGATGTGCATGTAAATTCCATTCTAAATTTTAAAAATATAGAAAGTGAAAATGCTACAGAAATTCGTGCAATGATAGATTGCATTCAAAAGAATTTACGAGCTTTAAAAGTGTTAAAATATGAACGAAACGATTTGTTTGACATTTTTCTTCAAAACATAATGCTTAACAAATTAGATAAAGAAACTCGAAAGAACTTCGAATTAATACAAAAAACAAAAGAAGTTCCGTCATACGAACAATTCATTACATTTTTAGAGTAACGAGAAGCTGTTCTATTATCGGTAAATCGAAATTGTTATTCGGAAACGAAAACAATTAAGAAAACTAATTTCCCATTTAAAAGCAAAACTGTTTTGATGAATGAAAATATAGAGAATAAAAACTGTGTAATTTCTTTGAAAGAATCACATCCTATATTTCGCTGTGATAAATTTTTAAAATTAATACTGCATAAAAGATTTGAACTTCCCTATTGGAAAAAACCAGTAAAAATGATACACAAAGTGGATAACCAGTACCAGTATCAAAAACCAGTAAAAATGATTCCAGAACCAGTATGACCATACTGGAAATTTAAAACCTGGTATAATGCCATACTGGAAATTTTAAAACCAGTATGGCACCACACTGGAAATTTTAGAACCAGTATAGCACCATACTGGAAATTTTAAAACAAGTATAACACCATACGGGAAATTTTAAAACCAGTATAGTCCCATACTGGAAAGTGTAAAACCAGTATGGCACTATATCAGAAATTTAACCAGTATGGATCATACTGGAAATTTTGATACCAGATATAAAATCGCACTGGAAATTTTGATACCAGTTTTCAAACATACTGGGAGTTTTAAAATAGTTTTAAAATATAGCTTCATTCTTAGTAAGTACATATTGTTCTGAAAATCTAACAGTTTTGACATTTATAAATCTACATTTAGGGATATTTCATTGTTAGGATCTATTGCACCAGCTACAACTGCCAAGATGCCTAAAAGAATTTAAGCTTACAAAATTTATTTATTATTTAAAAAAGAAAGACTAGTAGAGATTTGCCTGGGATGGCTACAAGTTATACTCTTTAAATTGGTCCTGTTTTTTAATGTTTTTGTTTTAATTTCTCCTGGAGGGGGGTAGACCCGAAAGTGGCGGTGATGTTTTTAAGATGTTTGCAAAATTCCCAGAATTCTGAAAGTTTTAGTTATCTATATCAATAAAACATTTTACAAAAAACATAGTAGTTTGCAGTCCTGAACTCATTATATTCTTATCTTTGTGCATAAAAGTGATACGGTGTATATAAAGATATTCAGTTTGTTAATAAATTGAATTAGTGAAACCTTTTTGTAAATTTTCATATTGTAGTTACAAATTAATTATAAAATAGTACTGAATGCTTCTTAGATTTTAATGAACATAAAAGTATATGCAAATTTAAATGTTTCAATATTTTTACTTCTGAGTTCAGCCACTGAATAGTTTAATTTTTAGATTTACGTTCAAATTTTATTTGTTTAAAGCCTTTAATATGCTTTGTCATGATAATGAATTTAAATGTTAACCTTTTGACGAAGTTATGAGCTGCAGAAGTGGGTAGTAGGAGCGATACCTATGTTAGACATTAACTTCCCTTTATTAGAAATCTCTTTCAAATTACAAAAATAATAAAATTTTGGTGGACCATCATTTTTTCTTACTATTGTCGTGTTGATCTAAGTTTCAATTAGCCAGTTGAAATATTGAGTATATTTATATTTGATTGGTATACTAGTTGAAAAATAAGTAGTATTTGCTGTATTTCTCATACTTAAGAGTTATTCTGAAAAATTGTTTTACTGTATAAATTAGACTATATAATTTGGATAATTGTTTATTCTTAATTATAAATAATTTATTTTAATCTTTTATTTATTTACAGTCTGTGTATTATAATAGCTGATCTGTAAATTAACATCATACCTTGTTTGAAATTTTAGATCATATTTAACTAACTTATTAAAATAGTATCAAATTTCTCTGGAATTATGTTTATCATAATCATATGAAAAATTTAGCATAATTAAGCTTTTAGTTAATATAACCTTAATTAACTGACATTTATAGCATTTTTCATTGTCTATTTATTTATTAATATGATGTGGAAAAAGTTGAAAGCTTTTAAAAATTCTTTACTATTTTTATTCATTTAATAATTTTTGTTGTCAATATAATAGTTAGGAAAAAGTATACAAATGACAAAATTGTCTAATGGAATTAACACTGCAATCTAAAATATTAACTTAATCAACATTGTAATCTAAAATTTAGCATAAACAGATAAAGCATAATATTAAAAGATAAGGCATACAATGTTAAAAATGAGATTTTTTGAAATTGTTATTTAGTCTACACATTCTGTTAATTCAAATTTTGTTTATATTAGGAGCTCTAAATGGAAATATTGTTACTGGCTCTTATTTGGTGAAGCTAGAAAGATAATTCTAAGAGATCGACATTAAAGAACAGTCTGAGGGATCCTGCACATCCAAACAACCTCCAAATAGACGGTTAGGTGACGTCGAAGAGACTTGAAAATTGACTGTTAGAAAGTGCATGTTTGACACAGCTAAGGCCTGCAAGCGACGGTTATGCTTGTGGAAAATAAAAATGAATCACAACAAGGGAGATATCATATTTAAACTATGCGAATCAATCAACTTTTTGAAAGCTATATTTTTGAATTCGCACATAAGTGTACTAAAAGTGCTTTTCAGTCGCTTCACGTTATAGGAACAATTAAAATATGACAAAATTGATTTCATTTGATTATAAAAAGAATAATATATTTTAGGCTGTTATGGTAATGTTTTTATAATTTAGTAATTGTGTAATTCTTATATCTTATTGAAGACGAGTTTAAATTATATCATATTCAATGTTTAAAAGTTTTAATATTGTATTGTGTGTTTTTATTCAGTATATATATTAATTATTATATTAATTATATCTTGTTGAGTTCACACCAATTGTGAGATAAGAAAAGCCTTCGAAAATTTATGCTTTATGAACTTGTGTAGCTATATAAATAATTCGCTCTTGAGATTTAATTTTTGTAGGCGATAACTTTTTTTCGTAATTTAATATTCAGATATTATGTAATAAGTAAATTATCATACAAATTAAATACTTCAAATAGAAAATGAGTATAACAAATTGTGCTTTAAGTCAAGGAATCTTAAGAAAAATGTCAATAGAATGACAGAGTAAAATAATTCAAAATTTTTATTTATATTAGTTAATAACTTGTGTCATTTGAGCTTTTATTTGTAGCTATTATTACTACTCGAACCACTGATATGTTTTAATGATTAAAGTTAACTATAATTTAAATATCAAATATATCTAAAATTAAAATGGTTTGTATTTAAGTCTATAGTAGCAAGCAAGTACATTGGTCAAGATGTAACATAACTATATAATTATATTTTACAATACCCGATTTCAAAGTAAATGAACAATGTCAAATTAGATTGATTTCAAATATTTTTGGCGGCATTTCAAACATTATTTGGTATATGTGTTATTTGTATTCCATTTTATTTATCAATTACTTGAATATAAACCAAAGTTAATTGATTTAAATGAAATCATAATTTTATAATTAGATTGTTTAAATTTATATCTATAGATATATACACTTAACATGGTCTCCTTATTGTGCATGTGAATTTGCATTTGTCAAACATTTCCGTGGCTTATTTAACAAAATTTATTTTGTCGTTTCAAAAGATATGAAAAAAAAGTTACAAATTAAGATTTTGACTTATTTTAGTCTGGTTTTTGGCTATTCATTACATAATATTTCTACTCCTAATCCTCAATCAATTTTCATAAAATCTGAAGAATGCATTTACACTTTTCTAATGTTGCTTCAAAACATTTTTTGTGTAGTATTTTAGATTCAAATATTATTGACAATTATTTCTAATATATTAATTGTTCAAAAAAATTTCATTAACTCTGAAGAAGTTTAAAAAATAAAACAGTTTATTTGATTTTTTATAAACATAATGCAAACTATAGCTTTTGACAAAGTGTGAATTGATGTCAATGTTTTATTTCCCTGTATAAACCAGGTGACTTTATTTATTTACACAATTGTATTAATGTTTTATTTTCTAATTCAGAGCAGTTCACTAACCTTCCTGTATCAACCTTCCTGTATTGTAGTACCTCACTATACTTGTGTTAAAAATAAACAGTTACACAGTCCCGGTATACTAGTGATACTGGGTTCCTGTATCATACCGGCATAAATTTGATACCGGCTTATGAAATACCAGTCCCGGTATGTTACTGGTTCCGGTATCATACCGGAATAAATTTTATACCGGCTTATGAAACACCGGTCTCGGTATCATACCGGAATAAATTTTATACCGGCTTATGAAACACCGGTTCCGGTATGATACTGGTTCCGGTATCATACCGGGATCCATTTGATACCGGCTTATGAAACACCGGTTCCGGTATGGTACTGGTTCCGGTATCATACCGGGATCCATTTGATAACGGCTTATGAAACACCGGTTCCGGTATGATACTGGGTCCGGTATAATACCGGATCCAGTACCATACCCGAACCGGTGTTTCATAAGCCGGTATAAATTTTTTTTATACCGGGGATTTTTTCCAATAGGGTTGTTAAATATCATAAACTATGTGAAATTTGTTTGGAAAAAAAATCATAAAAAATGGGAATGTAAATAGTCTTATGTATGTATTTGTGGTCAGCACCATTTGAATACATTATATTTCAGACGAGAGAAGAGAAAACAGCTGGCGTCAGAAAATCAAATCGCCGACTCAGCATTCGAAGGATCAGAAATAAAAAATGAAAATAAAAGTTCCACTGGGGAACTGAATTCGCTTCATAATGCGGTTTTAATGAAAATAAAAATAATAAATGAAATAATGAATAATAAAAATAATGTTGTTTCTAATGAAAATAATGCTTCTAATGAAAATAAAAATAATGTTTTATTATCTACTGGAAATAATCTCTTGCAAAAAAGGGATAGGTCATTAATTAAATTTAGGGTTACTTTCGATTCGGCATCAAATGTTAATATATTGAGTAAGAAAACGAGTGAAATTCTTGGGATTAAATTAGAAAGAATCCAAACATCCGTGGCTGGACTTAATTTGACTAAACAAAACCTGAAAGGAAAATTGCGTATTATCATTTCAAAAAAAAGTGGTAGTTTTAAAGAACCGATTGAATTCTTAGTCGCAGATAAAATTACGGGTCTGACTCCAGGTGTCAGCTTCGATATATCGAAAACACCAGAGTTTTTTGAATTAGCGGATCCTTCATTTTTTGAAGCGAAAGAAGTTCACGCTTTATTAAATGCTTATATTTTCTTTAAAATAATTAAGGATAACGTTTATAAAGTAAATGAAGATTTGTTGTTTAGAGAAACGGAGTTTAGATGGATCGCGAGTGATCGACTCGATGAGATAAAAATTAATAATGAAAATTCGTGTCTTCTTCTTAAAAACGATGATTCTTTAGACGAAACCTTAAAACGCTTTCTTGAACTTGAATCTCTCGGCATAAAAGACGACCATTGTCTTCGAGAAGACGATCAAGCTATGAACAGTTTTGAACAAACTGTACAATATTAAGATGGTCGATATTGTAGTTGAACTACCATTCCGTAAACACGGGAAAGAATTATTGAATAACGTTTGCGTTGCAAAACAACGATTTCTTAATTTATGGAGAAGATTGAGGTTCGATAAAGAACTATACTCTCAGTATCAAAATATCATTCGGGACTATTTAGATCAAGGAATAATCGAAGAAGTAGAGAGTTCTGAGTCAAACTTTGATAGACCCTTGTTCTATTTACCACATCAGGCCATTAAAAAGGAAGGTCGCGTTACAACTTCAACTCGAATAGTGTTTGACGCAACATCTCACCAGGTGGACGAACTTTCATTGAATGACTGTTTATTGCCAGGTCCAAACCTTTACCCTTAGCTTTTCGAAATACTGATCAACTTTAGACTAAGCCGAGTGGCTATTTCATCAGATATTCGTCAGGCTTTTTTACAAATTTGCATTGCGGATAAACACAAGGATACAGTACGATTTCTGTGGACAGACAGTGATCCTCGTTTAGACTCAAAACCAAAACTTCGAATTTATCGTTTCAAGAGATTACTTTTCGGGCTGAACACTGGCCCTTTCCAACTAGCAGCCACCATCAAACATCACAATGAAAAATACAGAGAGGAATATCCCACGACTGTACAACATCTAGATTCTTACATGTACGTAGATGACTGGATCACAGGACAAGATACTCCAGAAGAGGCACTTATAATTTCCCGAAGTGTGAAGAAAATCATGAACGAAGCTGAAATGGAAATGAGAAAATGGATTAGAAACGATTCCGCCTTGATGAGTCAGTGGTCAGAAGAAGCCTTTGGCACTTATCCAGTCGATATTCCTATAAACTTAGGAACTAATAATGCTAAGGTATTAGGCATGACGTGGCAAACTGAAGATGATTGCTTGATATTAGACACAAAAGGTATTTTAGAATTCGTTTTAAACTGCCGAAATACCAAAAGATTTCTTCTGCAGACCATCGGAAAGGTTTTTGATCCAATAGGATTACTTACTCCCTTCACAATACGGATGAAATGCCTCATACAAAAACTTTGGGAAAAGAAAGTTTTGTGGGATGAGAATCTCCCTCCCAGCATTATGGAAAGTTGGAAAAATTGGTGTAAAGAGTTACCGCTCCTGAGAGAACTTAGAATTCCAAGACTTGTGCTAGATTCTAACAGAAGAAAATAGTGAAAATAGTAAAGAAAATAGTGACATGGTAGAAATGCATGTTTTCTGTGATTCCTCGAAACTTGCATACGGAGCTACCATTTATGTGAAACTTAAAGTACGAGACAAAGTGTATGTGAATTTCGTTACTTCGAAAAGCAGAATTGCACCACTAAAAGGAGTTACGTTGCCTTGACTTGAGCTTCAAGGTGCCTTAGTAGCTGTACGTTTGGGTACTTAAGTGCTAAAAATCATCAATCAGAAAAGACAGTGCACAGTGTTCTATTGGACCGATTCAAAAGTAGTTTTGTTTTGGATTAGAGGATTTCAGAAAAAATGGAAACAATTTATCGCTAATCGTGTTCGAGAAATCAATAAGCTGACTGATCCTAATACTTGGTTTCACTGCGCCGGAATGGAAAATACCGCCGACTTGTTGACAAGAGGTCTCAGTGCAGAGTCGCTTCTACACAGCAAAAAGTGGTGGCATGGTCCTTCATTTTTGTTGTCCGATGAACTTGTGAGTGAATTTGACTGTCCAGTACCAAATGACGAAGAATATTTACATGAACTAAAATCCAAAAACTTAATAGAAACTATAGTCTTGACTTTAAATCATGACAAAACTTTTTTTGATAATCTGATTAATCGTAACAATAGATTTTTAACTATAGTTGGAATTTGTAGCTATCTGTTGAGGTACATTCATAACTTGAGAAATCTAGAGAAAAGGATTCTCTGAAATTGGAAGAATTATATAAAGCTGAGAACTATCTAATTCACTGTTTGCAGGAGTTTTCTAAAGAATTAGCTGCTCGGGAGGTAGCGTTTCCAATAAAAGTACGATCTTTAATCTATCAGCTATTCTAGATGAAGAAGGGTTATTGAGAGTGGGTGGCAGACTAGAAAATTCTCAATTATCGTACTCTAGTAAACATCCCATTTTACTGCCTTCTAAATGTAAGTTAACTGAAATAATCGTTAAATACTATCATGTTAAGTATCTTAATGTTGGTGCGCAACATCTACTTTTTCAGGTTAGATAAAAATATTGGCCCATTCATGGTAGGAATTTATGCAAAAAAAATCGTGCACAGTTTCGTAGTTTGCTTTAAAGCAAATCCTAAAGAGTATAATCAAAAAATGGGTAATTTGTTAAAAGAAAGAATAACACATGATAAAGTTTTCAGTTCTACTGGATATTGATTTATGCGGATCATTCTTTATAAAAAATAAATATCAGAGGAAAGGTCCTGAAATTAAAATCTACGTTCGTATATTCATCTGTTTAGTAACAAAGGCTATAACACATTGAGCCAATCAGCGACTTGACTTCGCAAGCTCTCATAGCGACGCTTAAACGATTCATTGCCCGAAGGGGTAATTGTTGTAAAATTTTTTCAGACAACGGATTTAACATGGTAGGGGCTAATAAAGAACTTAATTGTTTGTTTAAGATGGTAAGGGAACGAGAGGAATCATTATTTGCATTTTTTGGCGAAGAAAATATTTAATGGAGCTTTATTCCCCCCAGGAGCTCAAATTGGGGAGCAAACATTAAATCATTTAAATTTCATTTTAAGCGTGTAGCAGGTAACTCTAAATTTAATTACGAAGAATTTTTAACACTCTTAACTCAAATAGAGGCAATATTGAACTCTCGAACTCTTATTCCTCTAGTTCTGAAATTGAAGATTTAGAACCGGCACATTTCTTAATAGGGAAGATAGTTGAACCATCCCTAACTGATATCGTTCCAAGTCGTTTGGCAGAGAATAACAAAGTCAGTACAAACAATCTGGAAACAATGGAGCCTTTCTTACTTGAACAGCTTACAGCAAAGAAAAAAATGGGTAAAAAATCAGAAAAATAGGGGATATGGTTTTGATAAAAGAAGAAAACCTTCTCCCATGCAAATGGGTCTTTGGTTGGGTAGTAAAACTGTATCCTGGGCAAGATAATCAAATAAGGGTAGTTGAAGTAAAAACTTCTAAGGGAGTATATAAAAGGTCTGTTTCCAGATTGAGTGTACTGCCGATAGAAAATTAAATAGTTGTATATTCATCTAAATATTTGTATATAATTTTATGTAACACTTGTATTTTTATTAGAATTTCATGTAAGAAATTTGAAATTTATCTCAAAGATTCTAATTGAGTATTAGTTATGTTAAAGTTATAATACTCAACAATGTTAAAGTTTTTGTAAAATTATATGTTAAATGTATATCTGAAAAAAAAATAATGTTAAGTTCGTGCATGTGAACAGTGCAAGGCTGGGCGATGTGTTGGCGCATGCGCGCCATTCCCTGGCATTACGAAAGGAAGAGGGGAAAAAATTATTCTCCTGAGAGACTCAAAAAACTTCGGATGTGGATAACTGACTACTTTTACGAATTCGAAATCCACAATATTTCCAGCTGTTGTTATTTTATACATATTGTTATTGTTATCAATAAAAATCAAAAAGTGCAGCTGGTGGTCCGTCGTTATTAACTGAAATATCAAGCGTGTTGGTTTTAGGCCAACAACCACTGTAAATTTAAAAATCTGTTATTTTATAAAGGAGTTATACATTTTTTTTTACACCCTCGCAAAGTATCCCAACGTAGAACACCATATTGTATCTTGGGATGCAGAGTAGAGTACCTTTGTTCTAAATAAAAAATAAACAAAATATAGCAAATACTTCTTATTTAAGGAATATAAAATACAAAATTTTATAAAAAAAAAAAATACTTCTTTTTCTACCAGATAAGTTTATGGGCATGTCATTAAAATTTCCAAAGAACTTGAGTGATTGCTTTTGAAGGCACTCAAGATCCAGCTGCTGAGGGTGAAGATAATTTGCATAGATTTCATCTTTTTCATATATAGTTTCATTTCTTAATATGAAAGTGTTTGTTCCCGTTTTAGCAATTTAATCCCAAGAAAAAACACATTAAAAAAAAAAAAAAACATGGCCTGAAAAACTGTATGCAATTAGTTGTTCGTTCAGATTAACTATCCATACCATTTATTTGAACACAATTAAAAGTTCGATACACTATCTTAATTTTTAACACTAATCAATAAGGAAAATATAAAAGAAAAAATAAATGAATATTTTCTGGCTCTCACAAATCTCACTTTAAAGTTGCTTATACACTAACTCACTATGTCAGGTTAGTTTAGTTAGTCGCCAGTTGATGACTGTTCGTCTGAAGGTGCCCCAATGTACAACACTCTCCCCTATGTTCAATTCCATTAACCTGACTCAAAAGACTAGGACAATCCTGAATTGAGATTCAATACACTTTGCGAAATTAAAAATAAATGAATATTTTCTGGCTCCCACAAATCACACTTTAAAGTTGCTTATACACTAACTCACTATGTCAGGTTAGTTTAGTTAGTCGCCAGTTGATGACTGTTCGTCTGAAGGTGCCCTAATGTACAGCACTCTCCCCTATGTTCAATTCCATTAACCTGACTCAAAAGACTAGGACAATCCTGAATTGAGAGTCAATACACTTTGCGAAATTAAATTTAAAGGAAAATAATCCTGGAATAAAAATCTGATTTTGAGTATTTAAAAACTTATTTAGTAATTTATATTTCTAATAAAAATACATATATTGTTATCATTGAAATTATTTATAACTTAAAGAAAACCTGAAATTAATTATTAAGTATAGCAATGGGAACATCAAAAAACTAATTATGACGCCAGAGAGCCTTAAAAATTTAGGAATTTTCAAAGTGAGGTAAAAATTAGCTCAAAAAATATCTTCATAAACGAACAAAAAATGGTAAGAAAATCCCATAACTGATAAATCTTTTTGGAATTTTGATATTAATCTTGATATTAACTTTTAACCCTTGTTCGATGGGAATTTATGTAGTGATGCGATATCACGATGTGAAATATATGAAATCAAATATCTTAATTTCGAGCGTCGAATAATTAAAAACATATTCATTTCGTATTATTATTTATTCGTATGAATAAAACTTTGAAAGAAATAAAATTTGAAAAAATAAATAGGAAATCAGTTATTCAAAAATTAAAATTATTTGAAGAAAGGATTTTTAATAATTTTCCCTCAGACACATAAATCGCGCTTAACTTTTGAAAGCATATTGAGACCAGAAACTTCACTTGACCCACAAAATAACAACGCAATCGATTCTTGCACACTGTTTTGAGTAACTGAATTGCAATTAATAGGTAATTTGGGAATTGAATAGCGAGGCAATTATCGAAAACAAATTGTTGAACAGTTTTATCGCTTCCTCTAAACACTCCCCATACAAACTTTATTACTGTCATTAACAGCTGAACCAACCTTGAGTTTACAGCTACCAATGTTCAACACCGTAGCCTTGTAATTTCGAACCTATTCCAGAAGACAAGGGAATTCCCGGATCAATTATTAGAGAAATTTTGCCTTCTTGGCGGACTTTTTGATGAAACTAGTCTATATTTACGTTACACGGAGAGAAAAACCACGAAAACTTTCCTCAGTTATTCAGACGGCAAGGGGACTAACCCTCGATCCGTCTACAATTGAGGATATTTTTACGTCAGCACCGTGGTCTTTGCAACCCGGGTGCAGAATTCACATCGACCCGACATCGCTGGAATTCGAACCCGTCTTACCTCATTGGGAGGCGAATGATCTATCCCTTAAGCCACCACAGCTCTCCCCATTGACATTTTACTACCGTCGTTCAAGAGCCGACCCAATTTTGGGTTTACGGCTACAATGTTCAAATCCATAGCTTTGAAATTTTGAACCTAATCCAGAAGACAAGGGAACTCCTGGATCAAGTATTAGGAGAAATTTTGCATTCGTGGAGGACTTTTTGATGGAACTAACGCCACAATTACTTTACGTGGATGGAAAAACCAAGAAAACTTCCCACGGTTAATTTGACGGCAAGTGGACTAACCCTTGATCCTACTACCACTGAGGATATTTTACGTCAGCAATGTGATAGGTGCGAGCCGAGTGCGAAATTCGAATCGACCAGCCATCACTGGGATTCCAAAAACGAAAATGGAATGCCGAAGGAAAAAAATTTCGATTTGATGCTGTGTTCCACGCCAACGAAAGATTCGCCATTCATAAAAGTTTCATCCTATTACTGTTTTAAACGACATTGAGTAAAATAAATAATCTATACAAAAGGGGATTTCTGATTGCCGGAAAAGGGGGCTTCCTCTTCTTAATGCTTTATGGAAATTTAATAAAAAAATGAGGCGTAAATTTGTTCCAATGTGACAACATTTCTGCTTTTGGAATTATAAAAAATAGAGGTAGTGTCTCGGTATGGGATTCTTTTACACGGTTGGGGTTCATGAAGTGGTTCAATATTTATTGGAGTATGCTTTTCGAAATAAATTTAAATGATAGATTTGATTATTTTTATCAATGAAATCTTGTGAGAAATGAAAGTGTGTAATTTAAATTTCCTTTTACTTTAAATATTTTTTAAAAAATTATATTTATCTTATAAAGAATACTTTTTAATGGTATTTACTATTAATGATGAGCGATTTCACTTATTTTGAACTGTACTTTTGTTCTAATAATAATTTTTGAAATAATTATGGGAAAGTAATTGTTTAAATAACAATATTTACTGATTTCAATTAAAAGTTAAATTTTTTTCTCATCTTTGATATTTCATTTAATAATATTTTTTATTAAATTGAGAAAATTCTCACAATGTTGACAGTTTTATTCATTATCAAATATTAGTAATACTTAAATTCTAATATTTATCACAAATAATTTTAGAAATTTTTCTTCTTACGATTCAGTAATATGAGTATTATAATCAGTAAATTATATTCTAAGGATTTACCAATTTTATTGTTTCATATATGTTGCAGTTTATATGCTGCTATCATATGGGTTAAAATTTAAATCTTTATTTAAATATTAACCCTATAGTTTAAAAAGTTAACAATTAAAATATTCGATTTTTTTTTCTTCTAACTGTAATATTTAATAATTGAAATTTATTTTTAATATCTGAATGTTCTTAAGGAGTAGCAAAAATTATAAGTTTAACCTGAATAAGGATTTAATCCCTACTGAGGAAGTTTCCACTAATATGGAAGCATCAAATAGTGTAATAGATTTGGATAATTCGGGAAATTAATTAAAGTTTTCAAAATTTAAAGATAAAGTGGAAGAAAAACAGGACATAATCATGTGTGATCCTGACATTGGTGTTCAGTTCACAGCCTGGCTTGGACATTTTATAGAACTAACTGGAGTTTTTAAATTATTATTGTGAACGTAAAAATTTTAAACAATTTATTGAGGGTTCAGCTTGGAAATTATTTATTAACAAAGGTTTAAATTATAATTCTTTCCAGGAAACAGTCGACATTTTCCATTGACATTTTTTACCAGTAACTAGTTTTAATGATTTTCAGAATATAAAATTTTCTGGTCAAGCTTAAACTCATATTTTATCGTTAAGGTAAAGTCGAAAAATAAATTTAAGTAAAGAACATATAATTGATGGTTAATCTACGATATTATCGTGGCAGATTAGCTCTTTCGGTTCTGAAAGAACCCGAAATTCTTATTGAATGGCTTGCATTTGTTTATAAAATTATGCATAATGTCCCCACTAATTTACTCAAAAGTAAGGGAAACAAAAAGATTCAAAACTTAGTGGGTAAAGACACGAAATAAACAATACAAAACTGGACACCAAGACAGATAAATTAATAACTCAGTGAATCAAAATTGTTATAATTATGAGAGACAATCTTTTTTCCGACCAAGTCAAAATTTCATCCGACAATCCTGAAAAAGACTTTCATAAAGAAACTGATTGATTTAATAAAAATAAACAACAAATAAGTCATTTTGCCGAAGCTTCTTAGAAATTACCTTCTAGACCACGCTAATATTGTACTGGGGATTACCAATGCTTAATACTAAAATTACATCAACACTAATTTCTTTATTGCTGAGAAACAAACCTAACATAAAGATAGACAAACCAGCAACCAAACACAAAATTGACAGTATCCGGATATATTCAAATTAAAAATGATAACACCCGATTGTGACTAATAAAACTTTCTTTTTAAATATCAACACGACTAAATATAATCCCAGATAAAAAAATTTGCAAATGTCAAACAAACAAAAAGTAATTTGCAACTTAACCAAATTTGCACTTCAAATTTAAAAATTGCAAAAATAAGCCAAATCAGTTGAATTTTATATCTTGAATACTTGAATTCTGATTTACCTTATACGATTTTGAGTTAAAAAGCTTGTATTGAAATTTCAATTGGTGATTGATTGAAACAAGTACTATTAAAAATCGGAGAGAATTTATCATTTTATCTGATTATAAAAGCTACTTGTCCTGACACTTTAGTGCAATAGTGGTACGAATAAAGAAAATAAAAGTTATTAATAGAAATAAAGGCGGAAAAAAAAAGAAAGAAAAAATTGCTAAATCAAAAAACATTAAACAATGTGTTATTGAAAATATTCGATAAAATGCTGAAGAAAGTATTGGCAATAAAAAATAAATAATAACAATATCGAAAATGTAAACTTAAAATACAAAATAAATAGAATAAAGAATAAGGATTTAAATAGCAAAACTGAAAACAATCTTTATTTATTATAGAGGCCCACTTTGTCCTGATTAGGTTGATAGAATAGCACCAATTCAAATAGAAAATCAAAAGTTAAAAATAAATGTATAAAAGAATAAAGTTAGAAAGAAAAATAAAAGCAAAATTAAATGAAAAGAAAAATTGTTAAGTCAAATAACACTAAACAAAATGCTAATGAAAATATTCATGAAAATGTTAAAGAAAATAAATACGAATTTCAAAGAGTAAACAACAAACTTAAAGAAAGATAAAATAAAAAATGGACTTATAGATTTAAATACCAAAATTGTAAATAATCTTGAATTTTCAATTACTCTTGAAACAAAATATGATAATGAAGACCCACATTGTCAAAGTGATGTTAACGGAATTTTACAGATAGTGAAAAAAATTCTCAACTAAAGGAAATTAAAAGATTTTGCAGATATTTCTGCTAAAGATAAATATGATGCAAGGACAATTAAAATTGAACTTCAAGGGGTAAGATTAACATCAAACTTACAAGTGTCCTTAAGAGTATACAAAACTTTCCTAAAACAATACGAAATTGAAGATTCATTAAAGCATAACATAATTGAAAAGCTTAGTGGAAAAACCGGTTAAGTGACACTGTAATGAATTTGATATGAGAGCTAAAGTTGATACGTTCCTCCTTTTTTTTTCAAGGCTCCTAGATTCAAGGCACATAACTCAAAGTTTTTAGGGGTCAATTTTTTTGATTTAACTCTTTTATAAAGGAAGATTTCAATGATTTTTTTTTTCATAGTATTTGCTTGTTTTCACGGACAATTTTCATTAGTTTTTCATCGGTTATAATTTTATTTGAAAAGATAAAATAAGTATACATATGTTTAGACTTATATTCAGTGAATAAAATTTTAGCAACCTTAGTTTAGAACAAACTGGTATAAACCAATCCAAAACAATTGAGAGAGGAAACATGAGCTGGGTAGATAATGTTTCACCAGTATGTATCATATTCATTCGGTAAATCTTTATTTTTAAAAAATATTCTCTGAAATACAGCTGAAAGTGATTAAAATGTTATTTCAGTTCGTTACATCTAAAGTTATTTATGAAATTAAATATAAGTATTTTTATTAGTTTTAATACAAAAAATATCTAGGTATAGTTTAAATACAAATTATTTTCGATTTTATTAAAAATATTGCAGTTTTATGCAAAAATTACATTTTAATTTATAAAAATGTTTATAAAACAGTTTGAGTTTTTTTTATCGTGGTAAACTACGCGTTCAGGATTAGTAACGCAATTCTCATTTTTTTATAATTTAAGTTTCACGAATTTCCGCCGTTGAACACCAAACCACTTAGCAACTATACAGCTTTTTTAAATTTTCAACTTCTTAACCTTGAATCTAGAAAACAAGAAGAGAACACCTGCAACAGTCACCTTCGAGAGGAATTCTTTTAAGTGAAACTAATCAGCAAATAAACCTCTCGTGGTTAGCCCGATGCCAATGGAGCTCTGATATGTTTTTACCAAAATATAATTTTGCTCAGAAAGGCAATCTCTGGTAACAGGGAGAAAAATAAAGTTTTACTATCTGTATCATTCATATGTAAACTCAATTTTCATGAAAAATTTGCTTTTGTCAAATCTATAAGTACGTTCATCATTATGGACTTAAGACTTCATATTTTAAGCGAGTGTACACATCTTAAAGATTTTAGATCTCCCTGTATACAATTTAAATACAATAATCCAAAAAATAGAAAATTTTTTGGTAATCGGTATAACTGTTAATATGCAGTTTTAATATGTACTATATATACTAATATACGTATCATGATAACAAGTATGAAATAAAGTTTATTTTTTACCGAAAGGGATAAGTAAACTTTTGATTGTAGTAATTTGTGACTGTCAGGCGTTGATTTCGAGCAATAAAATGATGCCAAATCTCTTTAATTTTGTGTATAATTTTGCAATGTTGATCATTGCCGATTTATTGATTATTTAATTTTATTTCAAAAAGAAAAATAAAGATTCAGTAAGTAATAATAATAGACTGAAAAGCACGAAATATATATTTTTAACGCGACTTAGTTTCGAAATTTTTATTTTATTTTTTTAATTGGAAAATTTGTCATGTAACACAAATTAATGCGAAGTATAAACAAAAACATTTTATGATTAAGCTGTTTAAGAGTTATTTTTTCTTGTCTTTTTTAAGTATTGGTTCGTAAAAAAACCTCAATTCCTCCTTAATGCATGAAAATTGCTGTTTCAAGTTTTTCATTTTCACCGATTTTTCTCCCAGGGCTTTTTCTCCCCGCTCCTTAGCGTTCTATGCCACGCAAGAAATTTTCTAGGGTTGTTTATTGACTACCTGTCGCAAAGTTATTTCTTCCATTCACTGAATACTCAAATAATGTCGCTTAGCCGATTCTTCCACTGAGTATCTTCGGAATGGATAGATTTAGTAAATATAAATGAATGTTATATCGTTCATGGGCTGCTAAAGTGGAACAACTCAAAAAACATGCGTTTTGAACTAAGAACAGACGTGAATATGAAAATACACGTTCTTTTCAGTAGTAATACTAGTACTACTCATAATTCAACTTGAAGGTAATCTTCGTTTAAGCAAACTAAAGCATTTCTTATGTATTTTCTTTAGCAATGAAAACTTTAAATCCACTTATCTCAAAACATGATTTGAGTTGTGCCGCTATTGCAGCCCATGAGCGATATCGCTGCTTCAAAACTAAAACGACACATCTGCAGGCATAATACGTTTGCAGATGTGTCGTTTTAGTTTTGAACCAGCGATATATTTAAGTAAAGCTAAAATAAGAATTTTCCCCGAGAAATCTCTAATTTTTTAAAAAATGATGTCACTTTGCCGGTTTTTCCACTAAGCTCTTCCATTAAAGAAAGCTCATGTCCCTATTCGGCTCCAGTAACTTTAGCTTTTAAAAAAAATAGAAAAAGTTGATTATGTACTATAGTCTTGAGAAAATTAAATCAAATTACTAAATCGGAACCTTTTATACCAACTTTGAAAGATAGATTAGTCAATAATGAATATTTGGATATGGTTTCTGGAATATCCAAATTCACCCTGATGACACTGAAAAACTTGTCACTAATAATGGCTTATACGAATGGTTAAGATAGACATTTGGGTGGAAGATAAGTATTTTAAAAAGAACAATCCTCCCAATTCTCAATCATAAAGTTACATTGGAAGCTAATTATTTCGATGATATTATTTTTCTAATAGCTTTAAAGATAATTTATATCATCTTAAAAAATTTTTGAAGTACGTGGATTCGAAAACTTAAAACTAAAAGCTAAATGCTCTTCTTTACAAACTCAATTTTTAGTTTATGAAATTTGTAATGAAATAGTAACTCTTGATCATAACAACATCGAAGTAATTAAAATTTTGAAACCTCATCTCTTCAACGTGTTTTAGGTTTAATAAATTTCTATAGTTTTTTAGGTTCAATAAATTTCTATAGCAAATTTATAAATAATAATGTTAAAATTAGAGCATCTTTAAAGAATCTTTTAAAGACCTGGTGCTGAACTCCCAAATGTCCAGAAGCATTCAAAATTTTAAAAAAAATGCTCTCATTTGTAAACTTTATTTAAAAATATTTATTCGTAAACTGCAGTGTCATGTTTTTGTTGATGTAAGCCAAAAAGGTCAATTTTGAAACAGCCAGATTTTTTAGGCGTCTTATATCCAATAGCATTTCCTTTTTCGTTCTTTATTAGTGTATGAAAAAAATTATGCACTCGCCGAATGTCTTGCTATTGTAGAAGCATTAAAAAATTTCGTTGTTATTTATTTGGTAATAAATTCCAGATTAATACAGATCATGCAGCGTTAGTTTGGCTTAAAAATGTAAAAGGAAGGCCGCTGGTCTTTACAATTGAGTATGTATGGTTATGACATAAATTACACAAAAACATCACTTTGAGACTCGGAATATTCCTGATAATAGAAAAATGATAATATTGGTAGAAATAATGAAAGCCATTTTTCATGTTCTTTTCAATTAGGCAAAATTCGTGAAGCTCAATGTAATAATTTAACGGGAAATTTTAATGAAATAAATAATGCGTAAATAAAAAGTGTTTATATAAATTGTCCATTTTCTTTAAGACACAAAGTACTTGAAATTAATCTGAAAAATTCAGTCATCCTGGGATACTCCTGTTTATTATTAAGAAAATATTACTTTGGATATTACAAATTTTAATAAACATTGTCATACTTGTCAAATAATTAAAAAAAAACAGGGACGATTTAGTTTACTTCAGGCAATACCCCACGCAGTTAACAAACCTTTTTAAATAATTGCAATAGACATTGTCAGTGGTTCTCATAATTTTACTAAAAAATATTTAAATTGATCTTCATCATCATTTATACTTGATCATCAAACTCGATTTAGGTGATTTTTGCATCTAAATCAATAACAGAAACTTATCTGAGCTTTTTGCACCACATTTTTCAAATTCTAACTACAAAAATTATTTGGGTGATAGAAACGCAGCATTTATTTCTTCTCATTATAAAAGTTTTATTTAACGTAATAAAATCAAATAATTATGAACTACAACTCATAGACCAGAAACTAATGGAAAAGTTGAAAGTTTAGGACAAACCATTGTAACGCGTTTAAAATATAAAATTAAGGATTCTTTTAAAAAAATTCTTGGCCTAAATTATAAAGAAGGAATTTGAGAATATAATTAGACTTGGTAACTAAATTTCCCCCAGATTACGTAATGTCCTATTCATAAACCAGAAGATATTTACTCAAAAATGGAGGAAAAGTACAGTTGCATGAAAAAAATATTATTTATTTTAATACTAGGTTTATCCAATTTGATTCTAACGATACTGTAATGTATAAAGACTAGATTTTCTTTCTCTCTAAACTATACTTTCAAAATAAAAAAAAATTGTTTCTTTTTTCATCTATCTATCTATACGCGTGTAAAACTTAAAAAGCTGAAATAAATTTTTTTCATGTTATATCTTTATCTAAACCTTCTTCCTTATTTTGTATTCAAAGCGGAACACACTTAATATTTCACTTTCACTTTTTTTATTCTATATTTAGATCTCAAGAATGCATAAATTAATATTTTAAATCTTCCCTTACACGAACTGTGAGAAACATTTTTTACCTCCACCTATTTAATAAAAATTTTTTTTTTCTACATTTTATTTTATAATCGTCGTTGAACAGCCGACCTAAGTTAAGGTTTACGACTACTAATGTTCACCTCCGTAGCCTTGTCATTTTAAACCCAATCCCGGAGACAAGGGAAGAACTCCTGAATAAAGTATTGGGAGAAATTTGCCTTCGTGGAGGACTTTTTGATGAAACTAACCCACATTACCCGTGTTACACGTAGGAAAACTACGAAAATCTCCCACGATTATCCTGACCGCAAGGTAATCCATGATCCGCTACCACTGAGGATATTTTACGTCAACACTGTAGTCGGTGCAAGCCGGATTCGGAAATCCAATCTACCAGTCATCGCTGGGGTTCAAACCCGTTTCACCTCATTGGAAGGCAAACACTCTATCCCCTGAGCCACCATGGCTCTAATAAACAAATTGTAAAATTACTCAGATTTCCCTTATTCCCTAAGTTGAAACATTTTTACGGATTTATTTTGAAAGATTTTCCCTAACTTTTAAATTGTGAAGCACTTCTGTATTTGTGTCACTTGGATGCTTTACGTATAGCTGGGCGCCTGAAAACCTGCTATTTCAACCTCTCGATGACGTTGGATGGAATGCTTATTGGTTATGTGGGTAGAGATTTGTCCTTAGAGTTTGCTAGATAGTATTTTGTATGTTTTGGGTGAATTTTATTATTACTTTTTTTTAAATATCCCGAGTATTTTTTGACATACGTGCTATCAATGATACTACTGAACTAAATTTCAGCTTATTTAATTGCAGTATAGATTGACTTGGTTTTGGTGTGTCATTAGATTCAGTGTAAAAGAATACATAGAAAACACTTGATGCTCAAAATAGCAATGTTGTACAACCCTCTATAAATTCAAGATAATCTCATGAGGGGGTTGAGGGGGGGGGGACACTTTAATGAGCCCCGAAATACAGCTTTTAACACAATTTCGCATACTTATCTGATCTAGACAGAATCTGATAAGAAATTAGTTATAATCAATTTTTTTATTTTATTTTATGACCGCCGCTGAACAGTCGACCCAATTTTTGGGTTTACAACTACTAATGTTCAACGCCGTAGCCTTGTAATTTTGAACCAATCCAGAAGACAAGGAAACTGCTGGATCAGTACCCCCCAGAGGTATTGAAGTTATAATCAATTAAAAATATGGGGATAATAAATTAATGTGGATCTTTAGAAGCATTTAGAGTATTTTAATCATGTTAAAATGCCGAAAATCTAACGCCAATGTCAAAGACACTAATATTGATTGCAAAAAAATTTTTTTATTTGTACTTTGCCTATTAATAATTAAAATTGCTTTGATTTAGAATAATTTTCGATTATTTTTCATTTAAGAATAATTTTCGAACATAAAATAATTTTGTTTGTGCTTAAACCTTCAACTCATGCTATCAGATTAGCAGATTAAAAATAATCAGTACAATCTTTTTTTTAGAAAATGAAATAACTGATATTTTATGCCTGTCATACTATTAAAACTAAAATTTACATATATTATTTTATTTTTTACTGAATGATTTCCTAATAATCAACAAAAAAATTATCACTTCCAATTCCAATGATAGATGAGAGTAAATAAACATAAAAAGATAAGTTGAGCAAGCGCTGTCCAAACTGATAATGAGATTAAAAGCTTTTATCATTTCTTATACGTTTTTTAAAAATAACTAACTAAAGTATTAGAGGCGATTATTTCACAAGCAGATAGCGAATCTCTAAGATCACGATTGTATTATTTTATATTCGGCATGACGATATTCAAATTTAACTAGACAAATTAAACATTTCTAAACTTAAAATAGCACCCAAATTAAAGAAAGGTATGCAACGCGAATGAAGGGAATAATTCCGGTTCTTTAAACAATTAAAGAAAATTTGCATAGTTTTTTTTTTTTTTTTAATAATTTAAAACGTTAAAAAATATTTCATACTCAAATGAACAGATACATTTCAAGCAGATTGTTTTTATAGTTTCACAAGATTATCTCAATTGAAACCCTATTTCCGACATTCTTATTATTATTTGACTTAAAAATTCCTTTAGAAATTGAAGTTATTTCTTCTCTATATTTTGGGCAAGAGTCAAAGCAATACGGTATTTCGACAAGCAGTCAAATAAGTAAACAAAATTGTGCTTATTTCCAACCTATGTTTTAATAATTGCTTATTAACGAAACTAAGTGATTTCATGTCTTAAAGTTAAAATTTATTGGTCGTCAAAATGGCGTGTCTATTTCCAGAGTTTCAAAAATATATCAGATAAATAAAACGGGAAAAATAATTAGATTAAAATCGTATATTTTTTTGGAGACCAAATTATTTGGGGAAATATTGGTAATTCAATACTACTTATTTCTGCAAACAAATAGATAGGTGTGTTGGTATTTTATTACGTCGCAGTAGAGCTGCAGAATGGGCAAATTGGCCTGGGAAACATCCCTGAGGATAATTCGAGCACATGCCATCACAATTTGATACCTTGCTTTCGTTTGGTAGTCCGACCAACTGCAAGCAAAGTCGAGAACAGTTTAACGAGGACCGATACCGCGCACCCTCGGTCCCAACGCAAGTTTATCAAAGTGGTGCCCCACCCACTTACTGACAGCAGTCAGTGATGCTTGAGTTCGATGTTCTACTGCAAACTGTGTAGTTACAATAAGTCCACTGTGGGATGGAAAATCAAATAGAATAATTTAAAGAACGAATCATTTGTAAACAATTTCGCATTTATTGAAAGATTTAAAAACGTATAAATAGTTTTTTCTAAGTTCGAAGAAATCCGACAAATTAAGTAGTATTCACATTATAAAAATAGAGTTCATCTCAAGGTTTCAATTAAAAAAGTTTGTTATGCAGTGAAAACTTTTTCGTTATTACAGGTTGCATGTAGAAAGACTGAAACGCGTGTGAAAATATAATCACGGAAAAAAAAGAACATTGGAAGACAACGGGAAAAAAACATCTCAGAGATTTTAAGTGTAACGTCCAATTCGATTTGAACCTAGTGCAACTAAATAATTATTCGAGCATTATTAGATATTTTCTTAAGAAATAAATGAATACATAAAGTTCAATTTGAAATGACATTTTGTTGAAAAAGTTTTAATATTTAATTGTTAATACAATTATACTGTGTGCCCCATGAAATAAAACCACTTTAACTTATCTAGACGCAAAGAAAATGTTAAAAATAAGGCTTGAATCGGGACCAGAAAACCTCTTAAGTAATTTTGACATGAACGAGCTCGTTCATATTATCAATAACGTGCAATTTGGACCTCACAAATAATATGCTAATTTAACTTCTTATATATGGACAACATAATTTTATCATTTGGAAAATATTCTGTTGGTTTGGTTTTTAATTACAATAAAAAAATTAAAAGAAATTTTATTCATCTAACCGTTTGCACAGTCATCAGTCATATATTTTATTATTTGAGTCAAATGGATTTTGTTTATGAATAAAATGCAACAATAAAAAATATAATCGTAAAATTTGATTGAAATATTTTTTAGAAAACAAAATTTAACGCATAGTTTACTTTCTTTTGAGGACAATATTTTGATTTCTAAATAAAAATCACATGATTTGCAATTATATGTATCTATATAAATAGGCAATCGCCATTTGAATAAGAATGAATGTCATTGTATTTAAAGAATGAAGGAGATTTTCTGTAAATCTAGAATGTTAAATAACATGGCGTCTATATTTCAAATAAAATCAAAGTTTCAAAAATACTATTTAAAATTTATAGTTTTCAATAAGATTATGAACAAAAACTACTTATTTAAACTGCGCAATGTAAAACAGATTCGTTTTAAAACCAAAATATTCCAATTTAAATCGGAAATAATACTGCTGAAATCTATACTTATCTGATCAAGGTTTATTTAATATGTATTAAATAAATATGTAAACATATTCAGAAACGTTATTTCAAACACATCGTTTATAATGAACTTAATAATGAAATAATCCGTTTAAACAATAAAATATTAAAAGGATTTGTTTTAATACCAAAATACTATAATTTATATCAGATATAACTCTTTAAATGCATACTAATCTATTTCAGACTAATTTAATATTTTAATATCTATTAGAAAACGTTATTATAAACTAATTGTTTTTAATGAGGTTAGTAATTAAATCAACCGTTTAAGCAATAAACACAAAACGGCGATTCCTTGTAAACAAAAAGTGCCCAATTTCAGTTTATCTAAATAACATTATTTAATGATTATAAAATAACTCTAAAATAATTTTTGCTTTTAAATTTTATATTGGAAGCTTTGATCGGCTGAACTAAAATAAACATTCTGGCACTTGTTCCGCAGTAATATTCATAATTTTTACAGCATTTGTAAACATATTTCAATGACGGTTCCTGAAAATTTTGTTTTGTTTTACATTGATGAAAAATTTTCTCAATTTAAAAAGGAAGAAATATATATCGTATTAAAAATTTATTTAAAATATATAGATTTTATTTCACTTACCAATTATTTTGCTTTATTTATATAAATTGAATCCTAAAGAAAACTCAGCTTGAAAGAAAGTCCAACTTGAAATTGAGAATTCTATTCAATTTTTTTTCTCACAACAACAATCTATTACATTCCAAGGCACATAAAACCAATTATTTCTACTCAGTTTTAACATCAAGTAACTTACTTATCGCCTGAATGAATTTCACACGTGTTTCTGTCAACTCTTCAAGGAATCCAGAGCCATCTAGATTAAATTTGGTGAACTTTCTGAAGATTACATTTTTGAGAAAACTTAATGAGAGAAATTTCTATTCCATAGAAAATTTATTGGCAATAATCTGAGCTGGAACGTTGCTGATAAATAGTTTTATTTTCTTTGCATTTTTGTTTATTTTTTCCTTTTTTCGGCATTAATGATGATTATTTTTAGTCATTTTTCAGATTTTAGTCCCTTTTTAGAATTATGAATGACTTTCTTCATGAATAGTTTGTTACAGTGTTTTCATGAGTAGTTTCTGTCACGTTTTCTTGAATAATTTCTACTGTGATTCTTTCTTTGGGAACGTAAATTTTGTAACCTTTCGTTCTTGTTACGTAAGAAAGGAAAATATCAAGTTTTGTTCAACTTTACTTAGAATACGTGGATACAGTACACTCTAGAAAACACTCTTATACGACAAACTGAAGGTTTGTTTCCATACCAAAAGATGATTCTTCTCTTAGCATACGTTCACTTCTGTTTCAAGCATGTACAGTGCACCCAAAAAAAATGACATCACCCTGAATAACTTCCGTTCTAATGATTGGATTTTCACATTCTAAGTGACAATCTTAATGGTTGCAGGTAGTGATCTCAAAACATGCTAATTATTAATTTAGTTACGAAATCAGACTCGTATTTTCTCTGAATAAAAATAGATTTTCTTTTACATATTTGGATTTTTAACCTTCAAAATATAGAGGGGAGCCGCAATCTGGGAAATATGGTCCCTATAGTTTGGTCAGGAGAGCGATCCATTGTTCGAACTCCTTAATGTTAATTTCACTTATTAAGTTTTTAGTCATATTTTTAAAACTAATTAAGCAATAAAAAAAATTGCACCCTCTCACAAAACCAGTTTGCCCAAAGTGAATTTTAGGAAAAAAATAATTTATGATAATTATTATTTTCTAATTATTTCATTTAATTGTGGATGAAAAAATATTGAATAATGAGGTATAATTTTTTTATACCATATTAATCTACATATTTCTCTATCGAAAAGTGTAAAGTTTCAAATTTTTTTTAATTAGTGGAAGCCGGGAAAAATTAGAATTAATTATCTTTAAAAAAATAATTTGGCAACAATGAAGGAACATTTAAATGGAGCGATTAATATTAAAATGTGGTTAACTTACCAGGAACGCGAGCGTAGCGTATTGTTTCATTCGTATTTTTTTCCCCTAATAACCGATTTCTAATCCTTTTTTATTTATTATAAAATGTGTTTCTTTTTTAGTTTAAAAATTTACTCGTAATTTAGTAAAGTGATTTGAATAAAACATTTTATTGAATAAAAAATATTTTATTTCACGAATATCGAGTTTTATAAAAGCATATTTCTGAGAGAATGTGATTATACATCAGCTTTTTTTCATTTAATTTTTTATTCTGTTCTTTCAATAATTGATATAATTTTAATTATATACAATTGTATGTATGGATTTGGAATAATATATTGCTCCATTTCTTCAATATACATTGAATACGTAGTCAAGATTTTTAAGCATCTTAAAATTTCTCAGCATCTTATATATCATCTTAATCTTAAAATAAATTTTTTAATTATCATTACCTGTCCACGCGTGTTTCGCAGAACTATTTAATTAAAATTTAACATTTCTCAAAAATTAAATTTTAACATTTCTTTCTTATTCTTTACGATACCACGCATATTATTTTTTCATTAACAGACTAATAAAGTTTTTAGTATTTTAATTTAGGTTTTCTTTTAAATGTTTTTTTTTCTAAAGGTTTTTTTTAAAAGTAAAATTCCTTTTTAAATTATTCTCAAGTGTACATTAATTAGAAATATTGCAGCTAGCTGAGATTAAATTTTGTGAAGAAATTAAAAATATTCTGATGCTTAAAATTATTCGATGCAAAACAGCTGACTATTTTCGAAACATATAATTATTTTGAATAATGGAGATAAATTATTCATTGTCTTTTTTATTGTTTCTTATTTTTGAATATATATATATATATATATATATATATATATATATATATATATATATATATATATATATATATATATATATATATATATATATATATAATATATATAATATATATATATAATATATATATATAATATATATATATATATATATATATATATATATATATATAATATATATAATATATATATATATATATAATATATATATATAATATATATATATATATATATATATATATATATATATATATATATATATATATATATATATATATTATATTATATATATATCTCGGACCGTGCAAGGTTGACTCAGCCTTTCATCCCTTCAGTGGGTCGATAAATGAGTACCAAATACGGAGAGTTCCGCGTTCGGCTGACCATCTAACCGGAACATCTACTCCTGCATCCCAGAGCCCAAGGTCAAGAAAACTGAGATGGGCACAGTAGGCTTTGGCCCTCTATGGGCTGTCGCGCCACTGAGTTTATATATATATATATATATATATATATATATATATATATATATATATAGTTGCTTTGTTTTTTAAATTTAAAAAAAATTATGGATATACAATTTTATTTTCACGTTAAAACTTATTCTCGCCCGCTAGCCTTAAGAAAGTTGCCCTTAAAAAACGGATTGTGTTGAAAAGATTTGCGTAAAAAAGTTGTTAATAATATTTCTCAACAGTAGCATAATTCAGGGGAATATTGTAACGTCAGGAAAATGCTAAACATGCCTTATTTTGTTAAACAGCAAATACTAAAAATAGAAAATTGTAAAAAGATTCCCAAACCGTGCTATTTTTAGAATCATCATCTCAAAAATTGTTCCTTTTTTAATGTTAGAATTTCTTTAATAGTAAAATAAGATATATTAAGAGCTTTTTGGATAACAAATTATTTCATAGATGTAATGAATATGTTCAGCAAATAGTTTTAATATACTTTTTTTTAGAAATTAGAAATAGAAATTGTTCTTTTTTTCGCCGTCAAAAAACAAGAATGTTAAAATTTCATTTATTCTCAATTGTTACGTGACAATGTAACGTTAATTAATTTAATTGACCCCAGAATTGAAATTTGTTTTAACGTAACATTTAATTGCTTGAAACAAAAACAAATAAACTTACTAAAATTATTAGAAATTAAATTTATTCCTTTATTTTGCTAAGAGCGGCAGGAAAGATGAGGAAAGCTCCGGTAGTGAAAAGCTCCGTTTACTGTCATCTTACTATTCATTCATTCAAAAAAAAAAAAAAAAAAGATAAAACAGAAACCCTATTGAAATATATCCTTTAGTATACACTAAAACATATCTGGAATAAATTTTGGATCAACGAATAAAAAATATATTTTCCCAAAATTTCGAATAGGGCGAAAACGCTAACTTGTTCGAAATAATTGACCTTGTAACTACTTAATTTGATTTCAAGAGGGAGAGATGCCATTCCATTATCTCATTCGACTTTTGAAATTTCAATTGTGGACGGAATTGTTTAACAACCTTTTTCAGAGCAGCAGTCAAAAGAGAAATAAATAAACAAAACAAAAACAGAAATAATAACAAAAAACCGAAGCAGAAAATAAAACAAAACAAATCAAAGAACAATGCAAAACAAAATAAAATACTATAAAATAAAATAATACTTTTGGAGAGGTTGAGTTGTCGATGATGAAGAAGTGAAGATAATTGTGAAGAAGGTGACTAATTCGATGCAAAGTTCACAATTTTCAGAGAAAGCGAAATATGGTGGTTCCAATACTTCCGGAGACACCCGTTAGGTTACCCGTTGGGATCAAATATTGGGAGAAATTTGCCTTCGTGGAGGACTTTTTGATGGAACTAACCCGCATTTGCGTTGCATGGAAAGGAAGACCACGATGACCTCTCTCAGTTTGCCTGTCGGCAAAGGTAATCTAGCCCATGCTCCGTCTACCACTGAAGATATTTTACGTCAGCACGGTGGTCGGTGCAAGCCAGGTGCAGAATTCTTATCTACCAGCTATCGCTTGGACTCGAACCCGGTTCACCTTAATGGAAGGCGAACACTCTATTCCTTGAACTACTACGACTCTACCTGCAGTGTTTATTTTCTAATTGAATGTCCTTCTTGAGGAGCTCCCTCGACATCTTGGAGTTTATAATCCTGCCTTCACCCATCATTTAACGATGCCTGTGCTCGACAAGAGCCTCACCATTACTTTCTTTAACCTGCATCCACGGCTCTCATCAGTATAATTAGTACATAAAAAAGGGGTGCAAGCATCCTCTTGTTTTGTTCTGCTGCATTCTATTTTCTCAATACTAATATATACTATGGACAACCCGTCATTTCTAGATCTATTCCACCACAATAAAAACAAGCATTTGAATTAGACTTTTTTTGTTATTTTTTGGACTGTTTTTCCATCGATGAACATCTACTTACTTTTCATCCGACTTTTCAATAGATCGTATTTTATTTCTCATTCTTTTAGGTGATTCTTATCAAACTCTTTGTGTACGATGTCTCTGTTTCTGAGTTGCAAAATTGCAATTGTAATTGTATTGTCCATTATACAGAGTTATAGTTTTCGTCTCGGCCGATAAATTCAATATTTTGCTTATTGACAAAATGATGTTTAAAGATATAATATCTATTAATAAAACTTTTTCTATTAAAATTGTAAATTTATCTACGAAATCAATGTTCAATTCTAAGTAAATTTTCAATAATTTTTCTGTTAACAAAACCTTTCATTTATTGACTACTAATGGTTAGTTAATTGAAAATTGTTGTAATAATTATTTTTCATGTTTCGTTATTTACTTATCCGTAAATTAAAAAATTCAGTTTCAATTAATGGTTAGTTTAATAAAGTTAATTCTTAATAATAATATATTTTTAATAATTTTCCAATTTAAGTATGTTATTTTTTATTCATTTCCTTAAATTTTATTTTATTGTAAAGAGTTGGTTAAGAGAGATTTTGTTAACTGGGTGGGAAAAGCGGTATATTTTGTGGTATTTCAAGTTGATACCGAAGTTATTGAGTTCCCGGCTTGAGTCTATGTCTGATGAATATGATAAATCTTTTGGGGTGATAAAAAGAACTGCCCGAGGAGAAAAAAGAAAAAATGTCTACCTTTATTTTTAAGACATTGAAGTTGAATATTTTTTTGATCAGCTTTCTTATCTATAAAATACATATTATTATAGTTTATAACTTCAAAAATTAAGCAATTCGTCACATTTAATTTGCTCGAGGTTAAAGAAAGGAAATGTCATTATGATGTAAAATTTTGTGCATTTATTTAACCAAGAAAAATTTGGGTATCTTTCTTTTTAATGTGTTCTGTAAAAATTTAAAATAAAACTTTAAAAAAAAATGCTCTTAAAGAATTAAATATCAACCCTTAGCCTCGGCGCATCCTAGTTTTTTAAAAAAATATCTATAAGCTGATAATCTATACAAGGTGTCCCAGAATGCAGTATACAAACTTAGAGGGAAGGTATCGTTAAGAGCCATAATTACATAGAAAAGCACTATCGAAAACGCCATCCTCACGTAACAAAGAGACACTAAAACTACAACACAGAATGTAGTGCAAAACTCTTTACTACACAACAAAAGAGTACAATGTATGACTTACATGTATCACAGAAGGTGTTTGAAATTGAGCCAATTGGCTTGGAATCATACGCGACATGGATTTGGCGAATATTTCCGAAGATATCTGGCATTTCACGGAACGTAGCAGCAGCAATTGAGTTTCGGGCCAACACCTCCAAGAAAGAGTAGGCCTCAGCACGGGTTACCATAAATATCTTTTAGTAGTCCAAACGTAATGACATATTTCGTATTTTCAACCACTGCGCAGCTTAGTACCCCGAACGTAATGGCATCTTTTTTCTTATTTTTCATCAACTGCGCAGTCATATCGGACTACTAAATTTATCCGTGCTGAGGCCTTCCTTCTTCTGGTCGTACACAATGCTCTTCAAGGCACCACAGAGAAAAAAGGGAGATAAATGATGTGATCCGTGTGGCCAAGCGACAGGATGCCCAATCCAATTGTTTCTAAATGTCAGATCTAAATAGTTATGTTCACACCTTCAGTAATGAGTCCTATTGAAACCACATTCCATGCCGAACACGTTAAGCATTTCCGGAAGTACCTCCTGAAGAACGAGGAGACATTTGTAAGTGTCCAGTTGAGGTGGTAAGATGTGTGGCCCGATTAAGTTGTTCCCCATAATACCCACGTCCCACAGTGGACTGATCGTTAAGACACGGTTCCCAGCAGATCACCGAAGTCAAGCATCACTGACTGTGGTCCGTGTGCGGGTGGGTGACCACTTGAATTAGTCTGCGTAGGGACCGAGGGTGTGCGGTATTGGTCCTCGTTAAACTGTTCTACCGTAAAGTGCACGACTTCACGTGCAGGGCGTCGGGCTACCAAAGCGGGGCTGCCATCTCCTCTGCAGAGGATCAAAATTGTGATGGCATGTCTTCAGATCATCCTCAGGGATGTTTCCCAGACCGCCGCCAATAGCTCATTGCACAGCTTTAGTGCTACGTAAATGAACTACTACAACTACAACAACATAATACACACCTCCACATTAACAGTGAAGCGTTGTTGTGCGGCTCGTTGTCGGGTTCTGTGTAGGTTGTTTAAGACCCACATGTGTGCGTTGTGCGTATTGGTCAACCTGTCACGCGAAAAAGTTGTTGACTCAATAAACTATACAGAATTGGAAAATTGTACATCTGCCGCCTTTTGGTGTAGAAACCACTAATCAAAAGAGATATGTAGTGGGTGATCATCCGACTGCATTATTTGAACTCTCTGAACATAAAAAGAATGTAAGGTTTCGCCCTACAGTACGTGGATCAGTTGATCTAGAAGCTCCGGCGCAAAACCGCAAGCGTCCGTAAATTGGTACCAGGATTTCTGTCCATAGCATGCAACAGACCCTCTTCGAATATAGGTTTTCATGTTGTTCGCACCAGCTCAGTACCTTTAATCCTGGCTGTGAAGGATCCACGTTACGCAAGGCTCTGATGCACCTGAGCGAATATTTGATGATTTGGTTGGTTTCTCGTTGGATATCTTTCCCAGTACAATTGAATAGCATCGCGTCCATTTCCTTTGACTAGGCCTCAGATAGTCCACCAGCTCGTCGTTTGTAAAACGATTATTGTTGAGCACATGTAGCTAATGTTTGCAATCAACACCTCCTAGAAAAGAGAAGGCCTCAGCACGGGTTACCATAAACAAGAAATTTGATCCTTTAGTAGTCCAAACGTAATGACATCTTTCGCATTAACTACCATTGCGCAGCTTTGTAGCCCAAGCGTAATGACATCTTTTTTATTTTTCATCCACTGAGTAGTTTATGTTCGTTAAGTCAGACTACTAAATTGATCAGTGCTGAGGCCTTCTTTCTTCTAAGAGGTGTTGCTGAAGTGAGGAAGCCACACGTGCTTTGACTTTGAGTGCTCGAATACAGCACCACCTATCAATTTCAACCCAAACTTTCCTTTGAAATTATGGCACCTAACGATGTTCTCTGACTTCCTTCCAAGTTTGTACATGGCATTCTGGGACACCCTGTATATTATATTTCAGTTGTTTAAACTTAAATTAAGTTTTAGGAATAGATAATTATTGTCATGCGTAAATTTTTCTTAGGATTAAAAGAATTTTTTTTTTTGTTTTTCAAGATTTATGCAGGACTAATAGAAATTAAATGTTTCAAATTGTTTTAAGAAAAACAGAATTGCACAATCCCATCTCACATTAAGTGAAGTTTGCTGTGGTTAAAGGAATAACATAATGGCGAGTGGGATATAATGCCTGGTGGTGCTTTCGCATTTATTATTCTGTGCTATGATTGTAATTAGTTTTTTTTAATTAATTTATATTTTTATTCAGCATAATTTTAATGAAATTTAAGTTTTGCTCAAATTTTGTTAAAGGGAGTAGCATTTTAAAACGTAAAAAATTAACCTTGTATTTTTTTGTTATTCATTTTTTTTAAAGTTTGCACTTTTTTCTATTTTAATTTTAATTGTTACTTCAGTTTTGAACGAAATATTATTTTCGTTAAAATGGAATGTGTGTTTTTAGATAAGAAATAAGTAGTTTGTTTTGATTTCTATAGATGGCAGCACTTCTAATTACCTTAAGGTTTCCTTCAAAACGTGAATAAGATTAATTCAGTTAATTGGTTAATTGTTCATAAATGTAAAATGTTGTTTAAGACACAAAACAAGAAACAAATGCCTCTCTTAACGAATTATTTATTTCGACAAAAATCAACGAAGATTGTTGTGATTCTTGTATTTCTTCACCACGTGAATGCATATGCACACCAGTAGATAAGATTAAGAATGAAGAAAGAAAAAGGAAAGAAAAACCTGGAAAATCTGTCTATCGCCAAAGCAATGTCGACTTCACAACATGTGTTTGGAGTTCTGGGGGGCGAACTGAAACTGTTTCCTCGAACATTGATGCCATTTTTTCTTTGAAGCAGCAACTAAAAGAAGATAAGAAAATATCTTATTTTCTATTAAACGTTTGAAAATTACTGCTGAGTCAAATGTCTTCTTTGCATTTTTGGTCCGACATATTATTACCTCTCTTTAATTTGATATGGTAGAGATCAGCTGCACACACAAAATAATATCACCCTTTGTTTCAATAATTTTCTCGTATTATTTTATGTTCTGAAGAGTTGACATTAAATATGCTAATTTATTAGATCTAGCTATTAATTTGATTAGAAAATCAGACACAGTTTTTCCCTGATCATACGTTTGTTCGACAAATTTATATTTTTGACTTTATATATTGAAGGAAGCCACAATCTGAATATTATGATTCCAATAGAGCTACCCCTTATAATATTCAGATCCCTTAATTTTTTTTTAATTTAGTATTCTGATATACTATTTACGTGAATCCATAAATTTTTTTATTTTGAAATTTGTTTATCCAAAGATATTAAAAATATTTTGTTATAATTATTTATTATTATTCAATCTAATAATGGTAAACATAGTAAACCCTCACGAATACGAATGTTTTCATAACTTAAACTATATAATTTTAAATGACAAAATGTAAATTTTAAATAAAATAGGTTAAATAATTCTTAAGTAATAAAATTTTTAAAAAAATCGTATTTTTAAATTCCATTTCTCAAATGTGCTAACTTTCTTTTGTATTTTGTCACTTAAAATAGTTTAAGCATAGTTTAAGGGATGTAAAAATTTCTATACATTACAATATAAAATTGTTTCGAATATTTTAAATGAAAATAATAAGAAAGATGAATAATTATTAAAAAAAGTTTTACGTTGGATAAGTGTGGTTAACGATTGTATGGAAAAAGTTTGTGATTCGCTTAAATAAAGATAAAAGTGAAATTAATATTAAAGGATTCCAAAGATCCTATTGCAATCATATTTTATTGATTGCATCTAAGGGTCTCCTAAAAAAAGATTGTGTTTTTGTGTATTTATTAATGGAATTCGGCTAATTATTAATCAACCCCTTTATCAATAAATGTTTGGTACATGAAAATCCGATCAAAAGTGAATTAGAGTCATGTATTTTGTATGTACTACATGTTTCTTGTCATTTAGAACTTTTGATTTACTTGCTGTTCAAAAATCTTTTCAATTTTTTTTCAAAGTATGAAACACAATGGTAAAATTGTTTCAACCCATCTTCAATCTCTTCTAAATTTCAAAACTGCATCCTCAAAGAAAATCCGCTATCAAGGAAACATGTTAAAAAAAATTATTCATTTCGATGTCTTGTGTAAAGCGTGAATTGAAGTGCTCAGCAAAGCTTGATATCAAACTTAGTTTTTTTTTTTACTACCACGTCTCCCCTCTTTATTTCTGTAAAAATTAATGATATTGCAATTAAAAATATAAATTTTTTGGTTATTTGTTGCTTGGCTTTAGATATGTGCTCAGCACAACAGAATAGTTTTATTGAGTGAATAACATATTACATAATTATGTAATACAAACTTAACTATGGATTTCCATATCAATTTACCAGATATGAAAGTTTTGAGGATTTTCTAAATGAATTTTTAATGAAAGCTATTTCATGACTCAATAATAAATTACCTTATCGAGTTCATCCACTGAATATCCTCTCATAAGTTTACTACTTCTGGTATTACCCTTATAATCATTAACAACTGCAAATATGAATTTTTAATGAAAGCTCTTTCATGACTCAATAATAAATTACCTTATCCAGTTCATCCACTGAATATCCTCTCATAAGTTTGCTACTTCCAGTATAACCCATATAATGATTAACAACTGCAAATTCCATAAGTGACATAAATACAAAGACTGTACAGGATGACATCCATACATCAATTGCTTTCACATAAGAAACAGGAGGTAAGGATGATTGGGATTGAGTATTTTGAGTAGCTAATGTAAGAAGACTTGTCACTCCAAGAGTAACTCTTGCAGGAATTGCTTCGGGTCGAATCCAAAAAGAAATCCATGACATCACAACGATGAGGGTCGTTGGAACATACGTGTGAAAAAGATGGTAACCAAGCCGCCTTTTCAAATTGAAAACAACAGCTAAACAAGTGAAGTTCCCTAAAACATAACAAATACCTTAAAAAAGAGGAAACATACTTTTATGTGAGATGATCCCCCCAGGTGTCCTTTTTATTCAATCTAGTTTAATAGTACAAAATGACATATGTGGAAAACTCCTTATCATTAAGAGTTTTCTTTTTAAAAAATGCAAAAACTGCATAGAAAATTAAAAAAAACTTTTTAAATTTTTAAGGTATTCAAAACTCTTCAAAAATTTTGTTAGATCAATAAGTTATTATTAATAAGTAATTCACTTGTATTGAATAAAAAATTTTCCGTTACAGTGATTGTTAAGAAAAGAATAAAAGTGTTTATATTCACTTTTTAACAAACGGGATAAAAATTAAATAATTGATTTAACTTAATTACAACAGGATTAGGAATGTTTAGAAAAGTTCAATTCATCTTTAAAAACTTAATAACCCAACCCATATATAAAACAGCAGTGGCCTATTTGCTTAACCAATCGAAATGAAATTTCAGATAGAATTATTTAGAGGTATGGGAAGTAAAAAACATAAATTGAGGTAGGAACCAAAATTTTAGAATAAAAAATCGGCGGCGCTAGACAAAGATAAACAAAAAAGTAATCGATATGGTTTGGCCGAGTCAGTGACTCAGCAACAAAGAGAAAGAAGAATGTGCAGTGATTGGTAATATGCTGTATGTTTTGTTTAGCCCTCCCTCACAATGTTTTTATCGGCATTTTCTTTTCTGCGATATTGAAATATATTCAGTAATATTCGTAACCAAAACGGTGTTGTTCAATTATTTTATTTACTATTTAAATTATTTTTGTAAACAGCAGTTTTTTTCTCATTTAGAACGACTAACTGGAAAATCTATATAGCTCTTTGCAAACAGCTCAAACAAACTGTTTGAAATGGGCTGGATCCTCTAATTAGCCAACGATATGTAGAAATTTTAGTTAAAATAGTAATTATCATGTATAAACATGACTATTTAACATTAGAAATAGTGGAATAAAAATTTGATTTCTTTCTAATTTTAGAATGATGCCGTAAACCGATTAGAAAAATGTGGATCTTTGCAATACACTGCAAATGGCATCTGCTAAGAGACAATTAAATAGATATAATTTATTGAAAAAATACCTGTAGAATACTCAAGAGTACAGTCTTCTGTGTTGCTTTCAACTATATCTAATTGTGGTAGTTCAACGTCTTCACTAACGACAAGGGGTGAGGAAATGTTCCACAGAAATATTAAGTCATCCACAGTATGAGATACTAGTATTGGAATAAAATATTTTTAAAATCTTTTTTAAAGTTTCTTTTTCTTATCAGTGAGTGCGAGGTACAACATTTTTAACAACTCTTTTCTTATTTGTAACTAAGTACATGAAACAATTTAATTATTATTATAAGAATAATCGTGATTGTTATGCGAAAAACGAACAAAATATTATTTTTATAGTTATCAGTAATATTATTTCATTTTTTATTGTATTTATCAATTATTGTTATATTTTTTATTATATTTATCAATTACTGTTATATTTTTAATTTTATTTATCGATTGCAATTGATTATTATTGCTACATTTGCTACATTATTGCTACACAAAATCTTACAGTGTAACATTAATGGCTTGACCACCCCAGCCACCAGAATCAAACTGGACCAATTGCTAAAGATAGCTGACGTTAATGATGTTCAAGTTATAGCTATACAAGAAACTAAATTAAAAATGAAAACAATCTTGAAGTACAGAGGCTTTAATATCTAAAGGAAAGATAGACCTTCCAATGGAGAAGGAGGCTTGGCCTTCTTTGTCCGTGGGCTCAGTTATCAAAGTATAGACATCCCTTCAGTTTGAAATTACGATCTCGAAATCCAAGGTATAAATATCAACTGGAGAGGTAAACCCTTACGCATTTTCAATGTCTATCATCCTCCCAATCAAAAACACTTGCCTGATTGTTTTCCCGTATTTATGGACAAAAATACCATCATCCTCGGCGATCTTAACGCCAAACATTCCTATTGGGGATGTTTCAATGATAATGACAGAGGCTCTGACCTTCTCCAAATCGTTGAGGACAACGGCGTTTTGCTACTCAACGATGGAACGTCCACACACACTTCCTTCAGTTACAACACCTCTGAGGCTTTAGACATTACCATGACCATCTCAGACTTATTTCCCCAATGCTCCTGGGCAGTCCAGGACAACATTGGAAGCGACCATCTCCCAATTATCACTGAATTCGAGAAAAGACAAAAGACGTCAAACTCTAATGAGAAATTCTGGAATTTCAAGAAGGCGAATTGGGCCTGTTTCAGAGAATCTGTGGATGAAGAACTGGCCTCTTTGCAACTTTTGGAAGATGTAAACCAGTGCTGGCAGAATTTTAGAAGAATTATTCTTAAATATGCTAAGGTCTTCATCCCTAGAGGGAATGTAAAAGGCTTTATGCCGCTTTACTCCCAATTTACTGCCACTCTAGATCCCCTTTTTCCAAAAAGAAAACACCTCTTTGAATCTGCCAGATCGTTGGGAGTCAACTTGAGACCAGAGATCAGCAAAATCAATGCAGAAATAAAATTAGCTTACTCCCAACTTAAAAGATCTAGATGGAACGAAATTTGCAGTAAAATTGACTTTAAGACACCGGACTCAAAGATCTGGAAACTGCTTAAAGGTATTAACAAAGAAAAAACACAATATGAGGAATGCAACACAATAGAAGACGACAATGGCCAGAAGTTCACAGATGATAAATCTGCTGCCAATGGCCTTGCTGCTCACTACCAACAAATCAGCAGACTCAACTTCACAAACGGGGACAAGCCGGTAATGCACAAGGCAAGAAATATTTTTCATGGTTGCCGAAATACTGACTGCGGTGATCCTTCACTCAATTTAAATTTCACTCAATTCAATTGCTACTCAATTTAAATTGCAAGAGTTACTGTTTGCATTGGCTTTTCTCGACCTTAGCAAATCCCCCGGACCGGATGGAATCCATGGCTACATGCTCGAAAACCTTGGACCCTTTGGAAAACAAAAATGCTTGACTTGATTAACCTCTATTGGAGTAAGGGGCGTTTACCTCAAGAATGGAAAAGAGCCACCATCATACCAGTCAAGAAACCTAATAAAGTTTCTTGCTCACCTGGAGACTTCAGACCCATAGCATTAACCTGTACTATGAGTAAAATAACGGAGAAAATGGTCTTATTCAGACTCCATTTCTTTCTTGACAAGAGTAAATTTCTCCCTAGGGAGCAATTCGGCTTCCGAAGAGACCACAGCACCATGGACCAAGTTCTTTTCTTCGCCCAAACTATCAGAGATGCGCAGAATCACAGGCCAACCCATCACAGCGTTGCGGTTTTATTGGACCTCAAGAAAGCTTTCGACAGAGTATGGAAGGATAAACTCGTTATAAAGCTCCATGATTCCTTCAACATCCGAGGCAACACACTGACTTGGAATTCAGACTATCTTCATCACAGACATATCAGGGTGAAGTTCAATGGAACTCTCTCTAATTCGGTTCATCTCAGTCAGGGTGTCCCCTAGGGAACTGCCCTCAGTTCAACTCTTTTTACTTTGTACTTGGCCGGAATTGAGAAAACTGTTTCTCTCGGGACTCGCATCGGAATGTTTGCTGATGATATTGCTCTTTGGGACAGCGGTGACGACGTTGTCGAGATTGAGTCGAGACTCAACAACTCTTTAGAAGCTCTATCCAAGTACGTAGATGAACTCAAATTGAGTTTCAACCCAACCAAATCGATAACCACCTTCTTCACTACCAATAAGAGACTTTATAAATATCAACCATCCTTGTTTCTCAAACACCAGAAGCTCTCCTACGAGAAACATCTAAAATACCCGGGATACATTCTCGATCCCGAATTTACAAGTAACAAACATATTGATAATATTGTCTTGAAGGCCAGGAAGCGCCTAAATATTATTAAGTGTATCGCTGGTAGGGATTGGGGAGCAGATGCAACTACTCTTAGGACTTCCTATCAGGCTCTTGCTAGACCAATTCTAGAATATGGCTATCCTGTCTACTGCTGTGCTTCTCAAACTAACTTAAATAAATTGGAAAAGGTTCAAATGAGCGCCGCTCGTATCATCACTGGATTGAAACGTAGCTGTCCTTCAGAGATCGTCCTTTACGAAGCAGATCTGCAACCTCTTAACTTTAGAAGGCAAGTTAATTTAGTGAAATATTTCAATAAACTTTACAGTTTCGACCAAGGCAATCTAACTGCTACTTACCTAAATAAGTGGATCTGCAATCAAAGGCTAAAGAAAAACAGTCCTTTTAGTCATGTTAAATCACAACTGTTAATCGCAGAAAATATTGAACCTCTTTATCTTCTTTGCAATCTCAGTACTTGCTTGGATCTTCCCAATGTTAGTTTCCATGAAAGCCTCCCTACCACGCTTGATAAGAAAGACTGTGTGCCCGACTTCCTCAGACAATTGTCCCTAGAAATCATCAATAAAATCCCTCCAAATGACATAAAAATATACCCTGATGGCAATAAAATGGATAGACAAACAGGCAGTGGAGTGTATATTGAAACATCTCGAGAGAACTACACTCTTCATCAACGCAATCCCGATTTTTGTTCCGTCTTTCGAAGTGCACTAATTGCAATCGGCAGGGGGCTAGAAAAAATCCTGAGTGAAGGGCACTTTGGAAATACTTGGATACTATCTGACAGCCGTAGTTCAATTCAACACCTCAAAAATTGGGCTCTCATTGGAGATAAAACCAGTTTTTCGATCTTACAAAAAGTAAAGCTCATTTCCCAGCAGCTTGAAGTCCACTTCAATGGATCCCGTCCCACGTCGATATCCACGGAAACGAGTTAGCTGACACTTTTGCAAAGAAGGGACAAGACCATCCAGTCCCCTCCACATCAGAGTTTACTTACCTTGAACTTTTCGCAAGGTAAAAGACACAGAACAAACAAAAGTGGCTCCTTCCTCCTATTCACTACTGGTATAAAGCAAAAAGACCAGGACTCTCTCTATCTCTTCCTGGTGACAGGCAGACCAACACCTGCCTATCCCGACTTGCCAGTGGACACCTGAAAAGTCTCACTTTTTCTGCTAATCCAAAGATCTTTCCTCTTTGCCCTAAATGCCAACAAAACCAGGCATCACCTGAGCATATCTTGAACCTGTTAGGTGCTGGACTGGAACGATATTCATTCCTCTCCCATTTTAGTTTCGGACTTTCTAAATGTCAACGGATTTATTGATCTGATCTGAATCCTTCAGACCAGATGGGAATTAGCAACAACAACAACATTATTGATGAATGATACTCGTATAAAATAATTACACATACTTTCCAAATTTTAAGCTTTATTGAGAGTAGTTAAAATTTCTTACGGAAATTTATAATTTTGTTGAAATTATTGATGAGGGAACGCCTTATTCTCTAAACTTCAAAGATTCTGACCTAACCAGAAAAGGGAGTTATTTAGAGGGGAACCCCATACCAACATTAGAAGGAAACCTAAAGATTTTTCTGCTTATTAACCTGCTTAATCCTTATTATTATAAAACCTGCTTATTGATCATAGTTTTAAAATTATTCAAGGAATTTTACAAGACCTCGGTACTCATTTTTACATTGGTAAGTCATATACTATCTGGACACCCAGTTGTAATATTCATCCGATGTATATTCTGAATAAGTGAGCTTTCAAATTCTCTGATTCTTTAACAGATATGAGATTTCGAGTGGGAAGAAACTTTAAGGGTAGTAAAGTTTCTAAAGTGAGAGTGCAGAACTGATAATAAAGTTTAAAACTTTTATCTTTTTTATTTATTTATTTATTTATTTTTGTTTCTTCTGAATGCCCACTCTTAAGCTATTAAAATAACCGACTCCTAATAATTTACTCAAAAATTTTAAGTGGTGGTAAATAAAATCAATTAGATTTTTTTTATTTAGCAACTAACTAAATGTAAATTTCACTACGTATATTTCAGACTTCTATATTGGGTGTTCTGTAAAGACCGCCTTCAATACGCACTTTCAGAATCCTTATCAAAAAGGAAAACAGAAAATTTTTTCTCCATTTGGGATGCAAATTAATATTTTACGAAAAACAAACAAAACGATCAGAGTACAGGAAGGGAAACTTATATCAACAAGACAAATTTAATGGGAAAAATACAGGAGTTGATTATTCAAAACAGCCTCAAGTTTCCAATTAAACTTGATTAGATGTTTATTCCATTCAACTGTATTTATGCAAATTGCGCGTTTTATCCTTCCTTAAATATTATTTTGCAATACTCCATAAGTACGCTTTTTGTTTTCATTTTTGATAAGGATTCTAAAAATACTGATTAAGGGCAGTCTTTGCTGTACTATCGTGGTGAATAGAATATTATAACGGATCACTGGTAAAAACCCTTATAATGCATTGAAAGTCTATTTTATCAAAGATTTTGTACGAGAGCTGTAAAAAATATATAAGCTTCATAGTTTTACAAGATGCATTTCATGAGTGATGATGAAGTAAAAATTCGTATATTAACCATAAATGCACTGGAATATGTATTGTACTATACGTATATGTATTAAAGGCCAGTATGAAATTCTTTAGAATGTTCCTGTTTTTAGTATGTTTAACTCTCAATTTACATGAATTATAAAGTTTAAAAGACTTCTATTCATGATAGAACTAGTCTACCAAAATAGAAATATCTATTGATAATGTTAAATAGTTTGATATTTCTCTTTCCAAAAATATCTTGAAAAATCAGTATTTAGAATACAGATTCACATCGGATTCTTAAAAATTTTCTTTTAAGCAATTTTTTAAGGGGGGAAATTTTAGAAATTTTTCATGAATATGTCATCTACTGAGAAATGGGGAATAATTAAAAAAATTTAAGCAAACTAATAAACAAATTATGTTATAGAAAATTGAATAAAAGAATTTTAACAAAAAATATTTTATAAGCTTACAGCTTTCTATCATCATGGAACAATTTTGAGTATCATGTGGGTAAGCTTCAAATTTCATTGCACAAGATAATTCCAATGTCAATCTAAAAAAGATTTCACATATTTAAATACTTGGAACCAAAAAACACCTAACTAGACACGCTGATTCCGAAATATTGTACTAGATTTATTCTTTTTAGTTTTTAGAGACTTTTTATCATAATGTGTATCTTAATGAAACTTGTGTCTGAACTTATAAAAATATAATTATTCGAAATTTTGTTTTTTGAAAACTGCAGAAATGATTTTGTTACACAAATCAAGAAGGATTAAAATTTTTGAAGTAAATTATTGAAGAATTAAGTAAAATTAAGGGTTGGCTAATCCCTTTGTGAAAGAAACAACAGTCGGCTTAAACCGTTCCCAACTATCATTCCCCCTCGGTGGATAAAGAAGACTTTTAGGTCAAAACAATACGTATTCTAGAAATTTTTTAAATCTTTTTGTTTGATATCGAAGAATAAATTACACTCCTAAATTATTTGTCCTTTAAAAAAAAAAAAAAAGAAAAAAAAAAAAAAAGATTTTTTTTTAACAACGACAAGAAAATGCTGTAATTCTCTAATTTTAATGATGAACATGTTCATGGACTGAGTCCCATTTAATGTCCTTGCGGTAAGCTAAAGGCTGATTTATTTAACTTAATTAAGCGTGTATTTTTTCTCTCTGTAAGTTATAAAAAAGTCAGAAATTCGTTCATCGAGTTATTATAGCGAATTAAATTCATTGTGGGATAGTTAAATTCGTAAGATGGTTTAACTCTCGTTAACATTTCCCCATATTAACACGTTTGATAAAGAAGTTTCAATACATTTTAAAGTTAGTTTATTAGTACAATATGTGTTATTCATTTGTTAAATAATTCAATGGAATATTATCTAAATATAATCGTCCCATTGTTAACTTACAAAATCTAACACACTGATTTGATTTTAAAATATGCTTAACTGAGTATTAGCGTCTTTAAAGAATACATAGGTCATGAATTGCAAGTCAACCTGATTACACTTGTAAACGACGTTTCTTTTTTAAATAGTATTTAAATATTTAATTTACATTTAAAAGCGATATGTTGAATTTATTTTTATGAAAATGTTTAAAAATTCATGCGCGATATTTGTATTAAAATTAGTATAAAAACATTTCCAATGTAGAGTGGGAAAAAAAGAAATAAACTGATCACATTAAATAACTTTTGACTTATAATGATAACATAATCACGTTCTAGAAGGTGATGACTTGAAATATCCTAATTAATTAGAGCAGACAATATTACGAAATTTGAAACAAAAACGCTAATTCTCTCAATAAACATATCTGTTTTCGATGGATTCAGATTTTTGACTCCAAAAATATAGGGGTAGCAGTAATCGGGTAACTATGGTCATAATAGTTCGGTCAGGAGAGCGATTGGCCCAAAGTTTGGAACCCTTAATGTTAATTTTACTTTTTGCGTATTTCGAGGTAACTCGAAAACTTTTTAAAGCGAATTAAAAAAAAATTGCGCTCAAGTATAAAATTAATTTATCTAATGATAATTTCACGCGGAAAATAACTTTTATTAAGTACTTATTTTTATTTAATAATAGTTGGAAAAATTTTTGAATTATAAGGTGTACAACTTTTTACATCATTTTAAAGAATGTAATTTTAAACAGCAAAACACAAAATTTGAGCGAAATCGGTTCCGGAAAAATCGACTTTTGAATCTGCACACTGATCTGCACAAAATTTCCTTTTTCAGATCTATGTTTACATTTTGAAACTCTCCTCACGAATGCGTGGTGCAGTCATCGATTCTGGGGCTTGGCTGCACTTTCACCTTAGTGGTGCTGTCTAGGAAAACGAAAGTTACTTTTTCCAGACTTAGTTCGCAAAACCAATGATTGGTAAGTTTGTCTTGTTGAAGAGTCATTAGAAAGAACATTTATTGCTAACACACTTTATGGTAGAAAGTATTTAATAACAAGAGAAATTCACGTTACAACGTTTGAATTGAATCTGAACTAATTAATATAACACTGCTCAAAGTGCTATCTATGGATGGTGTTTTCTATACTAGGATGCGCTGCAAGCGATTTATTGCCTAGATTTCCGTTGTATTTTGAAGTCATTTGGCTCACAACGTGATCATTGTGTCTTGAGATTCTCTTCAGTAGTATTTCTTGGGTACGTGTGTTTCTTACCTGACTCATTATTTGTGTCGAAAAAAAAAAAAAAGAATCGTTATAAGAATCGTCATTTGAAAAAAATTATCTTTATAAAACACTTCTTACCTTGTCAATAATATACCAACTTCGAAATTTAAGCTTAAATGATAATTTGTAAAATGAACTTAATCACGCTGCTCGAACAATATTCTAACATTTGATGGTACACGGCTTGCAACAAGAACAAATAGTAATAAACAAGTAAAAAGAGGAAAAATCTAGATTGCCAAATAAGCTAGTTCTTTCTTAATTTAGCAACCATGTAAACTTTCTTAACTATACATCTATTAATAACTAAAACAATTACAATAACTTCAAATTCAGAATTACTTAATATTATTAATATCTTATGAAGTATAGCACAGATTTGAGCTCAGAAATTATATAATTTTTTTTTTTATTTGAGACAAAATTATCTGTTTGAAATTATCTCTTCGCAGAATAAGCTGAAGTCAAGCATCACTGGCTGCGGTCAGTGTGCGGGTGGGTGACCACTTGGATCAGTCTGCTTAGGGACCGAGGGTGTGCGGTATTGGTCCTCGCTAAACTGTTCTACCGTAAAGTGCTCGACTTCGCGTGCAGGTCGTTGGGCTACCGAAGCAGGGGTGCCATCCCCTCTGCAGAGGATCAAAATTGTGATGGCATGTCTTCGGATCATCCTCAGGGATGTTTCCCAGACCGTCGCCAATAGCCCATTGTGCAGCTCTAGTGCGACGTAAATTAACTACATCACATCACATCGCAGAATAAGCTGTAATAAGCAGCTGTATACTTTTCAATCAACAGCTCGAGATTGTTGTCGTTTTCATTTATATTGAAAGCACCATCCATATTATGATCATAACATGATATTCTCGTCGTTCGTTCGTGTATCTCTTTTCTTTAATTCATGTTAGATGAGTGAATCATTTATTCGATATGAGATGGATTAGTGAAATTATTACAAACACATTATTTAGCAGAAAATATTTAATGAAAATTTTATGTTTATTCTCGAACGTCTGAATTTAATCTGAACTAATTACTACGGCACTGCGCCGAGCGCCATCTATGTCAATAATCGTCTTTACTGTATCTATATGTCATTAGAACTAGATAAAATTAATGGGTTTAACTTTTTTCGAAATTTTCTGTTGCTGAAGCGATTTGTTACTTTTTCTATCAACTTTTTTCTATATTGGTATGCTCATGTATCTTCTCTTTTTCGACTACCATGTTGCCTTCTAATATAACAGATAGTAACTGTGGGTCCAATATCCATCTTATGTTACCCCGACACACCCTAAATGAAATTGAAGATATGGTATGAAAATATTAAGAAAGACTAAGACTCTCTTTTAAAAATATTAAGAAATATTAAGAAAGACTAAGAAAGACTCTCTTTTTTAAAAAAGAAAGAAAGTTCTAATGACTTACTTTGCCATATAAAGAAGAGTTTTATCATAGTACAACCACAAGTAATGATTTGGAACACTCATATCATGAAAAGTAACTTTTTTAGCATTTTTAAAAAATGAATCTGGCCTCCAAATGTATTGCAACCACCCAACATCTAAGATTCTATATCCTTCCGTCATATTTTCTGGTAACCTTAACCTATAGTCTTGCCAACTTTGGGCTAAAAATATATCTGCTACGTAGGTCTGTCAAAAATAAGCATTTGTCAAACACACATTTTTAATAAATCATAGTAAATATAAGATAACTGAATATCGCCTCTTTTATACATAATTTCCTCAAGAGCACAACTCAGAAGCAGAGATTTTGCAAAAAGACAGGATAGGAATTTCTATTCATTTGTGTGTGACATTTAATAAATAGTAAACAATATCAGTTGTCTTACCTTCCAGGGAAAAGAAAAAAAAAGGGGTAGTAAATCGATTACATTTATATCTTTTTAGGGATTTCAAATTATCTGTGACATTAAGTAAAGTATTCCTGAAGCAGGTCACTGAGGGTCGTTCAAATGAAGGTTTCGTGATCGGCAAGTGATCAGCCACTTTTATCTCCCATCGATTTGGAATAATTAGTTTTTATTTCTCTTGATTATAAATAGATAGAGAGAGATCGTTGGACTTTATTGGACCACCTTCATATTATAGATGCTACTGATGGTTAGTATATTAAAGTATATGTTTGTCATCTTGACCGTGAGTAAATTCACATTCAAATAAAGTTCTTGTTGAAAAAAATTACTAATTTTGCACGTTCTTCTAATTTTTTTTAATGTAAACAAATTATGAGTACCAGTGAGAATTCATGTTTGGTTTTTTTTTTTTTTTTTGTCGCATGCCTGTTTAAACAGAGGGGGTGCGATTGTTCTTGCTTTTTTTTTTTCAGTGGCACCATCAATGGCCAAGAATTTGACTTATGCCACTAACCCGTTTATAGGGTGGGCCACATTCACACAAAGGAGAAAGGACATAGAGAGAAAGAAACATCAATGCCTTGCCCAGGATTCGAACCCAGGACCTTTCTGATGCAAGGACAGTTCCCTGCCTCCTACACAGGCCGGTCGGCATTTTTGGTACTGAAAATTCTGAAACTTTGTTTTCTATAATCTCCGAGTAGTACTGAAAAAAAGTAGTCCGTGTAGTAGTCCGGTCGTAATGACATCTAATGACCCTTCTTCTTATCGCTGTGACGGTATATCCATGGGGATACGGTCGCAGTCAATGACTTATCGTTTTATCAATATGTGGGGATCCTCAAGGGAGTGTGGTTGCAATTGTTATCGTTGATTTGATATTTTAGGATCATAGAGGAATTCTTTATTTTTCTGAATTTAGATAAATTCGCAATGCTTAGATCTGGTTAATAATATTTTATTAATTAAATAAGTGTATTTAAATTATTTTTAAATTACATTACCTTTTTTTATACTGCTTTCGATATATATATATATATATATATATATATATATATATATATATATATATATATATATATACAGTGACCTCTCACTTATAAACCACCTCATTTATGCACCTTTTTCATTTATACGACGATTTTTATAGGTCCCAGTACATTAGGTACGAAAATAATGATAAACATCCTTCGTTTATGCGTCGCTCTAAGCATAAATTTTTCAATTATGCACCGAAATTTTGGGTTAACATTTTAATTTTTTTATCCTTTAAATATTTTTTTTTTCAAAAAAAAGAAAGGTTTTAAATTAAAAATTAAAGCAATTTTAAGCAATCCTTGTTATAGATAAGAAGAAATATATTGTTAGAATAGTTCACTTTTCTTCCCCCTGCGACCTTCTCATTTTTGCTGTTTCTAGAAAGACATTCTTTCTACAATTTTGAATAGGGTGTCTTATCTGTCACACCAACAACAATTAAAGCCCATTCATCTTTAAGAAAATGATCATTCCTCTTGCTCAGAGGTTAGTTTTACTCCCATGCTGTTTTCTAGAAAAAAAGAAAGACACCTGAAATATGAAAGAGATCGTGATCACTTACTTGCAGTGAGATGGACATTTTGAGTAAATAAAAGGAGGTGGTCTGTTTAGTGACAGTAGAAATCGAGCAACTTTTGACGTCAAGTACTTTCATATTTATCATGTGATGTTTCACCCCCTCCCATTTAACTCAAATTTTTGTGAAGAACTGTTCTGTTATATCTAACTTAAACTTGTGGACGATGAGCACGTGGTCGATGATACTGACGAGGATGATAAAGTTCCTCCAAATCACACAGCAGTATTAGAAGCTTTAGACACTATTCGTGACTATTTACAAAATAATTCTGCTTCTGAAACTCGCTTATCCCATTTATATGAACTGGAAAAAAACTATTTTTGAAATACGTCGGCAAAAATAAATACAAACATGTATTAAGGATGATTTTGTAAGAAAATAAATTGTCTTTAGGTATGTTCAATTTTTCCTTTGTATAATTATAGTAAATACCAAATCAGTATAAATATTAACATTTAATTTTCCGAAACATATTTATTCCTATTGTCACTGCAATTTACGATGAGTTTTAGAATTTTGAAGTTTTTCACTTATGTGTCTCTTTCACTTATGCGCCTTTTTCTGTTGGTCCCTTACACCTGTGCATAAGTGAGAGTTCACGTATATATATATACACCGAAGAGCCATTACATTATGATCACCCTCCATCTATAACAATGGAATCGCCCAGGTCGCCCAGGAACAATGTTTTCATGGGGCACATTAGGACCCATAATCCTCATAGAACAATCCCTGACGTCTGTAAGCTACTTGACCAGGTTCACCCATTCATGGCAACAGTTTTTCCTGCGGGGGATGGTGTTTACCAACAGGATAAAGCACCATGTCATAAAGGTCGAATCGTCATGGATTGGTTCGGGGAACATTTCAGTGACATTCATGTCATGTCTTGGCTCCCAAATTCACCTGACATTAATCCAATAGAACATTTGTGGTTCTACTTGGAAAACGAAATTCGTGCTGCCACGCTACCCCCTCGCAATGTGAGGGAATTGCAGGACCAGTTGGTGAGCGCTTGGTACCAGATACCTCAGACTACCTATCAGCACCTTGTGGAATCAATGCCACGGCGGGTGCTAGCAGTTTTGAGGGCTAAAGGTGGTCCTACTTGTTATTAGCAGGGTGGTCATAATGTAATGGCTTTTCGGTATATATATATATATATATATATATATATATATATATATATATATATATATATATATATATATGTGTGTGTGTGTGTGTGTGTGTGTGTGTGTGTGTGTGTGTGTGTGTGTGTGGAGTTTCAACGCCATAGTGTAATAACTGCGAACAATCGATAATGCAAAATTTTCGATAAAAGATCCTACTAAGTGGTACAAATTTATTCCAGCAGTACATCGTACCATTAATTCTACAGTTTCTCGAAGCACTCAGAGGACACCTTTTCAACTTTTAACCGGAGTGGAAATGAAAACAAAAGAGGACTTACAAATTCTGCAAATGTTGGAGGAAGAGCATATAGAATAATTTATGCAAAATAGAGAGAACATTCGAGAAGAAGCCAAAAAGAATATTTTGCAGATCCAAGAAGAGAACCGCAGGCAATACAATAAAAGAAGGAAGAAAGCCATAGAATACCGAGTGGGAGACTTAGTTGCAATCCAGAGAACTCAGTTTGGATCTGGTCTCAAATTAAGGCCCAAGTTCTTCGGTCCATACCAAATCACAAAAATGAAGAAGAATGACCGATACGATGTGCTAAGAGTGGGGAATCATGATGGACCAATAAACACTTCATCTTCAGCTCACCACATGAAACCGTGGTCAGTAAACTAAAAAATTGTTTTTTATATTTTTATACTTTGCTTTCTCGTTTTTTTTCTTCAGGTAGCTGTGTCTGAAGCTGTTCCAATAAAATGAGGACATTTTGCTGCAGGATGGCCAAATTCCGTGGAGTTTCAACGCCATAGTGTAATAACTGCGAACATTGCATAAGCCGTCAGCCATCATGTAATACTTCAGAGCATTGCATCATCCTCTTTGTCGTTGAGAGGCGCCAGCGAGTCCTGACGGGGAAGTCCCGATGGGATATTCCCGAATTTATATTTAACTCTGAACTTCATCCATAGAACAATCTAATTTTACATTCATATGCATTTTGGAGACCACTGCGAGAAGGCAGCTCTCACCTATCATGGCATTCACCGGTAAACACTTATTTCCTTTTATTTCTATTAAATGTTAAGTTTCAATGTTATATTATCGTCATTATTTCATCATATGCTGCACAAACTCCTACAAATAATGGGGGCTCGGCCGGGATTTGAGCATCGAGCTAAAAAACATTTTTGAACTTTGAAATCCCGAGCAAGGGATTTTTCAGCCAAATAACTTTTGAAATCCCACGAAGGGGATAATCTACGAATTTTGCAGCTAAGAAAAAAAAAGTGAAATTCTACGCTCGTGCAGGAGTCGTAGATTTTGTTCCTGTTTTAAATCCCGAAAAGGGGAATCTCCAAAATTCTACGCTCGCGCAGGAGCTGTAGATTTTGTTCCTGTTTTAAATCCCGTCTTGAATCTGCCGAGTAGGGCAGTTGGGATCCATAAAGTTTCCTAGAAGTGCAGCGAAAAATCAGCAAGTGGGGAAAAGCAGCAGCAGAGACTTTTGAACACTCCGAAATCAGCAATAACTGAATCTGTCGTGAAGGACAGCAGCAATACCTGAATCTGCCGTGAATTGGTCCAGAAACTTTCCACAATCATTGGAATATTTTGTGCAAATCAGAAGGGCAGTCAACTTTTCCGCGAAGTGCAGTTGTGAAATCTTTGGATACGAATGGGATACGAATCTGGTTTGAATCAACGAAACATTGGATTACAATCGAACATAAGGAGTCTCTTCAATCAAGGTCTCGAAATGTGAATTTAGGCTACTCGCTTAAATTCACATTTCGAGTATTATTGCAAATTACGTAAAGTTGAAACATTTAAATCATTATGCAACTTAATTATATCCGATAAATTAATTGAGACATTAAATAAAGAGATGCCGAGTCATACTTTAATCCGTCAGGGAGAAAATTGGTTTAGTCCCGTCGAGTTAGCATATGGGATGAACACTTTTTTTCGAAGGTAGAACACTTTTTTTCGGAATGAAAACAGAGACTTCAGAAAAAATTACCCGGATCGTTTTTCTCAAGCGATAGTAAAAAAAATAGAGTGGAGAGACAATGCTATATTTGCGGGGAAATTAATAATTTTGCACGCGATCGCAAGAAAAGATTGAATAAAACATATGATTCCAGAAGCGATAAATCATAAAGAAAAAATACGCCTCCTAGTGAAAACTTAAAGAATAAAAAATTTAGTGTAAATTCCTGCAAACCATCTGGAGATAATAATTTTAAACACGAGTTGAAGTATGCTGAGATTTATGTGAATGGAAATTCCATTCAGGCCGTTCTTGATTCCGGAGCTCAAATATCGGTGATTAATTCAAATAAAATAAAAATAAGAAATCTGCCATTTTCTAATATAATACTGACGTCATGTTTTGGGGATAGGCTAAAAGCGAAACTTGTTGAAATGGAATTTGCTATAAATCAGAATGCGTCAGGGTTGAAGGTCAGCGCCGCCGTTTCGGAAAATCTTGAAGTAGACGCGATTCTAAACCCAACGATTTACGACCAATTAATAAAACTAGGCCAGCTTTCTTCAAGTGTAAAGACTCAAATCGTAGCTTCTGAGAGAGAAGATTTTTATAAGTGTTCTTGTTTGAATATTAATGACTTTTCCTCCTGTGAATGTTTTTTTTTCTTAATATCAACAATGTGTATAGTAATGAAGAACTTGATTTATCACATGTTAATGACTCTCGTATTAGAAATGAACTGTCAGTGTTGATTAATAATTATAAACCAAACAAAATTAAAGACACTAAGTTAGCAATGAAAATTATTTTAAAAGATGAAATACCAGTACGTCAAAGAGCTAGACGTTTATCTTTTTCTGAGAAACAAAAAGTAAATGATCAGATATCAGAATGGTTAAAGACAGATATAATTAGAGAGAGTTGCTCTGATTATTGTTCTCCAATAGTTCTTTGCAAAAAGAAAGATATTAACCTAAGATTATACATAGATTACCGAAAGTTAAATACAAAAACAATTAAAGATAGATACCCCTTACCTCTTATTGAAGATGTGTTAGACCTATTACAGGGTTCTAAAATCTGTAATTGATCTCAGAAATGGGTTTTTCCATATAGACGTAGACGAGGATAGTAAAAAGTATACCTCATTTGTGACACCTGATGGGCAGTATGAGTTTAATAAAGTGCCATTTGGGATGTGTAATAGCCCTAGTACATTCCAGAGGTACATTAATTATGTGTTTCGTGATCTTCTTAGAGAAGGTGTTGTTGTCATCTTCATGGATGATATTTTTATACCCGCAGAAAGTGAAATAGACGCACTGAACAGGTTAACGAGAGTATTACAAACTGCATCCGACTATGGACTAGAACTTAATTTAAAGAAATGCCAATTTTTGATGTCTAAAATTAATTTTTTGGGTTACATTATTGAGTACGGTACCATTGAACCCTCTTCTGAAAAAACTATAGCTGTTCAAAATTTTCCTGTACCTAAATCTACTAAACAGGTGCAGAGTTGTCTTGGATTAACCGGATATTTTTGGAAGTTTATTCTTAACTATGTCTTAATTGCTAAACCATTAAGTGATTTACTTCGGGATAACAGTGTATTTTATTTTGGCCCAGAACAAAAAACAGCATTTCAAACTTTAGAACAAAAACTTTCTGAAAATCCAGTACTACACATTTTTAAACAAGGAGCAAAGCTTGAATTGCTTATCGATGCAAGTAAATTTGGGTATGGTGCTATTGTTTTTCAGCAATCTGATGATAACAAATTACACCCAATACACTATATGAGTAAAAAAAGGCTCCTCAAGAGGAGAATTATTCAAGTTATGAACTTGAAGTATTGGCTATAATTGAGACTTTAAAAAAATTTCGAAATTATTTGGTGGGAAATAAGTTTAAACTAGTAAGAGACTGTTCAGCTTTCCAAAAGACTATGAGTAAAAAACAATTAACTCCTAAAATTGCTAAGTGGGCATTATTTTTGGAAGACTTTGATTATGAAATTGTACATTGCCCAGGTAAACAAATGAAACATGTTGATTGTTTAAGTAGATATCCTATTATGCATATTATTTGGGACGAATTAACCTCTAAAATTGTTACTAACCAGGTAAATGACGAACATATTAACTCTATTTAACAACTTTTGGAAAATAAATCAATCGATGATTTTGTGGTAGAAAATAATGTTCTATATAAACTTGAAAATGATAATTACTTGTTAGTGCTTCCACAACAAATGCAAACTGACATTATCAAATCTACACATGCAAGTGGTCATTTTGGTATTGGTAAAACTCTTGATGTACTTAAACAAAATTATTATTTTCCAGATATGAAGAAATGTGTTGAAAATGTTGTAAGTAATTGCGTTGAATGCATATTAGTAAATAGGAAGGCAGGAAAAAGGGAAAGGTTTTTGAACCCGATTCCTAAGAATAATATTCCCTTAGATACTTACCATATCGATTTCATTGGTCCCATGCCTTCAACTAATAAAAACTATAAACATATTTTCACCGTGGTAGATGCGTTTACCAAGTTTGTTTGGTTCTACCCAACCAAATCAACGTCGAGTCTGGAGGCAATAGATAAGTTAAAACTCAACAGATAACTTTTGGGAATCCTTCACGAATAATTATTAACAGAGATACTGCGTTTACTTCAACAGATTTTGAGACTTATTGTCAAGATGAAGGTATCGAACATGTGAAAATAACAACAGGCATTCCTCGTAATAATGGACTAATGGAAATAATGCATAAGATCCTTATACCTATACTGGCAAAATTTTCGATAAAAGATCCTACTAAGTGGTACAAATTTATTCCAGCAGTACATCGTACCATTAATTCTACAGTTTCTCGAAGCACTCAGAGGACACCTTTTCAACTTTTAACCGGAGTGGAAATGAAAACAAAAGAGGACTTACAAATTCTGCAAATGTTGGAGGAAGAGCATATAGAATAATTTATGCAAAATAGAAGAACATTCGAGAAGAAGCCAAAAGGAATATTTTGCAGATCCATGAAAAGAACCGCAGGCAATACAATAAAAGTAGGAAGAAAGCCAAAGAATATCGAGTGGGAGACTTAGTTGCAATCCAGAGAACTCAGTTTGGATCTGGTCTCAAATTAAGGCCCAATTTCTTCTGTCCATACCAAATCACAAAAGTGAAGAAGAATGACCGATACGATGTGCTAAAAGTGGGGAATCATGATGGACCAATAAACACTTCATCTTCATCTGACCACATGAAACCGTGGTCAGTAAACTAAAAAATTGTTTTTTATATTTTTATACTTTGCTTTCTCGTTTTTTTTTCAGGTAGCTGTGTCTGAAGCTGTTCCAATAAAATGAGGACATTTTGCTGCAGGATGGCCGAATTCTGTGGAGTTTCAACGCCATAGTGTAATAACTGCGAACATTGCGTAAGCCGTCAGCCATCATGTAATACTTCAGAGCATTGCATCATCCTCTTTGTTGTTGAGAGGCGCCAGCGAGTCCTGACGGGGAAGTCCCGATGGGAAACTCCCGAATTTATAATTAACTCTGAACTTCATCCATAGAACAATCTAATTTTACATTCACATGCATTTTGGAGACCATTGCGAGAAGACAGCTCTCACCTATCATGTCATTCACCGTTAAACACTTATTTCCTTTCATTTCTATTAAAATGTTAAGTTTCAATGTTATATTATCGTCGTTATTCATCATATGCTGCACAAACTCCTACAAATAAGGGGGGCTCGGCCGGTATTTGAGCATCGAGCTAAAAAACATTTTTGAACTTTGAAATCCCGAGCAGGGGATTTTTCTCCTACTTATATATATATATGTATATATATATATATATATATATATATATATATATATATATATATATATATATATATATATATATATATATATATATATATATATATATATATATATATATATATATATATATATATATATATATATATATATATATATATATATACAGGGTGTCTCAGTTAAGTGTTTCAGAACTTCTAAGAGGGGTAGGTGGTCCAGACGTCTCGAAATCATATAGCAATGTGGGGTCGGAATTGCTTTCCTGAAGCGGTGACGTACACAGAAGCACCATAAAGAAAAGAGACCGTAAGTGAAAAATCGTTTTAATAATACATTGAAAAAATTATATGGTATAAGGGGCAAATTAAGTGTTTGAAGTTTCTGCCACCGGCTACAATGTACACCTCACATCTCCGGCGCATGGACATTCGAGCATTCTGCAATACTCCAGGCATATCTCGCAGGCAGCTACTGCGATTCTTGCAACCAGCATTATCAACAGGGACGTCATAAACCAGTGTTTTCAAAAGACTCCTGAAATCAAGACATGATATGTCGGGTGACCGAGGAGGCCATATAGTTTTTTCAATGTGTTATTATAGCGATTTTTCACTTACGTTCTCTCTTCTTTATGGTGCTTCTGTTTGCGTCACCGCTTCAGGAAAGCATTTCCGACCCCACATTGCTATATGATTTCGAGTCGTCAGGATGCCCCCTACCCCTCTTGGAAGCTCTGAAACGCTTAACTGAGACACTCTGTATATATAGATTGATAATAATATCAAAATAAATGTGTTTTTTTATTTTTAAATCGGTATCATTTTTGTTTTGCACTTTTAGAAAGTAACACTACATTTATCTCTTTGTCAGAATGCATTTGAATGACTTGTATAATGATCCCGAGCTATCTGCGAGTTTTGGAGGGGTAGAAGCATTTTTCTGATTGATGAAAGGAAAAGTATCTCGAAAAGAGATAAAGAAATGGTCACAAAACACGTCTACTCTTCTCAGTTTCAAACTGACATAGCAAACGAGTTTTAACGATGATTATTGCTACATCTTGACTTTTACTGAAGCGTAGGAATAGTGCGAATATCATTTCTTGAAAGGAAACTCTTAATTTACAAATAGATCAAGGGAAAGAGTTTCTTAATAAAAAGTTGCAATTCTATTTTTAAAAAAAAGAAAGAAAACGTAATATTGTAAATATTTCAAACGCGCACAATGACTTATGTCGAAAAGATGGTCTTCTTTTTCCATTTTCAATCATACATTCGATTTAAAATACGATGGTCAAAGAAAAATAAGCATAGTTTCAGCGTTTCAGATAATGAACGTAACAGATGGCGACTCTGTATAGAGATTAAAAATAATCTGTAGAGTTGAAGATATTTTGCGATAAAAACTTTTAATGAATGTGGGAAAATGTCTCAAGAAGAGTATTTTTCATCTCTTTCGGAGTCACAATAGAGAATCAAATCACATAATGTTATAAATGTGTAAATGTTATAATTGACACCGAGAAGGAATGCCTTAAAAACTTCTTGTTGAATATAATGAATAAAATGCAGTCGAAAATATTATTCAATCTAAAATCATTCTTTATTAGGGGAAGAAAGAATGATTTGCTTTCGGTTAATAACGTTTATCTTCTGAAGAGAAGGCAGCATTTATAAATGAAACGTTTCATTTGCCAGAAACCATTAAATGACGATGGAATGAGGGATCATTTCACTGTCATATTACGTCGAAATTTCGAGGCACTTCACATTCTAGATGTAACTTAAATTATAAATTTATTAAAAACATTCCGGTGATTTTTCACTTCCTAAAAAGGTACTACTCCCATCAAAATGTTAAGTAAAATTAAAAATTTATTTGCTTCACTACAAAATTTCTCGATTGGTTATCACCAACTTTTAGATTCATTACAATTTACTTCCCTTGATAAATTAGTAAATAACTTGAACGAGTTTCACAATTTTCTCGTGAGCAACAGTCTGATGTAAAGACGTATACCTTGTATTTCAATATTATGATGAAACGTAGTTACGTGAAAATTTTTATAAACGGTGATTATAATCATGAATGCAGTATTTTCAACATCTTTAAAATGAGAAAATTATCATAATCTTTATGTAAATCATCTTTATGTATATATCATCTGTTCTGTATTATCCTTATGTGTTATCGCCAATGTCATAGACGATGTTTTCGAAAAGTTTCGGACTTTGTGCACTACGAAATTGACCCATGTCATGTGGTCTCGCATGGGAGGCGTGATGACCAAGGTAGAACTTTTAACAGACCCTACTATACATTTATTTGTAGAACATGGCTTCGAACAGACATTCAGTAATAAGTTCATGAGTAATGGATCCCCCTTCCCTCCTCATTTATTATGTATACTATCTGGCCAAAATTATCCAGACACCAGGTTGTTATGGTGGTGGAAGTATAATGGTGTCGGGATGTACAAGTATCTCGTGGTTTGGCATGGGTCCACTAGTTCCCGTGGTTGGAACTCTGAGATGTATGTGGACATTCTGCACTCTAAACTCTATGCCAATATTTAGGCCGATTTCTCTTCCAGCAGGACAACTGCTCTATTCACACATCGAGACATACAGAGACGTGGACTGACGAAATGAGTGTTCTGGGCGAACTGGGTGGACTGGCGAAATGGTGACAAAAACTGGACTGGCCTTCTCAGACCCTTGATGTAAATCCCACAGAACACCTTAGGGATGAATTAGAGCGCAGATTACGTAGCCAGTCAAATCGACTATCCTCACTGCAAGCACTCATCTCAGCTGTGATAGAAGCGCCTGAAAGTCAATTCCTATGGCTATCTATCAAAAACTGGTGAAAAGTCTTCTCAGACGTGTGCGGGCTGTCATAGACGCAAGAAGGGGACCAACATCATATTAATATGTGCCTCAGGACAGTCTATACCACTGAGTGACCGGATACTTTTGGCCAGATAGTGTATCACGATATGAATAATCATTTAGCATGGGGTCAGTAAAAGATTTCCATTATCTAGAACTGACCACAGAGGATGTATCGGATGTATCGGATATCTTGGAAGTGGATTTAGAATATCTAAAGGAGATCTATGATTTACTGCGATTTACCTGTTGCTCCACAAAAGTTAAAAGTAACATAAAATATGCCTCACTCTCAGAGAATCGCAAGAGAATTAAATGTAAAGAAGGCATTAAACGTTTCGAAATTTATTCAAATTTAAACGATAAGTATAACCTGTAGTTCATAACAGAAATTTGAAATTATATTTAAAATTTAGCTTAGGGCTAAAAACAATTCATACAGTTCTATCTTTCAAACAAAAATCTTGGTAAAAACCATTCATCGTTTTTAATAACGCGTAAAAAGGCAAATAATTCTTTCGATGAGGTCTTTTGCTCTCAGTAATAGTGTCTTCGAGAAAACCATGAAAAATCTGCGAAATCGAACAAATGTTGATATAGTTACTGATAAAAAAGGTTTTGAAACTAATCGCTTCCCCCTCTTTTCATTCCTTCAACATTATTGATGAGAACTTAGTAATTGGTACAACACATGTAACATTTCTAACTCTCAATCGACCCAATGATTTCTCAATCTTTGATATCGGTAAGACATTTATATACGAATTTCACAATGGGCATATTAAGAATAAATATAGATAGAAAGCGAAATTGTTGTTCACCGACATTGATTCACTTCAGACAAAGGATATCTTTCTTGACATGGAGGAAAACATTGATTTATATGAGGCATTGAACTATCCCACAGATCACTTTCTACATTCCAGTATAAATAAAAAATAAGTACTCGGTACTATGAATTAAGTTCAGAAATTGTTCGCGAATTTGTCGAACTAAGTTCTAAAATGCATTTTTTTGTTGAGCGAAAACGGTGAGAAAAATACAGCAAAGGGTGTGCAATGAAAAGACGGAAGCAGTTAATGAATATTAACTATAAAAAATGTCTTACGATTCCCATCGAAAATTGTCGAGTGAGAGAAAAAAATGACCGCAATCCTTTCTAAAAATCTATATTCAGTTACTACGAATAAATTGGCTCTCTCGATGATAAAAGATACATTTTAGAAAATGACACATTAGCTTAAGGTCATTATAAAATTAATAGTAGTTGATATATTTATTCATTTTTATCATTTGTTTAATATCTTTTTCGTAGAAGTAATGTATTTTACTCCCTCCTCTCCCCACCACATTAATCCATAATTATAAAAATAATAGTAGTTAATCTATTCATGTAATCTATTGTTTATCTCATCTCATTTTATTAATTTAATTTTTTGAGAGAGGGTAATGTATATACCTCTCAAATGAAATATTTTACATAATTAAACTATGTAAGGAAAATGGATAATTAGTATTTTTTTTTTTTTAAATGTCACTTCACAGATTAATGTTTTATAACTTTTCATCTGTTCTCAATATTGATTTTGTTATAAATGATACAGATATAATTTTTTTTTTGTATATTTTTAATATTCCATTCATTAGAGTTCAAAACCATGAACAATGATAAGAAGTAAATGTTTATACGCATGTATACGAACTTCTCTTATTCCTTATGCGTTTATGGTTAGCGCACAGAGAATTAAGCAGTGCAACATGAAATCATTTTATATCGAGATTACTGGTTCACTTCCACTTTTCGATATTTCAATTTTAAGAGAATTTGAACATTCTATTTTTTTCGTAAATTTTAGTATTTTAGATGTAATCTTACTTCTTATATTCGATTAACAGATGGAGTTGCGAGTATTAAGTAAAAATAAAAGTTTTGCCAGGATACATAAGAGGAAATGAATACTTATATTTATTCTTTATTTCGTATGCATTCATAGCATGCTGGTTAGTGTAAATAAGTATGCTATGAAAGCATTTTACGTAGAATCGAGGAAGTTGTTGCCTCGAATCTTGGTGGAAATATCTTTATTTATCTCTCATTTAAAAATATAGTATCCATTTCATTTCCTAAATGGCGGCATGAACATCGAATGAATAGTTTTAAAAAATATATTTTTCACTTTATAATTTTAGTATCCTATTTAACCACTAGGTGGAGCCACGAAGCGTAAATTAAAAGTGATTCAATTGCAACCATATCCCCACGAGGATCCCGTCACATTAATAAAACGACTGATCACTGAATTGAGACCGTACCCCCATGGGTGTTTCTTTACGATAAGACGAAAGGTCATTACGACCGGACCACTCGTTTTCCACTGCTTTAGTTTATAAGATAAAAAATCTAATCCCTCGATTTCTATGAGGACATACGCAAAGAGAGGAATCCATTTTTATGAGAATAATGACTTCATACCAGGTAATTCAAAATGAATGTCTCAGTTTAATACATGTACTACGCAACATGTAATAAGTGTATTAATTAAAAATGTACTAACATGCAGAGATAATATAAGAAAATTATGAACAGCCACCAATAGATGGCACTGGAAGTCTAGTCGTCACCAGCGTTTCTGAGAAAGCAAAATCGACAGAAAAACAATGCTCCCAATAATATGTTATCACAGCGGTGGATTAGACGCGTATCTACTGCAGATAATGCAATCCTGTTTTGGCCACTACGTTTCTCAGATATCACGTGTGCAATTTTTTTCCGGTGATGGCTCATTAAAGGTCGTGGTGTGTATGTTCCTCCAGGTTCAACGACGATGACAGATTGGCAAGCCTACATTACAGTTTCCAACGCCCGCCAGTATCGATGTTGCACAAAGTTTGGCAAGATTTGATATATTCTATATAACAAAATGAGCGAAGAATTGTTTTACTTTTGCATGTATGACTCCTATAAAATGGGGGTGTTCATTTTGACTTACACTGTGTACTGTACTATTTGTAACAGTCAATGAAGAGCTATTTATTTTTCTTGAGAAAGATCGACTTCTCATGAAGACGTTTACTACTTGTAAGATGACTAATTAAATGATGGTATCTTCTGGAGAAGTACACGCAAAGTTTTCATTAACGTATTTCTATTTGTATCTATTAAAAAAAAACCTGGATTCAAGACACGAGTAAAATTTTTAATGTACTATTTGAATCTATCAATTAAGAGAATGTTTTCTAGAGCAGCGGCTCGAAATTTTTTTCGATTGTTTTTTCTCCAATGCTCACCTGTGTTAACATTTTTCGTCAATTCAGGCATTTACAGGGCGAATTTGTTGGCCTCTCTTTCTGGGGCACCATATTAGGTGGGCCAACGTTACTCCCACAGTAAGTACAGATAGTACTGAGAGTAGTAGGCACCGCGTTCTGGGGGATGGAAGTGACGTCATAGTCAACCGGAGATTATTTCTGCTCCAACCGAAGGACACCTGCTTACCGGTGTCTTTGATCTCCGCGTGCCAGGCAAATCCGAGATGTGTTTCTCAACCGCAACGTTTGAAGAAAAATTGATGTATCACCTCAACTCGTAAAATTTAGATAATTTAACTTTTACTTTCAAAATAAGTAATACCACTTCTACTTTGAACCTTTTTTTGTATAAAAAAGAGCGCGTGAAAGATTCGAGCGGTTCATTCGAAACTCTCATCGCCTCATACTTCACGCCGCTCACTTGCAGGGCGTATATTTTTTTCTCCGTTCTTTTTTTAAGAATGGAGTTTGCAATTTTGAACAGTGACGCCATATTGTGATGGCTTGTCATGCCAGACCACACTACGATCCCTCAACAGGGATTTTTAGTTTTTCTTCCACCCCCCGAGGGTGCCTTTTGCTGCTCTTTTTTAATTGAATTACCCAACAATTCCACAATGTAACAAATATTATATTCATTTATTAGTTTTTTGAGGGTGGCAACAGTTATTATTTTTAATATTAGTTTTTAAGGGTGGCAATACTTATAAACTTTGTTATTTGGGGGAGAAATTGCATATTATGAAGTAATGACGTCATCTTTTATTACATAATACATAAATGATATCATGCTTTCACTCTAGTGGCGCCATCTATGTGGGAATGTTAGAAATAAAATAACTTTAAATCTATTTTAATATTTAAATCTATTTTATTATTATTTATTAAATATAATTAAGGCTGAGGATCGAACTCACGCCAACCAAAAGGCCTTCGCGGGTCAGTAGTTGGATATCGTAACCACTAACCCACGAATGCTTGGTTAGATATGTGTAAATAAGTTTAACTTTTGTATTCTGAACACGTGTATAAATAAAAAGGATTCAATATCGATATCGTCCTACGGTTTCATCGATATATTTTCACTTGATCTTTGACAGTTATTAAATAACTATTTCTGCCCCTCTTAATGTTATTATAACTTTCTCTGGATGGCAACGAGAGACAACTTGCATGCGTATGCCATGTGGTTATAAGAGATAACAAACTGACATCACGACTGATTATGATAAGGGTATCCTGCTCTGACACGATTTATCAAGCGTAATCTCGGATACAAGACGTATGTTTTCAGAAACAGGATCTCATCGATAGGGGAAAGTTTAATACTTGTTAAACAAGTGACGTTTTCCTCTTTGCTTCATTTCTATTCATGTTAATACTGAATACTATTTAGTGATTGGACATCAACATTTTACTTTATAGGGTTGTCAACCAAACTTCATGTGTAAGTATTTAGTTTGAACCAGTTGTTATTTCAGACGTTGCTTCGAGGAGTGTATATTCGATTTTCGCAATTGATTACCATAACTTTTACAAAGGATATTTTTTTCCCAAGAGAGAGATATTATAACTGAATTTAACTTATTATGGATAAAAGAAAATGTGATCAAGTAGTTTCTGAACAAGACGTTTGCAAAAAATCCCGAACGGATAATTCAAACGTATTGTTTTTTTTTTTTTTTTTTTTTTTTTTTTTTTTTTTTTTTTTTAATAAAATGTATTTTGTCTGTATTGTTGATTATTAAAGTATGTCACCTCTTATTTGTCACCTGTTTTATGTTTCTAATTTTTTTTTTATTTTCAGGTGAATGGTGTCCTTGTTGAAGGCAGCATGCCAGACAATGTCTTTCCCCTTGGAGATAATGTGTTTATAATAGTCAGCAGCTTCAACAAAAGTGTTGTCGTGCATTTGAGACGATACAACAAGTACGGAGAAAAGTATTACCCCACAAAACAAGGAGTTACTTTGAAACCTGATTGGATTGAGTACCTGATGGGAATAGCTTCAGTTCCTAAATCAAAACGTGAGCTAAACTGTGCATACATTCCTGAAGGACAATTAAGGATTACAAGTGATAATTTCGTTGATTTTCATTTTGAACGTTATATTTGTGGCCTTGATCGAAAGATCACAATTAGGAAAACAACAATAACATTTTCTCATTGGATCGAAATGATTTCGAATTATGATTGCATTTCTTCTTGCTTACTGGAATACCTATTTCAAGTTATGGACTCTACAAAGGCTTATATAAAATTTTGTGAAATGCCAATTAACCAAACTTTACCTCTATCACTGGACGTTAGCCATGGACAAGAGTTTGCGTCGCAAATTTTACGAAACACATTGTGCAAAGTTTTGAAGGAAGGCGGATTGAAACAACCAGTTACGATAGCTGAGGAATTGTGGGCAAACAAAGAAAGTACATTCAATTCAATTGCACTATCCACCGATGTTAGGGAATAAGCAAAGAGTTTTTACGATAACTTATTTGTTAACCAAAAACTTTTACTCTTAAAACCCATTTCTTATGTGACCAGTGAGTTTTTGAAAAACATTAATTTAGTAAGTGTATTGAGTGATACAAAATCTGTTCTTTGTCCTCCTTATACCTATGAATACTTTGTAGACAACGAACATGTTTTTAAATCTATGGATATGTAACAATATTGTACAAATGTATATTACAGTATTATTTTTCAAAATATATATAAGTATATAGTTTTTTTTTGCATTCTATTAGAATTAATGAAACATTTTAAATTTAACTAAACTTGTTTTCTGTTAACTTTTGCATAAATAGTATAAAAATGCATCTATTTCAGATATCAATTGGATTTTTTTTTTCTATTTCAGCTGCTAGAAATTTTTCTCTTTCAGTTGGCTGGGTATTTCTTTTGTCAGAATGTTTATCTTTATTATTGTTATTTATTAATGTAGTTTGGATAATTTTAAAATATTCATGTAAGATAAGGATTTTAAATAGTTAAATGAAATGTTTCTTGCTTACCAGCATTTTTAAAATATATATTTTGTAAGAGTTAGATTCAGTTGTAATTTTTTAAAAATTCTTAAAGCTTAGCAAGTAACAAAATTACGGCAGAGTTTTATTGATTTTGATTTAATATATAATGGATAATTTGTTATCATCCGTTTATAATAATCACATTCTGGTAGTTTTGGAGGTGCAAATGCTATTTATAATTCTGTGAAAGGTAAAGTGAAGAAAAGTGACGTTAAGAAATGGTTAGAGACTAAAGATTCTTATACTTTACATAAACCTGTGAAGCACAAATTTAAACGTAATAGAGTGATTGTTGGAGGTATAGAAGAACAATTTCAAATTGATTTACTGGACATGCAATCTTTAGCAAAATTTAATAATGGATTCAAATATTTGTTAACTTGTATAGATTGTTTCTCAAAGTTTGCTTGGGCTGTTCCTGTAAAAGACAAATCAGCCAAAAATATATTGTCTGCTTTAAAAACTATTTTTCAAGAAAGAAAACCAGAAAATTTACAGTCCAACAAAGGTACGGAATTTACAAATAAACTTGTACAACAATATCTTAAAAAGATAGGAGTTCATTTTTTTGCTACAAATAATGAAAATAAAGCAAGTATTGTTGAAAGATTTAATCGCCCTTTAAAAACTAAGATGTGGAAATACTTTACAGAATTTATCACGAAAAAATACATTGATGTTCTTTCTAAATTAATCCGTAGTTATAATCATACAAAGCATAGAAGTATAAAAATGGAACCATCCTCAGTGACAATAGATAATCAAAACCAAGTATGGAATAATTTATATAGCGATAAGGTGAATATTGATAACCCTGTTTTTCAAGTCGGTGACACTGTTCGCATTAGTAAATCAAAACTTACATTTGAGAAAGGATATGAAAATAATAGGACACGAGAATTATTTGTCGTAAATAAAATAGTTCATCGAAATCCCATAGTGTATAAATTAAAAGATTTAAAGAATGAAGCAATAGAAGGTACTTTTTATGCAGAAGAATTACAAAAAGTAGTCAACTCGGGTTATTATCCCGTAGAAAAAGTTATCAAAAAGAGAAAGAAAGGAGGAAGCACAGAATATTTTGTTAAATTTTTAGGCTATCCTGAAAAGTTTAATGCCTGGGTGAGTGATCTTCAAAAAGTATAAATAGTGAAAGTTAACCTCTGAAGACTCATTCTCGAAAATGTCTTTCTACGTGACGTTACCCTCTGATAGCTCCATGCAGTTTTTTCCTAACAACAAAATCTCTCATTTTAAGACGCAGTTACCGATACCAGTTAATCTTAAAGGTGAATGGGAAGTTGGACTATCTGAAATCATCTATCCGCATTCTTGGCTGAACGTTAATGAAACTAATAATTATTTTCAATACACGATAAGTAATGGTAATATCGCATCGACTGTTAAGCAAACAATTGATGTGGGGTGTTATGAATCAATGTTCGATATTGTATCAGCTATACAACTTGCTTTACCTAAAAATCCAAGTCGGTTTACATAAATTTCAATAAAGCTACGAAACGAGTAAACATTAACGCCGTTCGAGATTGCAGCCTTCATTTAGAAAAGTTAGGTGTATTGTTAGGATTCTAACGTGATACAGTCATTACGGGTAACCGGAAAAGCGAATTTGTGGCTGACGCGTGGTTTAATTTTTAAGTTTTTTACGTCTACTCAGATTTAATTTCTCCACAAATTGTCGGAGATGCACAAGCTCCTTTACTACGGATCGTTCGAATAAAAGGATATGATGGTGAAACAATCAGTCAGTATTATGATGGACCTCAATACTTACCTTTAACGAGGCACTCCTTTCAAACTATTCAAATGGAGCTCAGATTGAATTCAGGTGATTTCGTACCTTTTGAAAGTGGTAAAGTGATTATAGTTTTACATTTCCGCATGAGACAAATACTATAAATAGTACGATGCGTTTTTGAAACATTCATTTGAAGAGAAGACGTCAAGATGAGTGTACCGTACGTTTGTGTGCTGAAAAATTCGAAGATCATTATGCGAGTCAAATTGGCTCGGGGTTGCCCTATTATAAAGGTATTAATTTCCAAAAGGGCTATGGACTTGGTGGTATATTTCGTCGATTATTTAGAGCAGGAATACCCTTTTTAGTAAAAGGTGGTAAAACTATTGGAAAAGAAGTTTTAAAAACAGGAACTCGAGTAGCATCTGATGTATTATCTGGAGAAAACTTTGAGGAAGCCGTCAAAACAAGAACTAAAAAAAGTGGAAAACATCTAGCACAAAAAGATATTGATAAAGTGCATTCCATGGTCGGGAAAAGGAAACTATAAAAGGAAGCGTAAAAGCAAAAGCAAGCAAAAAAGATTCATTTCATCCAAAGCACGCAAAGTGAGTGGACGTGATATTTTTGATCCATAAGATGGCATTTTCGTTGAAAGATTCTCCTGAGTGCGTAAAATCGGAATTGGAACTTTTTACTTTACCTGGAACTCAAACAGTTATTCAAGATGGTCAATGGATACAATTTCATGCTCTTTCTAACGTTTTTGATAATGCTCCCGTAGAGTTTCACGTCTCTGGAAGTGTGGAAGATTACATAGATCTCAGTCAAACACAATTGTATGTGAAAGCAAAAATTGTAAAAGCGAACAATACAGCTATCACTAAAGATGATGCTATAGGACCTGTGAATTTATTTCTACATTCATTATTTTCTCAAGTAGATGTATCTGTAAACGATCGTATAGTTTCCAATTCAAGTAATACCTATCCCTATAGGGTCTATATTGAAACACTCCTAAACCATGGATATGATAGCTAAACATCTCAATTAACTGCTGAACTATTTTATAAAGATTCTGAGGATGGTTTAAACAAAAGAACTGTTTTTTCAAAGAAAGCGCAACAGTAGATATGATTGGCTGCATTCCTTCAGATTTATTTCATCGAGATCGTCTTTTACTGAATTTAGTGGATTTGAAAATAAAACTAATACGAAGCAAGCCAGAATTTTGTCTACAAGGATCTGAATGATTTAAAGTAGTATTGGATCATGTCTCTTTATTCAATCGAAAAGTTCGTGTGAAACCCGGAGTGCTTCTTGGTCATGCTAAAGCACTCGAGAAAACAAGTGCAAAATACCCCATTAATCGAGTCCTATGCAAAGTGTATTCGATTCCAAAAGGGAGCATGTCATTTATTTAAGATAATATATTTTTGGGTCAAATGCCTAAAAAAGTTGTTATTGGTTGCGTAGATAATGAAGCATTTCATGGAACATTGACAAAATCTCCTTTTGATTTTGAACATTTCAATTTAAATTTTATTGGAGTGTATGTAGATGGACAACCCGTCCCCCGTAATCCGTTGGAACTCAACTTTTCACAAAATCAATACATTCGTGTCTATCAAACTCTATTTCATGGAACGGAGCGAATGGGTCAAGATAGAGGAATATTTATTTCCAGAGAAGACTACAAGAACGGAAATACATTATTTGGATTTAATCTCTCCCCAGATCTATGTTCAGGAAAACATTTAAATCTGATTAAGCATAGCAATTTGCGATTAGAACTGAAATTTACCAACTCACTAGAAAAAACAGTATGCGTTATCGTTTTTGCCGAATTTGAAAATTTGATTGAAATTAACAAGTCAAGAAATATTTTATTCGACTTCGGAAATTGAAGAATGGATGGATTGCAACTATTCTACATTTTATCGCAAGATAAGATAACATCACCTTACTTTCAAGGCGTATATTTAAGAGATACGCTTCCGGATCTCCAAGAAAACACATGTGCTATCACGAATTCAGATGACTCATCACAACCTGGGACTCACTGGCTAGCGTCATTTGTGAATGATCAAAGACAGTTAGAGTTTTATGACTCATATGGGAAGCCTCCCGGATTTTACAACGTGAAAACCACTTCCTACACGGACGTACTATGGAATTCCAAAGTGTTTCAATCACCTACATCCAATGTATGAGGACAATATTGTATTTACTTTTTACTCATACGCTGTCAAGGCTATTCTATGTATCATATTTCAAATCAATTATATGTAAACGATTTTCAGATGTATCAATTTGTAAAGAAAAAATATGGTGTAAGATTTGTGTTTAGAAAATAAAAAGAATGAAACTAAATCTAGTGTCTTTCATGTCCGATAACAATTATTAAATTTACATTTAAATATTGTTATGTAGGAAATAGTGTAACCTTTTTATTTCCTTTTCACAAAATTTTCAGAAAATATTTTTATTTTTATAAAAAATTTCTATCTTTTAAGAAAATATTTATGTTTTTGCAAAAAAAAATTTCTCTTTTAAGAAAATATTTTTGATTTTTAATAAAAATTTGCTAGTTTTGTAAAAATATTTCAAACTTTTTAACGAAATTTTCTAGTTTTTCAGAAAATATTTTTATTATTGAGGGAAACTTTCTATTATTTCAGAAAATAATTTTATTTTTATAAAAAATTTTCTATCTTTTAAGAAAATATTTATGTTTTTGCAAAACATTTTCTAGTTTTTCAGAAAATTCTATTTATTTTTCTGAAACTTATTGTATTAATTATTAAAGGGTGTAATTTTTCTTGATAATATAAACTTTTTCACCTGCGAAAAATAATCAATAAAGACAAAATATATCTTAATAACATTTTATTCAAAGTTTCACCCAAGCACTTCTGCGGGCATACATCATAGGTTTCTTAACAATTTTATTTTTACTATACAATTTTTTATTTACATCTAAATGTGCTGGTAATTGAACATCATTTTATGTTTTTAAAAATACATTTCTCTCCACTGGAGCTGATTTTCTATTTTGCAAAAAGTCATTGATAAGATTTACTATATTACTTCCAGGAACAGCTTTATCTTCGTGAATAATTTCTTCTTTAGCGTTCCAAAGGAGAGATTCATTATTTTTTAAGAATTTATACATATCTTTAGCTTTTTCTTGAAATCGAACTGGAACAACAGTTAGAATTTTTCCCTCCAAGTCTTCAGTTTCTTTTTTGATATTTGAAGAGATCTCTACTGCAGACTCTACTAGAGGATCGTCTATGATCGAAATTTCCTCCGGATCGGTTTGAGGCTCTGGTTTATTCGGTCTAGAAATTAAAAAGTGCGTATACTTATGCAGTATTTGTAAATACAGAGTTGCTTTCTCGTCATCTGCTAAGTCCTTTTTCTGTAGAATATTTTTCATTTGTTGATCCAATTGTGATAAGTGTTCCGCTACTTGTACTCTATCCTCCGGAACCAACACAAATTTCCTACTGTACTCCATGAATTAATGAACTAATGACAGATATAGCTGCAGGTAATAAAAATGATAAAAATCCTTCTCCTTTCTGTACAAGAATTTTTTTCTTCTTATACAATGGCAATTTCTTCTTAGAAAGTTTTCTTAAACTTTCTTTATGAGGAGCTAATTTATTTTTCTGAGATTTCGTGAGTGGTATATTACCACACAATACATTCAATACACACTCACACAAAGTTTTTATTTCACTTTTTGAGCACTTTTCTAAAAGAGGCTTGCAGTGTTTAGTTTTAGAGATCAATTTCATGAGCTCTAATGTTCGCTCATTACATACGGACATCTTACTTTCAAATGATTTGAATTCCGAGTGCTTTTCCTATTTGTAGGTCTTGTAGAAATGTATAGTGCACGAAGAAAAAGTTGTTATCCGTTCATCCACTTTAGGACAGTCAAAATCTTCTAAACTGTAAAACACTCTGCCGGTTAGAATTTCTAAAAATTTCCGTTTCTCGAGTTTTTTCACATAGATTTGTGAATACATATCACGCAAAAAAGTCAAAATAGTATGAAATTTAATGTAGGGTAATTCTCCTTGGTTCCATTCTATTTGATGAATATTTCTTTTTATCCAAGAATATTGTACTTTCTGCTGTGTTGGAAGTTCTTCGAACGGGAACGGTGGTTGGAATGTACACACTCCGGTAATGGGATTACCTCTCACGGCATGAAAAGCAAGTTCTTTGACAATGTAGAACCCTGATGAAAGTTGGAAACCTTCAAAATCAATGACTAAAGCAGACATTTAATTTCCTTGAAATTCACTGTTGAAATGAAGTTATCGAGGTTGGTACACATAATAAATATCTCCAGGAAACATTCCAGTACGCATGCGTTAAGATTCTTCGGTATCACACTTTAAATCAATGAGTAAATAGCCATAAGGTTTTGATGTGGCATCTGCATAACATTCTTGAAAAAATTAAACTTTTAGAGGGTACAATTGACGTCCTAAATGTGTAATTTGTGATTGATCTCTTCGATTCTTAAATAATACAAGATAATGAGCATTTAAGGATATTTCTCTCATTTCCTTTCCTTTATGAAAAATGTTTTGAACCACAAAAATAATGCTAAGAGATTTATGGTGGGAAAATTTTGTAAATAATTTCGTCAATTGAGGATCATTTCCCAATTCACTCATGAGATCATCAATCACAATTAATGCGTCTGAATATTGATTCAAATCGGATGGAAATCCTTCGTGAAAAACAACATTCGGCATCTCATCATATAATTTTTGATAAACGCCATAACACCATACTACGTGTTTTGGGAAAGGCTGTATCATTTAATCCTCAATCACTTTTTTATGAAATAACTTTTACCACTTCCTGTTGGATCTGCGAGGACTGCTGTAAAGGGATGTTTGAACTTCAAAAAATTCATGATGAATGAAAAACTTCACTCTCGTCACCTCTATTTATCGTTATCTCATATCACCACATGGTGAGTTCAATCCTCACCATTAATTATATTTAAATTAAATAATAAAATAGATTTAAAGTTATTTTATTTCTAACATTCCCACATAGATGGCGCCACTAGAGTGAAAGCATTATATCATTTATTTGTTATATAATAATTAACACGTGTATGGTCAGTAGTACTGTTGCCATCCAGAGAAAGTTATAACTACATTAAGAGAGGCAGAAATAATTATTTAATAACTGTCAAATGTTAAGTGAAAATATATCGATGAAAATCTTGTATGGTATCGATATCAAATCGTTTTCATTTATACACGTGTTCAGAATACAAAAGTTAAACTTATTTACACATATCTAACCAAGCATTCGTGGGTTAGTGGTTACGATATCCAACTACTGACCCGCGAAGGCTTTTTGGTTGGCGTGAGTTCGATCCTCAGCCTTAATTGTATTTAATAAATAATAATAAAACAGATTTAAATATTAAAATAGATTTAAAGTTATTTTATTTCTAACATTCCCACATAGATGGCGCCACTAGAGTGAAAGCATGATATCATTTATGTGTTATGTAATAAAAGATGATGTCATTACTTCATAATATACAATTTCTCCCCCAAATAACAAAGTTTATAAGTATTGCCACCCTTAAAAACTAATATTAAAAATAATAAGTGTTGCCACCCTCAAAAAAAAGTAATAAATGAAAATAATATTTAAAAAACGAAACTAAATTAAAAACAGAAACCGAAACTAACACTACAGGCGGACAGAAATAAGCATACGGGCAGAAATATGCAACTTCCGGTTTATAGACGGGCAGAAATAAGCAACTTCTGGTTGGGGCAGAAATAAGCTCCGGTTGACTATGACGTCACTTCCGTCCCCTAAAACGCGGTGCCTACTACTACTGAGAAGGAAAGAATATCCATGCCTTGCCTGGAATTCGAACCCAGAACCTTTCTGATGCAAGGGCAGTTCCCTGACCCCTACACAGGCCGATCGGCTTTTTTCGATTATGAAACCCTAAATAATCGACCTTCATTTGGCCCACTTTAATAAATCAAATTCATTAAGGGCCGGGATAGCCTGGTCGGTAGGGCGCTGGGCCCATGTCCAAGAGGTCGTGGGTTCGATCCTCGCCGGCCGAAGACTCCCCGTGTAGTAAATGGTGACTGATGCACGTTAAATCTGTCGAGTCTCAAAGTCCTCCATGTTCCCATAACAAATCAATACCTCTGGGGGTACTGATCCAGGAGTTTCCTTGTCTTCTGGATTGGTTCAAAATTACAAGGCTACGGAGTTGAACATTAGTAGTCGTAAACCCATGAAATTGGGTCGGCTGTTCAACGACGGTTATAAAATAAAATAAAATCAAATTCATTAGCAATTGTAGACATATTAACCAAAGAAGTACTGCTATTTATTTATATCAGTACTGATAAAAAATAGCTTATGTTTTGTGTTGAAATTAATTTTTATGAAAATTAGGAATGAAACTTCCTTATTGCGTTTTCTTTTGTTTTAGAACGTTTAGTTTTTTCAGTAACATTTCTTCTCATGAATGAATTGTTGTCGAGAAGAATTATAATTGGGTTGTTCCTGAATTTTCAAAATTTGCCTGATTTTTCCATTAATTACTACATTATTCGAATTCTTAAAAGGATCTAACAAATAAAGAGAATGTTTACCATAGATTCTTCATCAATTGAATCCACACTTAAAACAGTCACATGAAAACGCACCGTCGTTGGTTGACCTTTAAAACAAAAGAGTCTATATTTTGGAAGAAAGTATTGATTTGGAATAATTAAAAATAACCATTTACCATCTTTCTTGGGTGGTAAATGTTTATCGTAGATTTTCCTTTCCATTGGTAGAATATCTTTCAACTCTAAGGATGGCCGTTTTCTAAGCCTAAACAATTAAAGAATTCATTTGGAAAGAATTTTATTTTGCTAAATACATAAAACTACAAAATAGATAAAGTTATGCTTTCCTTATTTATTTTACACATTATTTTATAAATTTGCGATTTCTGTTGATTTTAGTTTTTCTTTTTTTTAATCATAAAATTGTCTCATATTGATAAAAAGATTTTACGTAATTTTGAATTATTGAAATTAATACGTGAAACTATTTCTTTCAGTTCTGTTTTTTTGATGATTTATATTATAAAAAATGAACACCTTTACAACTATTTTTCTACAAATATAGATATAATCTTTCAAATAGTTTTTGACTGATCAAAATGTAAAGTTTTTTAAACTTAGGGTAAAAAATTAGTGTCAGTATAAAAATCTTTTTGCGTAAAATTAAAAAAAAAAAAAAAATTCAGTAATTCAATAAACTAAAACATGTTGTTTTCTCCAACAGCTATAACTTTTTTTAAAATAAAATTAATGAAAATACACTTCCTCAGTTTTATATTTTTGAAATAGAATTTTAGTGACCTCATTTTTTGAAAAATGGTATAATGTCCAACAAAGCGTTTTGTTCGGAAACAGTTCAAATACGATTCAACCGAACTTTGCACAGTCCTTGAACATAGACATTTTATTCGTATTTCTCCCTAAAATAATACAGTGTTTTCTTTTTAAAAAAAATTGAACTCTCGAAAACAATCTTAGCAAATTTGTTTTGAATACATATCACTAAAAAAGAAATTTACGCAAATTTAAGCCAGAATAAATTCATTTATTTATTATTTTAAAAATGTTGAACTATTATTTTTTCAATGGATTTTTTTGAATTATAAATTTTTAATCTTCTATGCAATACCAAAAAATATTTGTATTTTCATTAAGAATTAAAATTAAATGAAAAATTATTTTCATTAAAATTAATCCTCTAAAATTCAGAAACATAACTACAATAATCTATAAAAAATTCAATCATCCACAAACAAATTAGAATTTTAATTTTTTAAAGAAAAGTTAGACACAAACAGAGTTTTTTTTATATTAAAAGTAAACAAAGTATATTTCAGGTATTTAGTTTTATAATAGTAAACTACAAAGCTATGCGATTTTTTTCATATTCATAACTTTTACAAAACTTTTTATTCATATCAAACTTAGTTAATCCTAACTAATAAACAAGCCTCTTCACAAATTTCAACATTTCTACAAACATGTTTTGATATCACAAAATTGTATAAAAGAGGTTCATCTTATTGACTGAGTTTTTTTTAAAACATAATAAAAAGACAAAGAATAATTTCGTTAATTTTTAATTATATTAGTCCAATTGCATTTAAGTGTTGAAATCATGTTTTTAGCCCATCTGCAGGCTTTCTTGTCTCTTTTTTTTAAAACTAATAAAATGAATTTCTAAAAATTATTCTGCGTGAATGAGAACTTTTTAAAAATCTAAGTAAATCGATATGACCTTTAAAAAAATTCCCCCTAGGTTTGCCATAAAAAAATACCATAGAACATCCTTATGGTGTTTTACCCAACACCTTTGTCTTATGCGTATCACAAATTTTTGCCATATGTCTATGGCAAATTTTTGCCATATTCTTTTGCAAATTTTGCTATATGTGGATGTAAAATTTTTGCCACTCGCATGTAGCAAACCTGAATGGGAAAATTTTACTACAAGCAAAACCCGTAAGGTAAAATGGTATTTTTTATGGCAAATTTTTGCCGTTATAAGACTATGATGTGTCATAGCTTATGAGGAAATTATTCCATAAGCAATCGTACCTTTGGCCATACAGTCATAGCCATAGGGCTACCATACCGCTACTTCATAGACAAATGCCAGAATTTAGAAAATTCATACATTTTATAACTTTGTTTTTAAGATATAATACGAATATAAGTTTAATTTTGTTTAATTCTTATCCATAGAATGATAGATCTTTTCTACCTTAATTTCTGTCTTAGTTGCCAAGCTTCATCATTATAGTCATTTCTTCGACACCAACTATCTTCAAATAAAGATTCTTCAACTTTTCTCAAACCATCTTCGTTTAAAGAACCATCAAAATGGTATAAATCTTTACGCAATGCTCCATTATGCCAAAATATATGAGAATGATCTATATATTCTATACCATTTCGTTGGGCATACCAACCAACATTTGAGTTTATTAAATTCACCTAAAAGATAATAAATATTACTGTTAAATTAAGGAGCATTCATTTTAGGAACTCAGAGTCATCGTAAGGGGCATTTACCCCGCATTTCTAAGAATAGAGCAGTGGTTCCCTAAAGGCCATCCGTGGAACTCTAAGGTTCCGCGGAAGGATTATTAGGATTCTGTAAGAAAGAATTTTCTTAATTATATTTATATCCAATCAATAATTCATTATTTATTTAATGTTTCGGCTGTTTATGTAATATTTATGCAAAATGCCAACAAAAAGAGGTAGCAAAATGTTTATTTTTTTAAAGTAAAGTTCAAGTATTTATTAGCGAGCTTTTCAATTCAAAATAAAATAACTAAATTCAATAATAATGAATTACGTTTTTCTGATAACTATTCTCAACGTTTATAGCAGTTTAAAAAAAAAACCATAATTCAACTTGTTTTATTTATTTTCACCATATGTAGGGGAGAGTGGGGCCAATTGTAACATTTTTTACTTAACTATTTTTAACTAACAAAAAATCCAATATATTATTAGTATTAATTGACAGACGAGTAAAGTAGACTATCCTCTACCAGAAAAAAAATAAATACCTTATTTTAAATGTTATTATATTAGTTATTAACAATTTTTGACAGTCGTGCACTTGTTACAATTGTCCCCACTTACGGGGACAATTGTAACAGTTCTCAAATTCACCTAAAACATAGTTAATTATACATATTATCATAGTTGTGATACATTTTTTTATTGATCAAAATAGTAGTGATATTTTAGGAGTAAAAATAATAATGAGCAGTGACCTAAAGGGTTAAACTTTTAACTTTAAGGGGTTAAAAATTTTAATTTATGCTGTGAAAGGTGACAAATAAAATAATGCACATACAACATAATATAAATGATATAGGAAACTATTGGTGGTTCTTAAAGAGTTAATTAATGGTTTGTAAACATAAGATTATTTATTTTCAGCTGTTACATTCGTCCCTTTACTTATTGTTACAATCATCCCCAAGACGCCATTTCAGCTTCATTTGTTAAAAACAATGCTAGTTAATTAACAAAACTAATCTTCTTTTTTTTTGAAATGTTAATTAAGGTGTTCACTTACATATTCGGTTAATAATTTTTATTTGTTTAAACAAAATTACTTTTTTACAATATAATATTCTAATACCAAAAAAAGTACTTATGTAGCGTGAAAATATCTTTTGTGATGTAACTCTTTCAAAAGTACAGTCCGCAAAAAAAAAAAAAAAACGAATCACCCTGAATAACTTTCGTTCTAATGGTCGGATTTTCACGAACTAAGTGTCAATCTTAATGGTTCTTGGGGGTGACCTCAAATATGCTAATTAATTAGTGCTAACTATTAATTAAGTTACGAAATCAGACACAAAAACGTACTTTCTCTGAATAAACATATATTTTTTTTACATATTTGGAATCCTGACCCTTGAAATAGGGGGGGGGGTAGTCAAAATTTCGAAAAAATTTGGTCGTAAATTGGGTCGCAATAAAGATTTATATGTATATGGCGAAAGTTAAAAATAATGCCAAATTACCTCGCCATATAAACTGAAACAATTTAAAACAACCATAAAGAAACTGAATGAATGACGAGACGTCATAATATTGTGTGTCTCTGTTGCTATAGGCAACCAAGAAGAGAAATTTTGGATCTGATTTCTGGACATAGAAAATAGTGTTCGTTTTAATACTTTGAAAATAAAATTTGAATTTAAAATGAAGAAATGAAATTATTTTTGATTTTCCAATATTTCAAAATTTAAACGTTGAACTTATTATCTGAAATTTTTTATTATTTTAAAGATGCTATTTCAATAAAAATGTTGCACTAAAACCAAATTTACTTAAATTATTATAAATTTATGATTTAAGAAGAGTTGTAGGGCTAATTGCTTTTACACCTCAGTTCAAGTCTTTCAGGTAAGGAAGAGAAAATAGAGATCCTGCAAAAAATTTGGGACATGATCCTGATGCGCAATCAGAAGGTTTTATAAAATTCACGGTATTTCTTTTCGATAAAATTGAAATATATATATGTCACGGCAAAAGCCCGAAGTCCGGCCAAATCGCGAATTGGCCGGACTTTTGGCCAAAGTCTTCACTTTTCTTGATTTCAATTTTCAATCAAATTTTCTTGATTTCGGGAATTGGCCGGCCAGATCGCGAAGTGGCCACGATGTTCCGGCCAGAGTGCGAAATAATTGAAACGATCAGTGAATATTTTACTTTCGCGGACTTCTATAATTATATAAATAATTCTTATAAATCTTCTAATTTAAAAATATAAAAAATAGAAGTTTTTAAATTGTCTATTAAATAATCATTAATTTAATAATCATTATTAAACTGTATATTTAATTGTCTAGTCATACATACACCAAAGGTCTAGTCATACTAGGTCTAGTTAAGTGCCACTTCCCGGTATACATTTGCCCGGTATATCCTACACTGACGTTTTTTTAAGGTTCAGTGACACTGCCCGGTATATCCTACACTGTTGTTTTTAAGGTTCAGTGACACTGTGCGGTATACATTTGCCCGGTATATCTATCCTACACTGATATTTTTTTAGGGTTCAGTGACACTTACCGGTATACATTTGCCCGGTATATCCTACACTGATATTTTTTTAAGGTTCAGTGACACTGCCCGGTATACATTTGCCCGGTATATCCTACACTGATGTTTTTTTAAGGTTCAGTGACTCTGCCCGGTATACATTTGCCCGGTATATCCTTCACTGATGTTATTTTAAGGTTCAGTGACACTGCCCGGTATACATTTGCCCGGTATATCCTACACTGATGTTTTTTTTTAAGGTTCAGTGACACTGTCCGGTATACATTTGCCCGGTATATCCTACACTGATGTTTTTTAAGGTTCAGTGCCACTGCCCGGTATGCATTTGTCCGGTATTTATCTTCGAATCTATCGTCAGTAAGTATTAAAATATCGAATAAATGTAATCGATCGCCAGGTATCCTAAAGGTATCCACATACCGGATGGTACGGTGGACACAATTTTTTAATATTTGTTTTATTAAAAAGTTTATTTGCTAATATTGCCCCTTTTGTTTTCATTTTTAATTTAAAAATATAAATCTTCTAACTTAAAAATATTTAAAAAAATAGACAAGTTTTTAAATTAAAATTTAAAAAATTTAATTTTTTACTTTGTCTCAAATGAAATCAAGAAAATATCGGACATTGGCTGTAACATATATATATATATATAAGGGAAAAATTACAGAACAAAGAAATTTGGGGAAGAATGAAAAAAAAAATAATAATAATAAAAAAGAAAACGTTTGAAAAAAGGAAAATTTTTTTTTTAAAAATCCGTAAAATAAAGATATAATCTTTTCATCTGCCCACACTATTATATCCGCAATATTAGAAAGCATTCTTTTTTGCGGATATAATCGCGTGGGCTGATGAAAAGATTATATCTTTTATTTTCGAATTTTTGTAAAAAAAATTTTTTTGTCTTTTTTTTCCCTCCTGGTTTTTGTTATTTTTCTTTTTTTATTATTTTTCCTTTTTTCCCCTTTTTTCATTGTTCTGTAATTTTTTCCTTTTTTTGTCTACCTTTTGAACTTATTTTATGAACTATTTTTTGAACTATTTACTTGCAGCTTATGCACAAAAAATAAAACTTGTTGTTTTTTTTAATTTTCTTCGTGTTTTTTGTATATATATATATATATATATATATATATATATATATATATATATATATATATATATATATATATATATATATATATATATATATATAATAGTAAATTTTACTTGCATTTTTACATTTTTATTTTATTGTTAAAGGTCATTTCATTCTGACAAATATTTTGGTTACATGTTTTTCTTAAATAAGTAGGATTTGCAAATAGCATCCTTATGTATAAATTCCGAAACTGACTTTTGCAAACATGTTTTTTCCCTAAGCTCTTCGATTGCGATTGGTTACTTATTTATCACCAAATATGGTTACTAAAGTTTCTTTGTTTTATTTCTATATTTAAAGACTTATTTTACTAATCTCATTATCACTACCGACATCTTATACGATGGCGTCATTTTAAGTAGAGTTCGTAAGGTCCTTAAGAAGTTAAAAATGTGGGGGCCAAACTGAAAAGATGCATTTTATTATGTTTATATTCACCACAACATTCAATATTTATATTTAAAAAATTTAATTTTAAATTTAATGATAACTTTATAATTACGATCGATACTGATACCACAATGTTCTTAATATATTATTCTTCACTTTTTAAATGAAAGGTCAAATCAAAAAAAAAAGAAAAAGAAAAAGAGTTTCAAATCTTTGAAAGAATTGAAATTCATCAGAAGTTGGAGAAAATTTTACTTAGAGTTTATCGTTGTATTTTGCAGTTGTAGATTATTTAGAGATTTGCTAATTTTAATTAGAATTTTACTAGTTTTAATTGTTGAATTAGAGAAAATAATGAGATCCCTCTTCTCTTAACTATTTCCAGCATTTATGCAAATAAATCCTTTCATTGGTATTTTTATATTTTCTGAAATTATTAGTAGAAGATGGCCGCAGAAATTATAGATGAAAAAATAGCTTAGCAACAATGGTATTTAAAAAATAAAGCTGTTGGTAGGAACTATTCAACCCACCGCTTTATATAAGGTAAAAATGTTTAATAAAAAAAATTATCTGAAACCTAAATGCATATGTGTTAGATAACTCTTTTAAGTTTTACTGAGTTAAATTAATAATTTAACTTTTTATTCAATAAGTCAGTGACATTCTTTGGTTAAATAATCTGTGGCTTAATAAATAGAAAACTATAAATAGAATCAAAGTGTTTGAATTCCTTCCTATAGGATTTAAGTGGATACCTTTTAAGCATTTTGAACATTGCAAATATTGTAAAACATAAATTAGCTGAATGCCATAAAGTTTCTCCTTTTTAAATGTAAAAATTATATAAAACAAATAAATATTTTGTAAATTTATATTTTGATTATTTAATATAAATAATTTATTTAGTGTAGTATAGCAAACTTTTTTGTATTCTTTCCTATTAGTTCTTTTATTTCAGTTGCTTCGCAGCAGTTTCTTTTTACAAAAACTGATCAATTTTATCATCGAATTTTAAATTGAAGGGGGGGGGGAGTATTTAGGGGATAAACTAACTCAGAAATTGTGATAAATTATTTTTTTATGATTCGCTGAAGTATTGTTAGAGATTCGCTCTCTGAAAAAATGAGTTCAAATTTTTAAAAATTTTAATTTCTTGAATTATGTTGATGTATGTAAATTGTAAAAAAAAATAAAAAATGCCAATATTTAGACTCAAACAAAAAATATTACAGCGGATCATAGAGTTTAAATAGCAAGATTACAGAATTAAAAAAAGAAGTTGAAAGATAATAATTCATAATGATTTAGTTTTTGGCTGCTTACTAGGGTCTTCGTTTTTGCTTCATCAACGGAAAACTAATGGCCAACGTAAATAACCATTTAAAAAATACACATGCTTTATAACATTTGTAAAATAGCAAGTATTTTTCCGAATTAGAATTTTTAAAGAAGTTAGGTGCCTTCTAATATAAGAGTTTACTCCTGAAACTACTGATCATGCATGAAATATCCTACTACCCTACACCTGATGTCAAGAATTTGCACTTCATATGATTTCCGAATAATACTAAGTAGACTTGGTTTCTAGTAAAACGAATGGATATTATTTACATACTCATTTCGTTAGTTTATTAAAAATATAATTTAAGAAATTAAAAGAAAAGAAAATTTAGATTTATAATACCCCAAATTAAACAAGAGTAAAGTTTTTAACTCTGACATTCTTTTCATGAGATAACTTCTTTTGCCGACGATTTTGTCAGTTTTTTATTATTAATTAAAGCCAGCTTACGCATTCTTGTAATTTTTATATTTTATATTTGAAATTTTAAAGTTGAATGACATGCATGCAATGTCCCCTATTTCAAAGAGTCAAAGTTAAATAGTTGCAAGGCCGATTGTTTCGAAAAGAATTAACTACTTCGGTGCAATGAAACAATTATCAATGAATTATTAATATTCTTGTTTCTTTATTACGAAATATTAGATCCAAATTTGCATTCATTATTTCTTCAAAACGTGTATTAAAACTATTATTATAGGTTATTTAAGTAGAAAAAAGTAGAAAATGTTAGAGAAAGAACAATTTTTGAGATGATGATTCTAAAAACAGCACGTTTTTCGAATCTTTTTAAAAAATTTTATTTCAGTAGTTGTTTAACGAAACAAGGCATGTCAAACATTTTCCTGATATAGCAATATTTTTTTGAACTGTGCAAAAGTTGAGAAATAATATAAACAACTTTTTAAGCTGATATTTTCAACTTTTTAAAAGAAAAAGGTAACTTTCTTTAAGTTAGCGGGCAAGAATAACTTTGAACGTCAAAATAAAATTTTATGTCCATTGTTTTTTGTTCATTTAAAAAAACCAATCTGTTGTATGTTTTGCTGTGCTCACATACGCATTTACTTTTCATTACTCAAATAAATAATAAACAATAAAAAAAAGAAAATTAATAATTTATCTTCATTTTTCGTAAACAATAGTATTCTTAGTAAATAGTCAGCTGTTCTGCATCGAATGATATTGTGTGTGATTAGTAGAATATTTTTAATTTCTTAACAAGATTTCATTCTCAGATAGCTGGCAATAATTCTAAGTTTTCTTTCAAAAAGAACTTAGCAATAATTTAAAAAGTAATTTTTTTTTATAGGAAAACATAAATTAAAATACTAAAACGATTGATTAGTATATTATTGGAAAACAGTATAGATGGTAGCATAAAAAATAAGATTTTCCTTTAAAATTTAATTAAAAAGTAGAAAAAATAATTCTGCGAAACAAGCGCAGACAGATAATTTACAACTTTATTTTAAGATTAATGCGATATATAAGATGTAAAGAAGTTTTAAGATTATTAAAATTGCTGACTACGTATTTTTATTAATATTTATAAAATATTAATAAAAACAAAATATTAATAAAATTCAAAAAATTTATAAATATATTATTCCAAATCTATGCATACGTATGTTCATTATTGACATTGTTTCAGTTATTGAAAAACAAAATCAAAAAATAAAAAATAATCACATTAAGTAAGCACAATCTGGTGTATAATCATATTCTATCAGAAGCACGCTTTTATAAAACTAGACATTCGTTGAATAAAGTGTTTTTTATTCAAAATGTTTTATTCAAATTTTTTTACTAAATTGCAAATAAATTTTTAGACGACTAAAAAAGAAACATCGTATTTTATAGTTTTAAAAAAATAAAAATAAAAAGATTAGCAAACGATTATTAGCGAAAAAAATATGAATGAAATTTTACGCTACGCGCGTGAAGTCAAGTTCCTCGCAAGTCAATCACATTTTAATATTAATCGCCCAATTTAATTATTTCTTTATTGTCGCCAAATTATTTTTTTTTAAATAATTAATTATAATTTTTCTCAGCTTCTAATAAATAAAAACAGTTGAAACTTTAGATTTTTCAATTGAAAAATATGTAGATTAATATGGTATAAAAAATTCATACCTTATAATTCAAAATTTTTTCATCCTCAATTTAATTAAATAATAAAAAATAATTAGTAATTATTAAAAATTATTTTTTTCCTGAAATTATCTTTGGGTAAATAAGTTTTATGAGTGGGTGCAATTTTCTTTGAATTGCTTTATTAGTTTAAAATATATGACTAAAAACGTAAAAAAAGAAATTAACATTAAGGGGTACGAACTTTGGATCGCTCTTCTGACCAAACTATGGGGACCATATTTTCCAGATTGCGGCTACCCCCTTTATTTTGAAGGTTAAGAATCCAAATATGTAAAAAAAATATATGTTTATTCAGAGAAAGTACGTTTTTGTGTCTGATTTCGTAACTTAATTAATAGTTATCACTAATTAATTAGCATATTTGAGGTCACCCCCAGGAACCATTAAGATTGACACTTAGTTTGTGAAAATCCGATCATTAGAACGAAAGTTATTCAGGGTGATTCGTTTTTTTTTTTTTTTTTTTTTTTTTTTTGCGGACTGTACATAAAAATGGTTGCCAGCAGGGGTATACATGTAGATTTATTAAATACACCTTGTGCGCCACCTAGGAACCAAATATAGAACCCCACACTCGAAATTTTTGCTCTGTAACAATCGTACCCTGTTACAATTGACCCCACTCTCCCCTACACACGATGAGCAAATTCATAATATTAAATATTCGCGTTAAATATTTTTAAGATAATAGGGAATCTTTTTTTTTTTTGTGAGTATATTCTTAACTGCTAAAGAATTTTTTTTAATGCCGGGGTTTCGCCAAAAGAATCATCTAGGGTTCCGAAAAAAGTGCTCTAGATGGCCCACGCAATTTAGTAGCCATTTAAATTCATATTATTTTTTAAAAATTATTTATAGCATTAAATATTCGAAAGTAATGTTCGATTCGAAGTATGTCTCACAAGAAAACTAATCTTAAAAATGTGTTTAAATATTTTTACGCGAATTTTAGAACACAACTATTAAAACTCTTAAATACATAATTTATCATTTCTACTTATTTTTCATTTCTACTTTTTTTTCATACTACTTATTATTTATTATGTCCCACACTTCATAACATATCAATAAACTTAAGCTGTATTATAAATTTGGAGATAAAAAAATACAGAAAAAAATGTTTTCCTTGTTAAGTGAGAAATTACAAAAATCATTCAATTCATTATAATAATTTACGTATAATTTGGTAAACGGAGAGCTTCATAGAAAAACAAGGCTACATATTTTGGCCAGTGCACCAAGATCGATAAAAACGAAAAAGCAAACTACAATGGGAAAAAAACGTAAATTTACCATTAATTTAACCATTTATCATTAACCATAATTTCTCATTAATTTTAATGCGTCTTCAATTGGTTTTGATATTTATGTGAAAGAAATTACTATAACTGCCTTATTTTATGAGGTATTAAAATGATGCATACTCATAAGGTTTAATTCGTAAATGTTTGTAGTTATTTTTTTTATTTTTACGTTGATAATCTGTCCATTTTAATAATCCATCTCTCCCAACTTGTCTACCAACCAATGTTTGTTTTCACCTGCTTTCATTCAATTACTCATTACCTTATAACTTGTTTAATTCCCTGTCTATTTTAACAAGTTAGTTAGTATTACTTTTCTTTTTTATCTCAATAAGCTCCATTCCATTTATCATTTTAAAAATTATCATTTTGTCCAATGTATCAGCATTTCATAACTACGTTTGATACTTGTGAAATAAATAAGTATAAAATACACGTTTGAATTTAATTCACAATAAAATTTTGAGAGTACACCTATAATCTCATCTAGTGACAGGAATTAACACAAATTATAGCAGCAGTTTTCGATAAATACATTAAAAATTTATTTTTTTCTAACTTCTAGACATCTAAGCCGCTATCTATACAAATGTAACATAAAAAAAAAAAAACAATTTTATTAAATAGTTTTTAGATGTTTAGAAAGAAAGGTAAGAAAATAATGTTTCAATTGCACAATTATTTGATAATACTATCTGCAACAATTTTACATTGGCCTCAGTTGAGGTCAAAATCGGCTCAATATAGGTCCTATAAGAACCGAGTGACAAATATTAGGATGTCTAGACTTTTTAATATCGGTCCTAGAATGGCTTTTTATATTGGGCAACAACATTTCTACGTAAGGCCGATATCGGTTGAAAAGTGGCTGGATAATATCGGGTTAAATAGACAATTCTATATTGGGCCGATATTGACTGAATAAGAATAATAGGCATAAAATATTAGAGTAATATCGAATAAATAATCGTGTTCGATCCCCAGCGGTGACACCACAATATTTCTTCTATTCCTTCAACAGATGAAGATTTTCCAATATTCTGCACTTCCCAAATGGTAACTCTAGACAATTAGAACAATAGACTCGCATAGATGACTCCACTGTAACACAAAAAATTCCCACCTATCACGACGCACCACCTGATAAACTAATTAAGCTACATTCCACGTTTCATATGAGAAAACTCAATCACAACCCAACTACAATGTCCATTCGAAAAGCCTAACATGATGTAATTACAATGTACAAAAAAAGGACCACTCTAATAACCCTTATCTCATGATCGGATTTTCATGTTCTAACACTTAATCCTGATGGTTCGAAGGGGTGACATCAAATATGCTAATTAATACGTGCAGACGATATTTTAAGTTACGAAATCAGACACAAAAATTTTCTTTCCCTGTATAAGCATATCTTTTTTTCTCGACGGACGGATTGGGACTTCTGACCCCCAAAATATAGAGTAGCCGCAGTCTGAGAAATATGATCTCAAGTTTGATCAGAAGAGAACTCCAAAGTTTCAATCCCTTAATGTTAATTTTATTTTTTGCGTATTTCCTTATATCTAAAAAACATTTTAAGCTAATTAAAAAATGTTTGCACAGAATTATAAAATTCGCTTGTCCAAAAAGTAATTCCATTCAAAAAGCCGCAATGCTTGAACAAAAGCGTTTGTGCTAAGAGAAGGAATCAGCTCTAAGTGAACAGTTCTATACACAGCACAGGAGAAAAGGACTATCCAAACCTTCTCATTAGTCTTGGTCATCAAAGGTCCGGCCAGATCGACACCGGACACTTCGAATACAGCCGATAATCTAGTTCGATCAGGAGGCAGAGGTGGAAATGGTACTTCCAAAATATTTATTAGTTATTATTATGTTATTTAATAATGGTAAAAAAAAAACTTTTGAATTGAAAGGTATGCAGTTTTTTGCATTATTTTCAAGAACATAACTTTACATGACAAAATACAAAATTTGAGCAAAATCGGTCGAATAGTTCCTGAGAAATCAAATTTTAAATATCTGATTCTGAGATATCTGATTTTTATATTCTTTAAAATGATGCAAAAAATTTTATCCTTTACTGTTCAAAATTTTTTTCGACCAGTATTAAATAAAACAATAAAAAAAAATAAATATTTGCTATAAAAAATTTTTTGCGTGCACCCTTGGATAAACAAATTTTATAATTGTGTGCAAAAGTTTTTTTAATTCGCTTAAAAAATTCTCGAGCTATGGTAAAATAAGCAAAAAGTAAAATAAACATTATTAAGGGGTTTGAACTTCTGAGAGACCATATTTCCCAGATTGTGGCCTATGTTTTGGGGGGTCAGAAATCCGTCAAAAAAAAGGGATGTTTATTCAGAGAAAATACGTTTTTCTGTCTGATTTCGTAACTTAAAATATCGTCTGCACTTATTAATTAGTATATTTGAAGTCGCCCCTTCGAACCATTAACATTGACCACTAGAACGTAAAGATCCGATTATTAGATCAAAAGTTATTCAGAGAGGTCCGTTTTTTCTTCTTTTTTTTTCGCACTGTACATTACCTAATGAAAAGCCTATCATAACTTAGCTCGACTGTCAATACGACTACATTGTGTTACCGTTGAATTTTTGAAGTTCGTACCACTGCAAAATTGCTGCAATATTTTTTATATTAAATATAATATTACATATAATATTATAGATAATAATATATATATTATTATGTCTAATATTATATGTAATATTATATAAAATTAGACAAGTAAAATTAGTTTTTCTTTGCAGTAAACTATTCCAACTTTATAACAAATGCAGCTAACTACTATTAAAAGTCGCAATTAAAAACTATTTTCAAAATGTAGTCACTTAATTTAAGAAGAAAAATGTTGTCTTAGAATAAAAAAAAAAGTATAAGATTAATAAAAAAAATAAAGAATAATTAATTAGCTTATTTAAACGTATAAAGAAATATCTATTTACGTTTACATGAGCATATTTGTTATTCTGAACCCTTTTTTCAGGAATTTGACTTTTGAATTAGGGAATTCAAGAAATGCAAGAAAATATTGCGTTATATTAATTTACTCTAAAAATTAAAAGGAAATTCAATAAATCAATCTACTTTTGAAATCGTACCTTATTATTGAATGTCACCAAAGGATCATTTCTTGGAATAATACCTGACAATGCATAAAATCTATCTTCGGATTCTTGAGATATTCTCATTTCATCTACGAGACTTTTCAATTTGGAAATTACCAGAGAAGTGACAGAAGGTAAATCATCGATGATATCATTGGATCCCGCATGAATAATAAGTTTCTCTGGTTTTATATCCCCCTGAAACAAAAATAATTACTTACTAATAATAATTATTGCATCCGAATCTAAAAAGTATTCAAAAAATAGCATGAATTGTTAGTCGTTAGTCTGGTTTCACAATTGATTAAAAGCAATAAATGATTAATTTTTTCTTAAAATTTTTGGGAATTAATTTAAAGGCAATTTTAATAAGATTAGGGAAGTTTTTGTGTCTGATGATTTCGTAACAATTAATAATTAATCAATTAGCATATTTGTGGTCAACATTTGGACCATTAACACTGATTTTTATTACGCTACAAATTCACACTCGAACAAAAGTTTTTTCAAGATGATGTAGATGTAGATATAGGTATATAATTCAAGGAACATTTTGCAATCAAACTTATATACAAAGCTTGCATTAAAATAAAAATATTTCACACGAAATACAGTTCAAAAGTAAAATGAAAAGTATTTTTTATGAAATATTTTGCTGAAATAATAAAAATAAATTGAGAAAAATAGTACTACGTTTTTCAGTATTTTCTTTACAGCAACGGCACTAAATTTCATAACGAAAATATGAATAAAATTAGGGTAGAACAAGTTCGAAAAACAATTTACACGATATAGCGCCATCTACGGTAAGAGCTTTACATTTTTATATTTTGAGTGGCATCAGTGTCAGTTGTAAATAGAACAGAGATGAGCGGTTGAAATAACTTGTCTGAACAAAGATGTTAATAGTTAGATGTTTTGTATATATATGTAAATAGATCTTTATTAAATCGTCTACCAAATGAAACTTCTTGATCTTCTACTTCCTTCAGTCCTCTCATATTTATTTCCGTCGGTTCTTGTATCCGACATTTTTGGCGCCCCTGGGTGGGCGGCCTGATTGAAACAAGACGAACAAGAAATTAAGAAAGGTAGGCGAAGATTTATTAATTTCCATTTTGAAGATTAAATATTTGAATACTTTTGAAGATATAAAATAGATATATATTTTTATTTGAATATTTGATATCATAACGGTAATTTATATGTGCTTAGAATCGATAGTTTCAGAAGCTAAGAATTTAATATTAAGATAGTAAAAAGGGAAATAATAAAAAGAAATAAAACCGCTCAAAGAGCTTCATTTACCAAGGCCTACACTAAACTAGAAAATTTATTAACTGACGATAGTGTGAAGTATGACGAAATCGAAACGGAACTTTGTTTATTTAAACAAAAAGTAGACATTTTGGAAATAACTCATTATAGTTATTTAGATAGTTTGCAAGATGAAAAAGAATTCGAAACTGAATATAATTCCGTTGAAGAATACAGAGAAAAAGCATTAAGAATTCAATTAAAAGCTTAACGTTCCTTAGATAATTTAAAAAAGAACTCGTGGGAAAACGAAATTGTTACTTCTGAAAATAACCGCGAGTTACCGAACAATAAATCTCCGAAAGCTTTATGTCAACGGCTCCCCGAAGTTGAATTATATAAATTCAGAGGAGACTTGAAATATTCGTTAACGTTTTGGAACCAATTTAAAAATATTCATGAAAATGTTAATTGAACGAAAGCTGATAAATTTCACTATTTAATTCAGTCGACGAAGCTGAAATCGGAAGCTAGGGAAATTGTGGAAACCTTTCCTGTAACAGATGAAAATTATCCTTTAGCTGTGAAAGTTTAACCGAAAGGTATGGCCGAAAAGATCTATTGATAAATTTTTATGTTAGAGAACTCCTGAAACTCGTATTAAATAATATAAATAAAAATAAGAATAATTCTTTAAGTTGTTTATACAATAAACTGTCAACTCAATTGAGAGCATTAAACTCACTAGGAGTTACATCTGAGATGTTTGGTGTAATTTTGTATCCCCTTGTTGAAAGTTCATTACCATTAAATGTGTTACGCTCATTTGAACGCCAAAGAAAAAATTTAGAAAGCGAGCAAAAATTATCCAGTCTTGATGCGATAATTTATTTTTTGAAAAACGAAGTACAAGCGGAAGAAAAAATAAAATTGAGTAGAACTGAAATATTTCATCCCCCCTTTGAACGAAAGAACTTGACGGCGAGTCAGAATTTGAGAGATCGGAAATCGTCTGCGGCTGAATTAATTAGTCATAATTCAAACGATGATATTCTTTGCTTATTTTGTTTTAAAAACCATGAGACTCGTTTTTGCAAGAAAGCGTTTTATATGCCTTAGGAAGAAAAACAGTCTGTTATTAAAATGAAGGGTTTATGTAAAATTTGTTTATAGAAAGGACACCTGGCTTTTTCTTGTAAATCAAGCATTAAATGTCCCATTTGCTCAAGAAAACATTTAAAATTTATGTGTCCTGACTTAGAATGTAATCGATCGGATGAAATAAAACAAGATAATAATGAAAGCAAAGGAAAAGAGACTGGCACCTTACATTCGCGCGTGCATGCAACTGAAGAAGTATTTTTACAGACTCATGTAGTAATTATTAAAGGAAATAAAGCACAGCGTAAAGCTAGAATTATTTTAGATACGGGTTCTCAAAAGTCTTATATTATGAAATCTACTGCGGAAGAGTTAGGTTTTGATTTTCAAAGGGAAGAAGAATTTTCGATCTCATTATTTGGGGGTAAGAAATTCAACGGCACAAATGTTATAAAATATATCTCGATAGCCTTGATGGTAAATATAGTTGTAATTTAGATGCATTGGATCAGGAAATAATTTGTAATGATATTTCTAGCATTAGACAAGGTCCGTGGATTCATGAATTGAGACAAAAAAGAATATTTATAACTGATTGTGGGAATTCAGGTCCTATTGAAGTTCTTTTAGGGGCTGATGTTGTTGGTAAACTATTTAAGGGTAAACAAGAACAATTAAAATCTGGATTAGTCGCCTTGGACACTAAATTAGGATGGACATTAATAGGGAAGGTTCCTCAGTTTGAAAACCATGATAATTTAAATATGACAGTTGTAAATATGCTTTCTCAAGAATTACCTATTTCATTTGTATGGGATTTAGAATTACTTGGTATTAGAGACCCTGCAGAACAAAACACTAGAGAAGATACACAAAAGGCAGTTATGATTCATTTTCGAGACACAGTTTATCAAAATTCAGATGGAAGATACGAAGTAAGCTTACCATGGAAAAAGGATCATGCTTTATTACCGAATAACTATGAGTTTTCTCTCAAAAGATTAGAATCTACTTACAAGAAATTAGAAAAAACGGGATATGAAAAGAAATACCAGCAAGTTTTTGATAAATGGTTAGAAGAAGAAGTGATTGAGAAAGTTCCACAAGAAGAATTGTCAATTAAAAATACACATTACCTCCCACATCGCCCAATTATTAAGGAAAAGTCAATGACAACTTCTTTGAAAATCAGACCCGTCTTTGACGCTTCAGCCAAGAATCCGAACTTCCCATCACTAAATGATTGTTAAGAGACTGGAATCAATTTTATTGAGACAATACCATCCATTTTAGCCCGATTTCGATTGCACGAAATTGGTGTGATTTCTGACATTAGAAAAGCATTTCTGCAAATTTCTCTGAATGAAAGAGATAGGAATTACTTACGATTTCTTTTGATTGATAAACAAAATGAACTGAAGACTTATAGACATCGCGGAGTTGTTTTCGGTCTAACCAGTAGTCCTTTTTTATTGATGGCTGTCATTCATCATCATCTGTCCAAAGAGACATTCAAGATACAATATTCTGAAGAACAGTTAGAAAAACTCCGAAACAGTTTTTATGTAGACAATTGTGTAACGAGTGTACAAGATTTAACCGAATTAGAAACTTTTATAAAGTCAGCTACAGAAATTATGAAAGAAGGCCAATTCGACCTAAGAAGTTGGGAAAGCAACCAACTATTAGATTATCCGTCTGCAGCTACAGAAGCGCAAGTCTTAGGCTGCGTATAGAACAAAGACTTAGATTCATTAAAAATTGATTCTGACTCACTGAAACTGGAAGAATCCGAAAAATTAACTAAGAGAAAAATTTTGTCACTATTAAGCCGAATCTTTGATCCGATTGGATTTCTTGCTCCAGCTTTAATAAGACCTAAGCTTTTGCTTCAAGCAACCTGGAAGACTAAATATCATTGGGATTCGGAAGTTAATGAAGAAATTAAGGAAAAATTCAATTCCTGGTTCAAAGACTTACATTACTTAAATGATATTAAGATCCCAAAATGGTTGGGAGTTACTGCCTTATCTAAACTCAGCTTTCATACATTTGTTGATGCAAGCAAAACAGCTTATTCAGCTTGTATATTCCTAAGAAGGGAATCCCCTGATGGCTCTGTAAATGTCCAGCTACTCAAAGTTAAGTCAAGAATAACTCCACTGAAAAATATAACGATCCCTCGTCTTGAATTGAAGGGCGCAACTATTGGAGCTAGACTGTTTAATTCTATGGACTCTGCTTTAAATCTCGAAAAGGGAAACATTGATACCAACTTTTGGACACATTCGTTGACTGTGTTAACGTGGATTAAGAGGAAAGAACAGTGGTCAGTATTCGTAAACAATCGAATATCTAAAATAAATAGACTGACATCACATGAGAATTGGTATCATGTACCAGGAAGCCAGAACCCGGCCGATCTTCTCTCCAGAGGATGTGGAGCTAAACAACTTCTGAAGTCCAAGTGGTGGCTAGGGCCTGCTTGGCTAAAGAACTCAAAGGATGATTGGCCCATGACAGTAGCTAATGTTAATGAAGAGGAAGTTGAAAAGGAAAAACGAAAGATTGTTGTTTCGGCTATCAATGTAGACTCGGAATCCATTGTAACTACTTTAGCATCCAGAATTTCGAAGTTTTCTAAGATAATCAGAGTTATAGCATGGGTGCTACGCTTTCACCCAAAAGCTAAAGATTTACGAAAGAATGTTGATTTAACGCAAGAAGAAATAACAAATACCCAAAAGACTCTTCTGCGGTCAGGGCAAAAGGAATGTTTTTACGACGAGGAAGGGATAAATTCTTTGAAAAACTTTCAAGTGTTTTCAGATCATGAGGAGATACTTCGATTAAAGTCTAGACTTTTGAATGAAGATGAAACCCATGAATTCATTGCTCCTTTGATTCTTCCATCAACGCATCTTGTTGTCACACGACTTATTGAACAAGAACACCTATTGAATAAACATGCAGGAACGTCCATTCTTCTAACAATCTTGAGAGAGAGATTTTGGATTATAAAAGGTAGAAGAACTGTTCGCTCCGTTACTAGAGGATGTGTCACCTGCAAGAGACAAAAAGTTAAAAATCTTGAAGTACCATTTCCACCTCTGCCTCCTGATCGAACTAGATTATCGGCTGTATTCGAAGTGTCCGGTGTCGATCTGGCCGGACCTTTGATGACCAAGACTAATGAGAAGGTTTGGATAGTCCTTTTCTCCTGTGCTGTGTATAGAACTGTTCACTTAGAGCTGATTCCTTCTCTTAGCACAAACGCTTTTGTTCAAGCATTGCGGCGATTTATTGCCAGAAGAGGTAGAGTATCTACACTATACTCAGACAATGGCACTAATTTCACTGGCCTCAACGCCTCCTTGAAGCGCCTTGATTGGACCAAAATCATGAAAGAATTTGAAGTTTCCCAAATCCAATGGAAATTTAATTCACCCTCCGCCCCATGGTGGGGAGGATTCTGGGAAAGATTAATCGGAATTCTCAAAGTTCTCTTAAGAAAAAACTTGGGACGGTCATCTCTGACCCATGAGGAACTCTCAACTCTTGTTTGTGAATGTGAATACATCATGAAAAATAGACCCTTGACTTATGTGTCTGAAGTAGCAGATTTGAGAGCTTTAACACCATCCTCATTCCTTCAAAACCTCCCTACTAACGACGTAGCCGACTTAGACAAAATTGACAAAACTAATTTAGACAAGAGATACAGACATGTTCAAAGATTGAGAGAAAGACTAAAAGAAAGATTCAAGACCGAATATTTAGGTTTCTTGCGTTCATCTGTTTCCAAGAGACTTGACCAAATAAATATTGGAGACATTGTCTTGATTGGCAGAGAAGACAGAAAACGAATTTTCTGGCCGTTCGGAAAAGTTATTGAGCTCTTCCCTGGAAGAGATGGACAAGTCAGACTAGTTAAACTGAAAAAGAGTAAGGGAACTCTATTAAGACCAATTCAAAGACTGTATCTATTAGAGATCACCGATAATTCCAGAAATATTGACTGTGAGACTTTAGCTTGACTTTATGTTTTGGACATGTGACTTTTTTACATATTTAACCATACGTTTTTGAAAAAAACATTACTGTGTGTTATCTCTTTATCTTTGAATTTATTAACTTGAATTTTTTGAACTAATATTTCTTGTAACATTTATTCTTAATTGTTTGTTTAAGATATTTTTAGTATTTTTCAGTAGAATGTTTAGATTTTTGTTGATTTTGCATCGCAAACTCAAGTGGGGAGAATATAGCGCCATCTACGGTAAGAGCCTTACATTTTTATATTTTGAGTGGCATCAGTGTCAGTTGTAAATAGAACAGATATGAGTGGTTGAAATAACTTGTCTGAACACAGATGTTAATAGTTAGATGTTTTGTATATGTATGTAAATAGATCTTTATTAAATCGTCTACCAAATGAAACTTCTTAATCTTCTACTTCCTTCAGTCCTCTCATATTTACTTCCGTCGGTTCTTGTATCCGAGACACGAGCTAATTCATTTTTTGTTTTAATGATCAGAATTTTCGCAAACAACGTAAGTTCCAATATTAATTCAGTGATCACTACTAATAAAATCACTGAATTAAAAAATCAACCGCTTTTTTCTGCAAGATCGGATTCACTACAATATCAAAACATGTTAAAATTATCCTTTTATAAAGTCTCCGTTTCGTAAAGTCAAATCTTAAGGTCATATATTTAAATTAATTAAAAACTTTTTCTTATCTGAATATTAAGAATTTTCTAATAAGAAAATTATAATTTATTCCATCCTAAAACATTCCATTTTTAGTAATTTAATATTATAATGAAGGAAAAAATTTTGAATTGTAAGGTATACAAATATTTACATCATCATAAACTAAGAATTTTAAAACCATGAAATTCAAAATTTGAACGAAAATGGTCTGTTTGAGTTACAAACTTAAAAGAAGTTTAACTGCTCAACTGATTTTGATCAAATTCAGAATTTTGTGCTTTGAAACTACATAATTTAAAATAATGTAAAAACATGTATACTAGGCGAATTAATTTTGATCGTGATTAATTATAATAATAAAAATTAATAAATAATTGTTAAATTTTATTTTTTACAAAGAATTAGCTTTGGATATACGAATTTCCTATTTGCATACAAAAAATTTATAAACCTTGTGCTTACCAGATAGGCAGAATCATGTCATTGGTCTGAAAACTGTCGAGCCTTAACCTGGCTCACAACTGAGTGTTGCGGGAATACTCTTTTATTTTGTTTAAGATCTCTTTCAGTCAGGTGACTAAACTTATATTTTAGATTAAAGAGTAAAAATGCTAAATTTAATTTTTTGAAATGGGACTCTCATTTAATGTCAATAAATAAATATTATAATTTAAATAAGCTCATCTTTATAAAGTTATCCAGAAAATATAATTTCTTTTTAATAGCCTGTTGCAATTCCTCTTCAACTCCTTTTAAACTCTTTATTATTTTGTGAGAAGCTTTTATTTTTCCGCTTAACATCATTTGTTTTGTTTTAAACATCTCTTACAGGCTTATATAGTAAAAACTTTTAAATATTTTCGTTTGATACATCTCCTCCTTAAAACTACGTCAATTTTGACGAAACATCTAGTTCTGCTTCAAGATATTTATTTCAAAACAGGAAATTGTTCCCTAGTTTATTTTTGTTAATTGTTGCAATACTTCTTGAAAATAATTCTTAGAAACATTATTGAAAGAATAGGTATTCTATTTGTGAAAAACATTTTCCCCAGAAACGACAGGAAATAACAAAATGTCATCCATCATACTATTTCGTATCTCATTCGTATTTGAAAGAGCTTAAAAAATTATGCTAGGCTGAAGAAGAATTTTTTTTGTATTTTTTTCTTCAAATAAATTTATATTTTCGAATTTTATTATTTGTTGTTTGAATTATTTATTTTTAAAATTTATAAGAGATTTTTGACAACTTTAGTGTATTATGTAAGTATTGTTCAGGCTCCCTTTGTCAGCGAGAATCCCCCTTCAGGAGCTTACGTAACACTTAAACGGCTCCTAAACTCTGTTGTAACGAAGTGAAAAAAAAAAATTCTAATTAAATAACTGTTAGATTTTATTTTATAATGCTGAGTAGTGTGCAAAATCTTTCATTCTACTTTAAATTGATTTTTAATAAAAAGTTTAAACTGAAATGATTTGCTATATTCTAATACAGAAAGACTCGCAGTTTGATTGAAGACACATAACAGTTGATTTATTTCAAGTTTAACAATCGGGAGATTTAAATTTTGCAAGCACTAACAAAAAAAAAAAAAAAAAAAAAAAAAAAACAGCATTTTTACCGAAGTCAGAATAGAATTTATTTAAAAAATACAATAATGGAAAAATTTTTGTTTTCAATTCATACAAATTTTTAAAAAATTAAAAATCACATTGCGTTTTTAATGTTATTGTTTGAAAAAAATGACGCGAAGATTTCGTGATAGTGTTCGAAGTTTTTCAAAATCGTGATCCCACTTGCATAGTTTAGTTTAACACAGTGATTCTAAGCCAATTTTGATCATTGTTAGAAACTTATCCGCCTACAAAAATCTAACCATAAATTACTATATTTATTCAAATTTTGAATTTTTGAAAATGTGAACAATAATTTTGATTTACGAATGCCAAAGTTTTTTTTTAAACCAACTTATTATTTAAGCTAAATATTTAAATGCTTTTCATATTAAATGAAGTATTAGTATAGTGTTTTCAGTCACCTTGTTCAATTAGATGCCTGTGATTATCGCTAATTCTTAGATGCGCCAAACAGAGCTACCACATACTAAACACTTTCAACTTCCACTCTATTTCTTGAAGTCATTTTTATTTGTCTTACTCACAAAAATAAATCTACAAAATTATAAACAATACCCTGGTAGATCTTTCTGGCACTCTTGGATTAGTGTTAGGTAAAGGCAATTTTGAAATTTTTTTAGGTAAAGACATTCATTTTACTTTTACCACTTTACTTAAGAAATTTTTCAACGGATAGCTAAAATAATTTCGAATTTAATTTTATTTTTCACCAGAGATCTCAGGAGATCCTAAATTAATTTTCTGAAGATATAAAGGCCATACTTTCCATTTACCTGGCACATGCAGTCCCTCGAAGAACGAAAATTTTATTTGTTTCCTCCGATTCTGCTGACAAACATTGTCGGATGAAGTCAGGTCAAGACTCTGGCGTGTGTTAACTGAAGCTAATTATCATAAATTATAGTTACATCTTGATTCAACCAGAAAAAAAACTATCAATACGCAAATAATGAAGAAAAAAAAAAAAAGACTTAGCAAGTTTAGTTCACAGTTATATTGGCTTAAAGGTGTTTTTTTTTTATTATTTTTTTTATTGTACATACGAATAACAATAATTGGTTGTAACAAACCTTTGTTAAAACATCTTTCATTCTTTGCCGAGCATCAGTTACACTTAAGCCTGGATAAGATTCTGTGCTTACTTTGCATTTTCCTCTATATATTGTGCCACTCAAAAAGTCCATTGTTTCATCTCCAACAATTAAAACATTTATTTTTTCTAAAAAAAAATAAATTATTCATCAAATAATAATTGTTAAATATCAAGGCTTTAAAATTATTTATGTTTATCATGTTATATATGTACAAGGTCTAAAGCGAAAGACTGATTGATTTTAAAATATCGGAAACAAAAAGCGATAGAAATATGTTAAAACTGGAAATCTTTAAAAAAATTATAACAAAAATTTGGAATTTAGTTACGAAAGTTGCAAACAGATGGTGCTATAGGCTATACTGAGTTCTTGAATACAAATGGCGCAGACCGTAATCTTATCTGAAATATTCCAATAGTACCAGAAACTTACGGTGTTCAATGGCATCTAGTTATCCGATATGACAACATTCTCACATGTTTCAACATAATAACAGATAGCTGTGATCGACGATAGATTGCAGGTGGCAACTTTTGTACCTGAATTCCAAAATTTCTCCATATTGTTTGTTTCCGAGATTTTTAATTTTGCCATCAGTCAATCGTCAGTTTTGGATACTCTATAGTTATGATCATAAGAAAGATACGCCTAGTGTCATTTGCTAAATACATTGCTTTCTATCATAAGATAGCGATTTTGTTTCTTGTTAAAGAAGATATATATGCTTACAATTTGTTTTTGCTTTATAAACATTACAAATTTTTTTTTTTTTTTTACCAGCGCATTGATTTAAAATTTGATGTAAGCCCCAGCAATCCTTCTTTGATTTAATGTAAAATCTAACTATACCTGATAATTTACCAAAAACTTTTTTCAATTACAAAATAAAACTGGTGTTCAAGCTTACAATGAATTGAGAACTACCTGTATAAAATTATTTTAAATCAGTTTTTGAAAACAAGAAGTTTTTTAATCACGGACCTTTATAAATATTCCTAAAATGTTTGCAAAAGATAAAGTAAAGTTACTGATTACAAAAGTTACTGATTAAGTTACTGACTTACAGTTTTAATAGAATGACTTCCCAAATGCGTTAATTGTTGATATAATTTAAGTAAATATATAAAATTTCTCTGTTGAATAATTTAATAAATAAAAACAAACAAGTAAGGTTTAACGAAATCAACAATTAAAAATTTAACTACATTAATCATAATAACAATTAAAAATAAGGAATTTTAAGAAGCTTATATTTAAAAAGTAATACTTCACCTCTTGATCTTGACGATGAACGGCTGTAATCTTTTAAACCTCGTTGACAAAGTTTATCCTTAAAAGCAGGATCAGAAAATAAATAACCGTCATTCATAATATCTTCATTAAAATCACCAAGTATATTTGACCATTCATCATTAGGGGGTGGTATTACTTTTTCCGTGTGGCAACACAATTTATTCTCTATAGTAATTTTACTGTCACATGGACACGGAAATCCATTTTTTTTCTTTTGTTCTCGATAAGAATCCATTCTAAATCCTTTTCGGCGATGTTTTGATTTATATATATTCTCTTCTTTCTCGTAACTTTCATCAGACATCTGTGAAAATTTCTCTTTAGTTAGTTCATAATACTGAGTTCTTACTCTTGTCTGTCGGTATTCTGGAATATCACTTGAAGAATACCTAGCATTGAAGAAATCTATCAAAATGTTGAATCTGAAGGTAATTTGAATTCAGTTTACAGAATTTAATGAAAAACTAATGATATTGATTTGGAAGCTCATTGGAAGGATTAATCTTCCCTAAATAAGAAGAAATATAGTATTGAAACAAGTCTTCCAGAGAAATTCATTCATACTCACTTTTTACATTCCTTTTAAAGGTAAAACAAGATAGATATACGAGGGTTGTCCATAAAATAAGGTTCCCAAGGAGCTACGGACGCTAGGAACGTTGTTAGGCAGGATTTGGCGAGACTGGCGTGTAGCTTAGCTCCCTTTCTCCCAGTTCCCTCCCCGGCGAGCTGTCTACAACGTTCATTCTTGTCTTGGTAGCCGTGAAAGATGGAGCTTCCATTTATTTCTCACGCCAGGCGCGAATTATGCTCTTTGATTCGTTTTTTGTGAGCAAAAAACGTTCCTCCGGTGGACATTTATTTTTAACTGTGTGAGGTGTACGGGGAAAAGTGTATGAGTGTGTAACATGTGCGCAAATGGTGCAGAGAATTCAAAGACGGACGTACAGACGTCCATGACGAACAACGTTCTGTCCGCCCATCGTTTCGGACTAAGCGATTGCGAAAGTGGAAGCAGAAATGCCGAAAGATCGAAGGGTGACGTTTCGGAACCCAGCGAGATGATCCCTGATGCCAGCAAGTCCTGCATTCACAACATTTTGAGAGACTGCTTAGGATATGCCAAGGTTTGTGCAAGGTGGGTCCCGAAAATGCTGACGGTTGACAGCAAACGGCAACGTGTGGAAGCGGCCCACGAATTTTTTCATGCCTACGAAAGCGATGGCGAGGAATTTTTGGATTCTACTGTCACTGGGGACGAGACCTGGGTCCACTACATGACACCGGAAGCAAAGGAGCAATCCCGTCAGTGGAAACATCCAGGCTCGCCGAAGCCTAGAAGTTTAAGCAAATTCTGTCTGCCGGTAAAGTGATAGCGAGTGTCTTTTGGGATAGGAAAGGATTGTTGTTGTCCTGCCTACCGGCACAACAATTAATGCGGATCGCTACTGTCAGACGTTGAAGAACCTTCCACGTGATTTAAAACAAGAGGAGAGGCATGCTCACAAATGGAGTGCGTCTCCATCAGGACAACGCTCGTCCGCATACCGCCCGTGTCACAACTGATCTCATCAACAGATTTGGATGGAATACTGTCACACACACCCCCCTTACAGCCTAGACTTGGCCCCCAGTGATTACCCTCTCTTCCCTGAATTAAAGAAACACTTGGGAGGGACGCATTTCACAACCGACGAAGTGCTGAAAGAAGAGGTTTTAAGCTATCTTCGTGGCGCGGCGGCAGGCATAAAGAAGATGGTACACCGCATGCAAAAATGCATTGATCTAAACGGCGATTATATCGAAAATTAGAGGGAAGTCTAAGCTTTCTAAACATGTATTATTCAATGCCAATAAAAATATTTTTCATAGTGAGAATTCGTTGGGAACCTTATTTTATTGACAACCCTCGTATATCATAAAAAGCTTCAATTCCACTTTTTAAGTTATTCCTTTTCTGTAAATCCTTTTCTTAATTTAATATTCAAATCCTGTCTTTTAATCTGTTTTTAGTTCAGGTATGCATTAATTAACATTTTAACAACTATCCCTCTAACTAACTCGTGTGAAAGACTTTTTCCCTGGACCTATTTAACAGACCAATTGCAATTACTAAGATTTCCCTTATTCCATAAAACGAAACATTTTACGAATTTACTTTGCACGATTTTCTTTAACTATTATTGAGGAGCCCAACGATTTTGTTTTCTCTCTAATGATTATTAAATAAATATTGCGCCCTCTTTCCCTGCCTAAGACCTGTTTTTATCATTCCTTTCTGCAACGACGTTAGAAGTCGTCAGGATAAAACAGTAGGGAAGAGGATACATCAAAGATATGGAATATCAGATTTAAATGAACAACTGGAAATACAACATCGAAAGAAGATACATCGAAGATACAGAATATCTGATTTAAATGGACAATTGGAAATTCACCAAACAAATTCTTCTTCAATATATGGTAAATACATCAATCAACATTATTAACTCGTGGTAATACATTCAGCATCTTTAAAAAATAGTAATTTCTTCAACCACCAAGCATCTCCTAGATGTGAATGATACCTACACCCAATGGAAACTTCACTTTCGATTTTTCATTTGTGTATGCAGCATGTTATGTCTATTTTCTGAAGACACTACTAAAGATTCAATATTTTTCTTCCCCCCTTGGTCTAAAAAGAATGATAGACATCCTTTTCTTTACAAGTGACTTTCGAAGAGCGTCTTCTCCTCATCATGGTGCTGTTTCGTTGGTGATTTGTTCTGTCCGATTAAAGGATTTTGTTGTTTCCCTTTTTTTGTAAGAAAGTTGTATCCTTTACTCTATCTTATAAATTTAAGTGACTTTAATTAATTAATAGATAATATTGTTACAATTAAAATCAATAATAAATCAAACATCCAAACAAAAATTTATTTTCAGGAAAATTATATTTTCATTTTATTTACTTATGTTTTAATTTTTTTCTCTCGTTTCAAATGCGTACTTGATTTATATTTAAAAAGTGTTAATCAGATTTTAATGCCTTTTATTCTAAATGTTTCACAGAAGTTCTATTCGATGAAAGTGTTACTAAATTTGATTTATGGTTTTTAATATTTTTAAAAACAATTTACCAGTGTTTATATCTAACTAAAAATTAGCATCGATTTTTAATGGTATTTATATTAATGATTTTATTTATTTTTAACTATACTTTTGTTTTAATAAAAATTTCGAATTAGTTCCCAATTATAAAAGTAATTAGTGCTCAAATAACAAAAATAATTATAGATTTTCATTATAAATTTTGAATTTTTTTCTCACACAAGATGTTTCAATTGAAATAATTATTTTTTACGCATAGATCTTATTGTTATTTAATGGTCATTTAATGGTTAATGGAGACAACGACATATATTAGGCTATTTAAGGAAGCTGATACCAACAAATACATCTTAATAAGTCTCTTAAAGCTGTTGATGACATTTAAGTTCTTCAATTACAAACCAATGGGAATTATAGCTAGGAGTAAGCTTAAGATCAGATGGCTTGACTGTATGGAAGAGAGTTTTAAAATCTTAAGAATTACAAACTGGAGAACAATTACAGAGAAAAGAGCAGAATGGAGGAAAGTAAGGCCCATAAAGAGCTGTCATGCCAATCGAAGAAGATGAAGAAGATTTACCTATCTTTACAATGATAATGAAAATATTATAACAAGGAAAAAAGTGTCTTTTTTAAATTGATCCCTTATGTGTCGGCTTTTTTCCTAGGTCACACGCAATCCTTTATTTGGCCCTCATTTTAAAAGAAGACTTAATAAAACCTAATTTCTTAAATGCAATAGTTTAAAATTAGGAACCAATATTTAAAAGATTAGCTCCAAATAAATAAATTTCACTTTCGTACTTTTGAAAGTATGATTGTAATTTTTTAAAAAAAAAATATATAACTATACTTACAGAGTACGGTGACTCAACTTAATCGTAACCGCAACAGTTACGATCAGGAACTTTTCATTCGCCAGAACAATCTTAAATGTCTGTGTAGCATGACGCGCATTCATATTTTTCTTCCTAATATTTTCCAAGTTAATAAATACTAAAATAACTCTAATGATTACTCTCCTGAATATTAACCAACCACCACAGCCGGACGTTCAAATATTAAAGAGATTATGTTTCAAATGGTATAACTAGTTTCGCTTTGGATATCGGAAGTTTCATAAAAACGGTACTATGGCTTTTCAATTTTTGTTTCTTAATTTCTGTCAAAGTGCAAACTGTATATTAATTTAATTGCTTTAAATATATACATTATTAGATTTTAATATGCAGTCAGATAACACTGAAAATACTCACGTAGATAAGGTTGTACTTAAATTACCCTCTTTTTGGTGAACAAATATTAAACTTTGGTTTTTGCAAGTTGAAAGGGCATTTACATTATCGAATATAACACGGGATGAAACTAAATACGCGAGTTTTATTGCACATATCGATGCAGAAACGTTATCTCATGTATCAGATTTGTTATTTTCCCCCACTGCAACTAATAAATATGAAACTTTAAAAGAACGACTCATCACCGAATTTTCGGACTCGGAAAATAAACGGATTCTAAAACTACCTTCAGAGCTTCAATTGGGCGACCAAAAATCCTCTTGAAGTTGCTACCGATTCAGTAACTGAGGATTTCCTTAAAACAATATGACTGCAACGCAATGTGGAATCTATTTTAACTGATCAAACGTTGGTTAAATAGGCTTTACTAGCTGATAAAATATTTGAAACTTCCCCCATTAAGTCCATTAAACAAACTGAAACTAAAACCGTTCTAAAAACTGATTCATTTGTAGCTCTTCAAAATCACATTTTAGAGCTCAGCTTACAAGTAGCGAAAATGTCTATGCAACAATACTGTTACCAATGAAATTCTCATGGTCGTTCAAACTCAAGGGCAAGAATGTTCATTTTGTTTTTATCATTTTCGGTTTGGAAAAGATGCGGTAAAATTTAAACAGCCTTGTTCTTTTAATTCAGGAAACGATTAAGTGCTTAATTTTCTTAATTAATAAAAGTGCTTAATTAATAAACTTAAATTTTCTTATTGATTCGGAAAGCTCATGTTGTGTTCTGCCTATACCTAATAGTAAATATAAATATACGCCTAGCAGCATAATGCTATATGCCGCGACCCGCGAATAATTCACCCATTAAAACTTACGGAACGAAACATTTAAAATTATCATTTAACCTCCGTCGTTCATTTGGCTGGGATTTCATTCTCGCCGATGTCACCTTGCCAATAATTGGCGCTGATTTTTTAATGCATTAGGCATTACTTGTTGATCTGAAGAATAAATGTCTCATTGATTCGAACACTTCTTCAAAGTCGAGCGACTATTTTGCTAATTCTTCTCAGTGCTCAGTTAAAACTACAGCTAATAGTATGCCTTTTCAAAATTTATTACAAGAATTCTCGAATATTACTAACCCCTCACAAGAAAGAAAAACTATTAAACATTCTACTGTTCATTACATTGATACAACAGGTACATTAACAAACCGTCACAAGAGATACAAGAAAATAAAATTTCTGAATTTTCCATAATTTTACTTCCATCCACTATAACATTATTCAACGCGAAATAATACTTAATGTTGTATACTTTCCATGAAATGTTTTACACTTTAAATGTGATGGGTAAGTGTGTGGGACCTTTTAAGTTAGTTAGTGGTAATCACACCCTGCTGTTTAAAAATAACACGTTATGGCGTAATATTTTTTAAAATAAATTAATTGTTCTAAAAGATGAATAAATTTTTTTTTTTAAATTTTACTAAAATTAATTGTAAAATAATGAGATCAGAGTCGATGTAAAATAATTGTCATATAGAAATCAGAGATGTATAGTCTAAGTATTTGAAAAAAAAAAATCTTACTCTTTACACATCTTTAACTGATTTTAAAACAAATTAATTAGTTTAAAGCTTTGATTTATTAAAACTTTTAATGAAAATGTAATATAATGAAATCAGATTCAATGCAAATTAAATGTATATTTCATTAAAAAAATCAGATATAAAAAATATAATTATTTTAAATATCTTACTCTGGAAAATAAGGAAATCCATAGCAAACCATTGTGGTTAAAATAAATAAAATTATTAGACATGTTCGAATGTTTTTCTTCATTCCTTTGCTCTTAACACTTTTTTCTTAAACTTTTCTTTCTTATAGATCTGAAAAAAAAAAATTTTTTTTTCTTCATTACCTCTTTTTACCATATCAGAAGCAATTTTCAAAGTGTACAACAATTTATGAAGTATAATTTATATAAATGTATTATTATAAAGTCTTTATTGTGAAGTATTACAATTTAAAAAGTATAATGAATCTATAAAGTATAATCAATCTGGGAACAGGAGTCCACTTTTAAATCTAAAACTCCAACTACCTAAGTCTGAATATGAAACGCTGATTCATGTCAAAATTTGGATGGGGCAGCATCTGTCCAAAAGCTTATCAAGAATTGCCTTATTCTTTCGCTTGAGTTCGATGCTCAATTAGTTTTGGAAAAAATTACAAACAATAGTTCTTCGAGTTAAATTTTACTCGAATTTATTTTATCAAAAGAGAGTAAACTAGGTTAAAAAAATTATAAAATATGCTTATGCGTATTCTACATCGATTGATTTGATTACGAACCAAACAAATGATGCGAAAGAAGTGCATGCAAAATACGACGATCATGTTATATTTAATGTTCCAATTATTTTTTGCGCGAATATTGTATCTTTATTTTCTTTTAGTCGTTTATTTAGAATAAGACATTTTAAGCATTAATTGCTTTCTCCAAAAAATAATATGCTTGAATATTATTATTAGATATAATTCAAAGATAGTTAAAAACAAAGAAGTTTTATAAGACATTAGTTTAATTTATAAAAACTGAGCTATAATAAATAATTACTTTTGATTAAGATGGATAGAATTTGATAGGAATTCATAGTTCAGTAATAAATTTTCATAACTAAGCTATATTGTGTTAATGATTTTTTTTTCTTGTGTGGTAGTCAAAGTTTCTAAATTAAAGATAATTTCAATAATAATAATAATATTAATAATAATAATAATAATATTAATAATAATAATAATAATAATAATAATAATAATAATAATAATATTAATAATAATAATAATAATAATATTAATAATAATAATAATAATAATATTAATAATAATAATAATAATATTAATAATAATAATAATAATATTAATAATAATAATATTAATAATAATAATAATAATAATAATAATATTAATAATAATAATAATAATATTATTAATAATAATAATATTATTATTATTATTTATAATAATATTAATAATAATAATAATAATATAAAGTATGTAATGAATAAAAACATGCGAAGTGTTGTAGTATTCACATTATTTCGTATTCTTCTTGCAACACACTCTCAAATTCAATTTCTTGCTTTAAAATAGTATAATAAAAATGGTAGAAGATTTTAAGAGTGTCTTCAGTGATAACCAAAATTTTTTTCGTCACAGCGTCCTTTTTTTTATTTATACGTTTTATATATTTCTAAAATGTCATAATTAATCTGGTTAAATCTAAATTCAAAATTAGCTCTATTAACTTGATAAACTGGCATAAACTGACAAGACTTTATTTTATAATAAAGGAAATATTAAATAGTTACAGTGATGCAGTTAGGTCATTTTAAATTCATATTTTATTTCAATATTTTTTTTTCACTTTAATACTTCTTTTTATGATAGATTTATAGTTAAGATTAATTTTAATCTACTACAAAAATAATTTTTAGTTACTTGCAATAAAGATTACACTTTTGGCGTTTACCTGTTCACAATATTAAGATGAATGGTATAGTTTTTTTAAAAGAACACTGAAATCTGTATGATACAACATTATATACATATCGGGAAAATATGTCAAAAAATATTCGCTATGTTTAGAGCTTTATGAAGGTATTTTTTGAGATTTGAGTTAACTGAGTAATTGTTCATTATGAGATGCATGACCTTTGCGTCTAACGAACAAACATCTAATTCTAACTCGATTTATGCACAGTTGACAGCAAAAATAAAATAAAATTGCACTTTTAAATTAAGATTTAAATAACTTGTAAGAACATAAAAGCCGTGGAATGTCACCTTTTGAAAGCGCAACAACATTTGCAAAACAAGAAAATAAAGAATAAAAAGTCTAGGATAAATTGCCATTAAGAGGCACCACGAACTAGACTTGTACTGCGTTTCTTAGAGTTTACTTCGATTCTGATGTAAATAACGTTTTTACGTACCCGTTGAATTTGACGCTGAGCTGTTCTACGCCAAATTTAACGCCTACGCCAAACACTGAAATAGTTAGTGCTCGGATAAGGGCGATCGGTACGTATTTTTTACCCTTACGTGCCCAGTTCAGTATGTAAATATCAAATTAGAAATACCCTAAAATCCCAATTGAGTACCCCCTCAAATTTTTAATATGATTTCAAATTTATATTACAAATTTTTTTATTTTTTTTATTCTCTTAATCATGCTTGTTGTCCTTTTTTAAGTTCACATAAAAAATCAAAAGTTCAAATTTAATGCAAAACAAATAGTGATACAGATTTAATAAATAAACAAAAGGTTCAAATCCTTAATCAAAATTCAACAGCAGATGATTTTTGTGCAAAAATGTTGTTCACTGACGAATGCACATTCTTCGTCGTGGGTAGTGGGTATTGTTGTGTTGGATGTACGCAAAGTTTATAATTCGTTCTTACTTAATGTTCTTTTTCTTTCTTTGTTTTTGCTGTTTTAATCAGTTTTTTTCGTAAGTAAGGACGATTAAGAGGTAATAAGTTTTCTTTTTAAATGAAGTTAAATTCAGAATGCTTTTTTATGAATAGTTTTTTAAATGAAAAGTTTTTAAATTAAAAGTTTTTAAATGTATAGTTGAAACAGTTCCATCTAGATGTATTCATATTTTTAAAAAAATATGATTTGAAATAGAGCTACCTAGGATCTCCGACTGCAGTATGACATCCCTATGAGGGCCTTATATATCTTTCAAAAGTGGCCCCACCCTCTTATGTCAGTAGAATGACTGTGGAAAAAGATTATCAGAAGCTGGCATCATTGAACTGAACCACAATTTCGATCTCATTTATTGTAATTATAACCGTCATCGAGAATGCTTGTAGCAAACACTTTCTGGTGTAGTATCACACTCTGCCATTGTCTTCTAGACAATAAGTTATAGAATATATTTCTTTGTAACCCAGGTAGCAAAATGTTATTATCTAACATAAGAAAGATACAATATAATACTGCCGGACTAGAAAGCGCTAAACTCCTGAATCCTATCTTCTTAATATTAGAGCTAATATTATATAACATTGAATAGTGTTGAGTCTAACATTCGAACTTTTAAAATTATCATCTATTTCAGTACTTTTGGTCCAGCGCCACTTTTTTATGAAAGGGCATACCATATTGTTAATAAATAAACATTTATTTATAAAAGAAAACAATAAATTAAATATTATTTTAAATATCATTATTAGTCAATGCAAGTTTATGCTAGAAAACGCAAGAAAATATTTGTGGAAGTAAATTCTGTTCGCGAATGATAGAACTTGAAAAATTTTTTCAACTGCTGAGTTGTAACTTCTTCACGTTTATTTACGACGCCATATTGTTCGAACTTGGCAGCTTTCTTTTCAACTACTTAAGATTTTTATAATTTAGTAATTATTAGTAAACTTTATAAAATTCAATGATAGTTACATGAAACGTTAAAGAAGTATTGTAAGGAACGTTTTTGCTTTAGTTAAAAATTATGTATCTAATAAAGTCAGTAAATATTATGAATTGTGATCATTTTTGACATTGTTCGCGTTTAGTAGTTGACTTCTGTTTTAAAACTTATTGTCTGGTTATAATAATAAATACTGTAATTTGTTCAGATAATGCTTGTAAAACAACGTTCGCTTAGTAATTCGTCTGTGACAAAGTTTTTCCGCAACAATTCTAGAATTTTAAACATTCTAGAATTTTTAAAGTTTAATACAAACAATATTGTTACCGTTTTATAATTTCATGTCTAAAATATTGTAACACTAAGAATTTATCCATTGAATTTCATTGTAAAGGATATTGCACTGCTGGGTACCGTAAATGCAACAACCTGACGGAAGCATGCAAATAACATGAAATTTACAACATGCATTAGCGGAGGTGAGATATGCAAATGATTAGAATTTCAACGCAGGCCCACATTACTCGCGCCTGTGGCGCCACTTCAAAGCGCTATTTAAGGCTTGGAGATTTCGACGATTTCAAGTTCGGAAATTGTGTTTTTTTGTGGTTCTTTCAAAAAACGATAAATTATGCTTCGTAGAAAACAGCGATCATCTTTTGATCAAGTATCCTAGTTCGACAAAGAAAGGATAGTGGCCTACCGAGATTTTGGATTATCTTTCAGGGAAATCAGTAGTCGTGTTGGGCGAAACCAAACAACTATAATGCGGATATGTGATCGTTGGATGCAGGAGAGTACAACGGACTGACGTGTTCGACTGCATCCACCTCAGTGCACCACTTCACGTGATGACAGGCGAATTGTGCACATGGCAGTGACTGATCTCTCAGTCACATCACAAACCATAGCACAGCACATTCAGTCTGTAGCGCATCATCCAGTGCCTGCGCGTACCATCCGACGCCGTTTACAGCAGAGTGTTCTGTCCGCAAGACGTCCATTGCTTCGTCTACCCTTGAAGCAGAACCATAGACGTCTCCGCCGCCAATGATGCGATGAAAGAAGGATGAGGACGACAGAATGGAATGAAATTGTTTTTACTGACAAGTCACGCTTCTGTCTGCAACACCACGATGGTCGCATTCGAGTCTGGAAACACAGTGGAGGGAGGATGCTGAACAGCTGCGTTATGCACCGCCACACTGGTCCTGCACCGGGTATTATGGTATGGGGCGGTATTGGATATCACTCTCACACTCATTTAGTGCGCATTGCCGGTACTTTAAACAGCCAGCGCTACATCTCCGAGGTGCTGGAGTCAGTTGTCCTTCCTTACCTTCAGAGCTTGCCCACAGCCATATTTCAACAGGATAATGCGCGACCACACATGGCACGCATTGTCCCAGGTTTCTCAATCGTGGTCATGGTCCATGATTGCTCAACGATTGACCCAGATTACATCTCCAGCTGCCACACCAGATAAACTTTTGCAACGTGTGGAAGCTGCTTGGTTTGCTGTACCCCAAGAACACATCCAAAGTCTCTTTGAATCAATGCCGAGGCGTGTGGCAGCGGCGATCTCTAACAATGGCGGCTATTCTGGCTACTGATTTTGGCAGGAACCACACTTCACAGAAGTCTATAAGTTTAATCATTTGATACTTGGTCAACATGTTATCTACAAAATAAATTTTGTTGTGATATCTTTTGTCTTTCTTGGTGTTGAAATTTGGGTGGCCAGCAGCGTACAATTTCTTAAAATTATTTTTAAATTAAATAATTAAAGTTTCAAATAAATATTTAATGTTTAATTGGTTTGGTTTTTTTTTTTTTCATTGCGAAATCTAATTTATTATTTTTTTTTTAAATTTCAATATAGCTTTTGATCTTCAAGAAAATCTACTATACGAGGGTTGCTATTTATATTTCTGGCCTAATAATGAAAAAACAAATATGTAGGATCGAAATTGGTTTTATTGTTTTTCAAAATATTCTCCATGATTATCAATACACTTTTGCATGCGTTTGAACCAATTTTCAAAGCACTTTTTCCAGTCCGATTGAGGTAACTCCAAAACATGCGTTTTGAATGCATCAACCGCTTCTTCGGGGGTCGAAAATCGTTATCCACGTAATTTATTTTTGATGTGTGGGAATAAGAAGAAGTCATTGGGTGCCAAATCAGGGCTGTACGGTGGATGACCCATCAGTTCGATCTTTCGCTCCGTCAGAAATGCCTTTGTTTGAGTCGATGTGTGAGAGCTCGCATTGTCATGATGAAGAATGATTCGCCTGTTCTTCTGCTTTTTTCGAATTTCTCCGATGACTTCTATCAAACAAATGGTCGTGTACCATTCAGAATTGACCGTCCTGCGTTGCTCTAACGCCACTGTTGCCACATGACCGTTAATGCCGAAGAAACAGGCAATCATTTGTTTCGATGTGCTTCTTCCTCGAACAACTTTTGTTGGTTTTGCCTCATCTTGGAAGTTCACGCACAGCATCGATCTTTTCTGGCACAACAACGGATTTTGGACGACCTGCACGGGATTCGTCCTGGATCGAACATCGATCACGATTAAATTCGTTATACCAATTTTTTACAGTGCTGTAGGATGACGCTTTATTGCTGAATAAAGAATTAAGTTCATCGAAGCACTCTTGTCTTGACAATCCACGTCGAAAGTTATGAAAAATAATGGCACGAAAATGTTCACGATTCAATTCCATTTTTTGAAAGAGAAGAACTTTTCAATTTACTGTCAACAACACAAATGAAGCTATAATGGTAAATCGTCTGCTGAATTTATGTTTAAAAATATCAAACTTTCGATTAAAATCGTCTGCGGTCGCCTAGCAACACTTACTGTTGCCAAGGCCAGAAATATAAATAGCAACCCTCGTAAAGAAACTTCTTGGAGTTGATTCAATTTTGCGATGAACTGTTGGATTCTACAAATGGAAATTGCACACTCTGATGGAAAGCTGGGAGTTGTAAGTTCAATCCTTACTGCGAATGATTTAACCAGTGGGGATAATCAGCAAGGACAGTGTGTTTGGTTGTTAAATAAAATTATTATGCTGTGAAATAGTTATGTTTGTTATGGAATTTTTTTTCTTAATTACTGCAGTGTGTAATTTCTTTTACAACTTTGTCAACAACAACAATCTTCAACATTTAAAAAAAAATTATTTGTCTGATATAATATTTGCATTGATAAAATTGTATAAAATAAGTCGTTAAAAAATATTTTTAGTCGATAGTGCTTAAGTATCATGAAAACAGTTGAATATATTTAAAATTTGGTTATTTTTTATCTTTCGGTATGATATCGGAAGCAATTTTCCTTTAAAGCTGATTTTAAAGTATAGCTCAAACTTGTGAGGATTTTTATTATCAACATTGTCTTTATTATTTTAATTTTGGAAATTATCACATGATTATTCAGTTGAAATTTGAGACAAAAAGTTTATGCTCTTTCTATTTTTATCACGTTTAAAACAATATAATTGTAAAATAATTATAATCGTGAAAAGTTCTTTTGACTTAATAACATTTACATTGTGATAAAAATTCCTAATCAATTTAGAAAAGAATATTGCTTAAACTTTCATCTGAAAGGTCTAGTATATTCCTTGTGAAAGCATGTGCGATTGCATCTTCTTGTTTTAAAAAGTCCCATTTAAGACGTTTACCTATAATATCATGTATGTTTTTACTATGTTCTTAATGCATAAACTCTTATCAACTAAATACAAACAATGGAATTGATTGATTTTAAAGAAAAATTTTGTGATAGCAAGGTTTTTTTTAAAGTAACTGATGGTAGTCAAATTTGGATCAATATAAAGGGCAGCTTATATTAAAAAAATATGTTATGTTTTTATGTCTCATTCTTGTATGCAATTAAATGTTTGTAAAAATTTAATTCTGATAAAAGGCAATATTTACTGCTTTTTTTTTTTTGTTTTGACATTTAAATATTATCTAAATTTTAAGTAAATAAAAGCACATAGTACCTTTAACCGATTATTGAATAGTTAAAAATTTCTGATGTCCCAATGTAAAATTATTTTTACGTTACAAAAAATTCTTGGCAAATTTTTTTAATTGAAATTCCTGAAGGCTTTTTTTGTTTCCACTCCCTGAAAATACTTCTACAGGGGCCTTTGGGTTTTGTTTCTAGTGTTTTGTAAGTAAAGTTTCAGATTCTAAAAGGATAAAGTTACGTAAGTATTTTCCCATTTAAAATTTCAGTGAGAAAAGAAGTGAAAAAAATTTATGCAAGCAATTAATTCGAATATTTTTAAATTTTCTTTATAGTCTCAATTATTACAACAAATAACAATTTAAAAATTCGAGATATAATTTTATTTTAAAATTTTTGGAAATGAATGACTTAGTTATATAATAAAAAAAAAGTTAAGGCTTAGTTTAAAAAGTTAAGTTTCAACTAAATTCAAATGTAAATTTAACTTAGCAATTTTGTAGCATGTTTTTCTTAATTAACAAACTGAAGAGTATAAATAATGAATGATAATTGTGAAATTACAAATGGCTTAAGTTACACATTTTAAAAATATATATATTTTAAAATGTGTAATTTTTCAGTGTAACAAGCTAACAAATTCAATTGAGTATTTGATAAAATAAGCTCATTTTTTTAAAAAAATTATGAGTAAATTTTAAAATTAAAGACTTGAAAATTATAAATGTTTTAAAATTTCTCAGAAAACCCATTGTATGTAGAATAGAAAAAAATATCAAGAAAAGTTGTGATATAATATTATTTCTTAATTAAATTTGTGAAATAGTCAAAAGAATCACCTGAGTATAAGATATACTTTAGAGTAAGAGGGAGGAAAATGGATAGTAGCAGAGTTCGCTGAAATAATTTTATTTAGTATTTCTGTATTACTAAGTAAATAATGCATGGAATGACATTATAAAACTATTGTTCTGTGTTTTACTGCTTCACAGCTATATAGAAAATTAAGTAAAATTATATCGCCGAATTATTCTACTACCATCCAAATCCTCTTGCTTACTCCAAAAATAAAAAGCAACGCAAGATAATATCAGAAAATACAAAATCTAATATTATATAGCATCAAAACTAATGCAAAATAATTTTACGTCGAACGCTAGATAATATTAGTTTGCATAGAATCTAATATTATATAATGCAGAGCAAACAGCGACCTCTGGTAACTCTCTAATATTAGAAGTTGTGCAAGATAACGTTAGATTTTACCGATTTTCTGATGTTATTGAATATTAAGTACTACTTGGGAACTTACCCCTCCCCAAGTAGCACAGAAACATCGATCAATACCGTGGCCGTTCCTATCAATATTGAGAAAGCGGAGGAATATAGATACTGAGAGCAAAATTATTGAATGAATTCCGTCAATAAAACTTTAAAAGTATTTTTCTTAAAACACTCTATATTAAATATATTTTAGTTCCATAGTTCAAAATATTTGCTAGAAAGATAAAAATGAGTAAAATTTATTTATACTTGCTCATATTAGTGAAAGTAAAAAATAGAATACCGTGATAACGATATGGAACGGGATTGGAAGGTGAAGCGATCTCAATATATGGTTATCAACAAAGTTTATCCGCTTGTCACGTGATCTTCAGCTCTGACGTCCCGCTTTACGATCCATGTTTTTACCATGATCCATGAATTACGATCCATGAATTTTTAGCGTGTTTTATCTCCTAATATTGTCGTCAAAAGTCACCTTACTGATTTAGTTTAGGTATGCAAAGTTTATTCATCTTCTATTTCCTTATATAAACTCTATTAATATTGTGTCAGATCTTCATTTCTAATTGCAATGTTTCACTTTTATATTTAGGTTAAGCCTACATTACCGAAAGAACATTCTATTATAAAAGATCATATGTAGCTGGTTTTGAATTATAATTAAGTAAGTAGTTTTTAACTTTTCGCTAATTTTAAATATTATTATCGGAATAATTTCTAATAAATGACGTAAATTTATTGTCAAAGTTGTTTGTTCTGAATTGTTTACTTCTTGTTTGCTGGAATGTTAAATGTTATGTTTTACAATCTATCTAATTTTTATTAAATAAATTCACTAGGTTCGTAAATAATTTTATGTAAGATGAAATGTTTCTAATGTCATTTATTGTGTGAACAAGGTTCATAGCATTGTAGTTATGAGTGTATAAATACTTTTCATAAAAATTAAGTCTGTCAACGTTAATTCTGTGTGCTTATTAACAGTTAATTCGTTTTAAAACATTAAAAATTGTGCTCAAAATGATATAAGTATACATAATTTATCAAAATATTAATGTAAGCGAATTGTAAAAGGTTATATAGATTTTAAAATCATGTCTAAAAGTAAAATTAGCAGTATGAAAATATTAAACAATTTTAAAAAAAGAAATAAGTTTAACTTTTCAATTTCTGAAAACAATGATATTCTATTTACCTAAATTTAATCCAGTCTTGTAATATAATTCTCTATATAAAAGTTCTTAATATAAGATTTAGTTTATGGTACGGGAATGATTGTTATTCGTTACTACTATAATTTTTTTGTCAGAAGTAAGGTATGTGTTATGTATAAAGTATGATATGTGTTTGTTATGTAACAAGAGTATACTAAAGGAAAATTAAAATAGACACTAAAGGCTCAAAATCAAAATAGAGATTTATATGTTTATTAAAACTTCTTTAAAGAATTTTTTGTTTACTGAAAATTATAAAAAAAAATTTATTGATAAAAAAGGAAAATTTAATTGTCAAAAATAATATCAAAATGTGTTAATCTTTAAAATAACTTTAAAAACTGAAGTATAATTTGGATAAGAGCGCAACAACTAAAACTTATAAGTTTCTAAGATAATGATTAGAAAATATTGATCAAAGCTTTTCTAATTAAATATTTTATTGTTTTTCAGGCTTTGAAAAAACCCAACCCGTCTGGGTTTTATTGAAAAAGCCCGGGGGAAATTGGGTTTTTTCATTTTGTGGTCATAAACTTTAAGTTTTACTGTATAAATATTTTTATTTATTAAAAAGTGTTGTATAAGCTTAAAAATAGAAATAAATCTGAAAAGTTATTTTAATTTTATTATATGTATTTTTTATTACGTTTAAATAACACATTATCACTAATACATAATTGAATCTTCTTTATTGTTAAATACATAACGTTTCACAATTTTTAACCCAAGCATTATAATATATAAATACAGTAATATAAAAGGAACAAGTTTATTAATTTTTTCGTTTTCACGCACATATATTTACTAAACATATATAAATATATATATCTTACCTATTGTAAAGTTATAATCAGTAAATATTTATAATCAGTAAAAACTAAAATTTCATTTGACTTTAATAAAAAACTGAAATAAATACTCAATGGTCTTCCATGTTTTTATAATAAGAAGAATAATAGAAAGTGAAATTAAAATTACATATAATTGAATAAAATTAGATATAGTTTCAGCAAATACTTTTTCTTAAAATTTTATTTTTGTGTCACGTAAGAAATGATAAATCCATATTTTTGTGTTGATTTTTTAATTTTCACAAATTATGTCTAAATTTTTCACAAAAGGGGTACCTCTCAGAAAAACCTAGACAGATCAGGTATATATATATATATATATATATATATATATATATATATATATATATATATATATATATATATATATATATATATATATATATATATATATAAATATACATGGTATAAGTATATATAAATATATATAACACAACAGGTCTATGTGTGATTCTTATTAAATAAGATTATAACTTAGCGGTGATTCATTCTAAAATTAATGTGTAGAAATTAATTTTGTAATGTCTAATCTTATATTGATATCTATTTGCAATATATATCAAGTAGAAATTTTATATTTTGATGTGATAATTTGTTACTGTTTTATCTTACTCTCAATGCCTTCTCGTAAATGATTAGAATTTATTTAGAAAATGAGTGCACTTGTTTATTTATACCACTATCAGTAATTTAATGAATAAATGTCAGACAGTTCTTTCATTGTGTTGCAATTTCACCAACATAGGTGTATAATTTGCTCTACTCAGCCTTTTAGCTTTTAAATAAGTAAATAAATTATGACATCAGACTATTTTATTTTTTTGTCACTGCACAGAGCAATTGCAAGATGAGAAAACTGGTATAAATTTGGGAGCCTCGAGTAACATTTTGTATTTTCAATTTTTTTTCCTAATTTATTTTTCATGAAAAATTTGCATGTTATAATATTTACAAAAATGTATTTAGTTTATGTATTAGTAAGTGTATATAGTTTTCACAATTACTTTTAATTTTTTTGTTAATTAACTTGGCTTGGTGTTTTTATAAAATTCTTAATCATTTTATTAGCATTAAGAGCACATTTATAAAACTGCACATACTGAATCTCTTGTATTTGTTATTTTAGTGACTAAGATGTTTGACTGTGTGTTAGAAATTGTAATTATTTGTATGATTTTTGATTATTGTATTAACTTATTGTATGATTGAGTTATGCAATGGTATTATAATCATTCCCTAAATTTTTTCTCCATAGAAAGCATTTTATTAAAAATGGAGCTATTATTATTATGATCAAAAAAATTACAATTGCTCTTTGGATCGTTTGGCAAAGGAACCTTTGCTCTAAAGTGAATCTTAACCTTTTCAAACCTTGCTGTCCCCTTAAAAAGCAAAAAAGACTTTCACCATCTTATTTGTTCTGTTCTTAAGGGTGTATGGAGAGAGTTTAAATGATTCTTCTATATAGGACTGGGCAATAAATCTATGTATCCCAAAATATCTACGTAACACATATATCGGCAGGCCGATATAATGACTTTTGTTTTAGATGATGCATCAGAAATCTGATTTAAGCAACTGATAGTGACTTTCATTTTAAACGATGTATCAGCTGCGGAGTTGTTGATAGCATGCATCTATTTTACTTATTTTTAACAAGTGTACATATAAATAATACTTGAAAGTGGGCTAGCTAATATAAATATTTTAATACTCTTTTAGATTAAATTTTAAGATAATTTGTATTGTCTTGTAGCTGTTTGAATAAATTAACAAACTTTTGTTTTCAGATTCGGTATTTTGACAGCATATGCCGGTATTTTGACTGAGGCGAAAATGGAAAAGAAAAAAAGTCATTTGAAAGAGTGCCTGCCATGTCATTTGGGTAAAATTGTTGATTAAAATATTATTTATTTTTATTAATATATATATGTGATATTTTTTTCCTTCCAGTTTTTAAATGCTTTATGAAAAAAAATGAAAAAAAATTTTAATCTGATTAACAATTCCAATTGCTAATAATAAATCAAAATATTTAGAATTTCTCTCTTTTTGTATCATGCCCATCTTTGATCCGTGTGTCGATTCTCTAAGCCAGTGATTCTCAACCGCTGTGCCGCGGTACTTTTTTGTGCTGCCAAATTCTTGAAATGTTCATAAAAAGTATATATATATATATATATATATATATATATATATACTTTTTATAATTTTTCTACGCTTTAACCGCGTGAACATCTTTGTCGGCGATTGCCTTGTCCCTGACAATCTTAAAATAGATGGGAGAATTAAAATTGTCTTTGACACACAGTTTTAAAAATTTTTTGAAATAAGTAGAAATTTAATGACTATTAAAATGATTAATTAACTAAGGAAAGCTAGATAAATATAAACTTACAAATGGAAATAAAACTTAATCATTAAATTAAGCTATGCAATTAATAAACAAATTAACAAAGGACAAATTCGGAACAAACAAAAAAACAAATTCGGAAAGGATAACAAACAAAAAAAATAAGCTAACAATTAATAATTAGCAAAAAAACTAGTTAACAAGAAATCACAAAAAATAACAGTTAATAACTATAGAAAACAAGCTAACAAATAATAACTAGCAAAAATAAGAAAAAAAATAACTGTTACTAACTAATAAAAAATCAGTCGAAAGAAATAATTAATCCGTTAATAAACGTGCTTTTGTAGTACATATTATTATCACAAACTATTTAACACAGTGTGTTATAGGTAAGTAAACAACTTTTAATCTAATTTTTTTCATTGTGTGCCGTCAAATTTTGAAATGGTTAAAAGTGTGCCGCAACAAAAAAAAAATATTGAGAATCATTGCTCAAAGCCCTTATTCAATTTAGTTCTCTAAGTTTCGTTATATACTCATTAATAAATTGTGTTTTGTTAGTCTTTCAGTTTTTATTTTTTAAATGTTATAATATTACTCAGTGTTTTGCTTCCAGCTACAGTTCTCGTACGCTTTGAGGCCAAGAGCTTGCGGAAAAATTTGGGAAGGTCTGCTACAGCCACTGATTGGGAAGGACGAAAACCTAAGATAATTGAAGTGACCAATTCTTTGGACTTGGAGACCAAGAATGTGCCAATTTGTTTTACTAAATTTTTAAATGTTTATTCAAATAAAATATTCATAGCTACTTTTTGTTTTATTCCTCTGCATTCATACCTTCTATATTACAAAGCACGTTCATATCTGAAGGGTAAATTTTATTAAACCCATAAAATTATAATATTTTTTGAGTTTTTAGTGCTATTGTACAATATATTAAATTACTTAATTTTCAGTGACTGAATCCTGTCTGAAGATCAAATGTACATTGCAAATGCTAAAAAATAAGAAAACTAATTTACATACATATAAAATGTGGTTATTTTTAAACAAGCAAATTGTCTTTGATTTTGATTTATAAATCATAGTTGAGCTGAAAATAATTATCATGCCTTAAATTAATATTCACTTCTTACATTCCATCTACAGTGCTCACACTTATTCCTATTCACCTAGTTTACACTTAATTAATTTTTAAGCTTATTACTGCTCAAATCCTAATTATATATGTATATATATATTTTTTTTTGGAAACTGATTAAAAATATTTTTGGGTGCTTTATTTTTTTTTCCTTGAAAAATCTGGCTACACACCTTGAACTTTGAAAGTATGACTTAAATACTTGCAGATATTTTATTCTAAGGCAATATTAAAAACAATATTAAATCTTTGCTCACTAGTTTGCAGAATGCTTATTGTCTATCATGCAAGGAAATGATTAATTTTCTGTTAAATAGACAGAGCATGTAGCTCTTTTCAAGATATCCTGGAGGAATCGAAGGATTTTTTATTTTTACTCAATTATAAATCAAATTAATTGAATCTGCAACTGTACAGCCTGGAGTGCAAAACCATATAAAATAATTAACAGACATGTACCTATATCCAGTGAAAAAATTTTCTTGAATAACGTATTAAAATTATCGATCGGCGTTCTGCCGCATCTTTAAATGCATATTAATATTTGTTGTACGAATAACGTGATGAAAATATTCATCGACATTCTACTGTATCTGTAAACACCGTGGAATATGGTTTTTTCAAACTCTACATTCTACGGCGTTATTGAGGTATCGATCGATATCAATTTTACTATGTCGTACAATATAAAAAAAAAATCTGACGTTTTTACATAGATTGATGTTCCCGAAGAACATCGATCGACGTCGTAAGCGAAGTTTTTTCGAGATCAATCGATATTGAGTGCTACTTGGGTCCAGCTAGTTATTTCATATTTGAGTAGTTTTTTTTTGAAAACGATATCGTCACGAATAAGTGGTTCTTCAGTGTTAAATTAGGTATAAATCCGGGTTAAATTAGAGAAAAGAGAGAATTGTTTTCCTTGAAGTGTACTTGGTGGTTTTATTCATTCTCGTTTGGTTTCAAGTTTAAATAAGAATTAATAAAATTCTATTCGTGTTTTGGCCACAGGAATCTACATTTTATTGTCTATAATAATTTATTCCTTTAATTAAGACACAATTTAGTATTTCATTCATACAGTTTAATAAAAATTTAAGGTAATTTTCCATCTATATTTCTCTAAATATTTACTGCCTCTTTTATACTCTGTTTATAAATTTTTCTATTTGTAATGATAAAAAAGTGCTAGTTTTAAACTGTAGAGTGTAAATAAATTAATGACTATATCAAAAAGAAATTACTATATTTTTGAACTCTCTCATTTAACGAAATAAATAAATAAAATAATAGAACTTACTGACGTTAAGAGCTTTGATTAATTTTGTCTAAAAGAGGGCGCCTTCATTGCAGAACACACTATAGACTAAGCAATTTTCAAACATAAAAAAAAAAGCTGGAATTTTCATTGAACATTTTAAGATTACAAATTAGTTATAAAATGTTTTTTTTTTATTTTATTATTCTCTTTGTCGTTATTTTTATGAAATTTGCAGTTTACAGAAAACATCTAAGAAATTGTTTCTTCACGGAGGGGAAATGAAAGCAATCACTCCGACAGTCTCGCCATCTATTGTTTAAATATAAAACTAAAAGAATTTTTCTGCGATAGTAGACTAAAATAAAAACAACAATAAATATCGAATTTTTTACAAGAGAGAAAGCTTTAATCATTCACAGTTAAATAATTTAAGTTACATGCATCAAAATTTTCCAATCAAGCAATAAAATTATTTTTAAATTAAATTGCTTTAAGAAACATTTCTCAATATCAAAAGAAAATTTGGCACTAAATATAATTAGTGGTAGTTTTCCTCATTGTTACCAAATTCAAAGCAGACCCCACAAATAGCAACTAAGTTTAATGAATACCAAATTTCGCGCACAAGTCGTATGAATAAAAGTATTACATAGGATATTTTAAGAAAAGAAAATGTTTATTTGTTTTTATATCTTGATTTTAAAGTAGTAGTTTTATTTTTACAGAAAGCTTTATGCAAAGGGCTGCATAGTTATTAATTCTTATTTTCGACCAAAGCCACGATTTTTTATTTTTTAAAAAAATGCATGGCTGATTGGGGAAAAAAACGGTAAAATTACTGTTAACAGTTTTTTTATTCTGATTGTTTCCTCTTGAAGGCTATTACACACCTTTCTTTTTTAGTTTTCAGTATAATTTATAAAATTAGATTTAAGTTTCAAAATAAAGCAGACATAAATATAATTAAGCTTAGTAGAAAATATATAACAGGAAATGAATTTTATTTACGTTCATGTTTGAATAAGGGTTTACAAATAATTTTTGTAAGTCAGGTTTTGCGTCAAAGAGGCAGATAGAGCAAATATGCTTTAAATTATTCAATTTTAATTTGGCTGAATGTGTAGTATAATACTTAATTATAATTAATATATAATTAGTTAGTTTAATGAGAAATAAGTTTGTAACCTATTAAAATATACAGTATAAAATTACTGATTCAAAATTTCTAAACGAACAATATTGTTGTATTAATTTTTTGAGAGAAATTACGTAAAAGTTATGAAGCGCTGATTTTTTCTCTCTTTTTTTGAAGATGTGCTGTGAAATGATCATATAAAAACCTCTTGAAAAAGAAAGGTTTTGCCAAAAATCCAAAAGGGCTCATAACGGAAGGATGCTTTGAATTAATGAACAAGATTTCAAAAAAAATTTTTTTACTCCAAAAGTTATAATTGTAGTTTATTAATAAGTCACTTTATTAATAGTTTTTAACGAGTGAAGAAATATCAATACTTTTCTTAATCTACAATTATAACGGATAAACACTGTATTTTAAAATTTTCTCATAAAAAAAATTAAAAAAACGGAAAATGTACCATCCAGCTAAAAATAAACTGCAGTTGTTTTACAGAACTGAATTGATCTTGAAATTATTCTATAGTCAACTTTAGATTTTCTGTAGTGCAATCTTTATTGTAAAAATACTTCAGTTATTTTGTAAACGTGTAGTAATTTCTGAAAAAAAAAATAGCTATTGCCTGCAAAATTACTTTAGTTAATGGTTTATTTAGAAAGTCGGTTTAAAATCCTAAATTTAAAAAAGCTTTAAATGATAGTATAATCGTTACAGAAGTATTTTTTGTGATGCAGAAAAAGTGCTGTTATTGTTGTAAAATTGAGAGAGCCTTCCGACAATCGAATAGAAGTCTTTTAATGAATCTTCAAATTTCTGACTCTTAATTTTTTATGTAAGATTCTAAACATATATACTAAGAGTAGAGATAACATACAAATGTATATATTTATAAAAGAAAAATGCATGAAATGTGTATTTGAAATAGTTGTAATTACTTTATAATTTAGAAGCGTCGAAAATTTTTAAGTATGATTTTTACACAGTTTAATTATTTCAAAATCTACTTAAAATTAGATATTGAATTATTTTTGTAGTTTAGTTGTTTTATTAAAATTTTTTCTAATTAAATTATTATTTATTTATTTAGTTTGACTTAAAAACTTGCTTTTACACAAAGTTACGGGGAAAGCAATATTAGAGTCAAATGTAAGTAGTTAATATTAATTATTTATATTAGTTATTTTAAATCTCACTAAAATAGAATTATTTTAGAATTAAAATTATACTTTAGCCTAATCAAAAAATTTTTTTTATTTGGGATTAAACAAATTTGTATTTAAAAAGTTTACGCAATTGAAATTGAAAATGGATATTTAGCACCAGATTATTTAGCTTCAAATCTCTTCTTCAAAACGTTATTAATTTCAGTCTGTTTCTGAAATTTGTTAATTATCTAATAAATTTAGATAATTCAAAACAATATACCGATTTTATTGTTTAAAAAAATTCTTTTTAACTTCACAAATAACATTGTTTGAAAAAATATTGCTTATAGTATTTTCTATTGAAATTTTTAAAATTGGTTCGAAAAAAGAATGACAAATCCAGATGATACAGTGAAAAATGCAAATCTACATTGTTCGAAATTTCTCGTAAAAATGGTTAAATAATAATTCATTTAGTTGTTATTTTGATTCTAGGAAAAAAAGGTACCGGAAAAAAAGGTACGGAAAAAAAGGTACGGAAAAAAAGGTTCCGGAAAAAAAGGTACCTGGAAAAAAAGGTCCCGGAAAAAAAGGTACGGAAAAAAAGGTCCCCGAAAAAAAGGTCCCGGTAAAAAAGGTACCTGTGAGGGGAAAATTCTGTAGGGGAAAATATTTGAAGTGAGAAGATTAGATTGAAGCGCTTTAAAATAAAATAAAATAAAAGATTAAATAAAAAAAACTAATAAAAGATTATAAATAAAAGATTACATTTAAAATAAAAGATAGCATATTTTATATTGAATCTTCCCCTTAGAAAAATAAAAGCAATAAAGAAATTAAATACACCCAGCTCATAAGAAAAGAAATACCGCGACTCTAATTAAAAAGGACCAATACTTTCACCTCCAATCACGAATAAACATCCAACACATAAATCCTCCCAACTTCCCCGATTGGCTACTTTAAGCCTCACATTAGCAACTTCTTCACAAAATATAATTTAAAATAGAAAATAACACATTTTTCACTTAAAAAAATTACAAAAAAAAAGTAAAACATTATTGAAAAATTTAAATAGTATCTTCCCGCTTTAAAAAATAATCAAAGAAGAATAAATAAATGAAATAAAATTAAAAAAAAAAAAAAGCGTAATACAACCAGCCCATAAGTCCCCCCCCCCTTACCCTTCTCTTTACCTCAATGATCTAATCTGAATTATTACAGATAAAAAGAATATTCATTGAAGCAGTGAGAAGCATTCATGCTGCCCAGAAAGCGAGAGGGTAAATATCCCTACAGATTTTCCCTATGGAGGTACCTTTTTTTCCAGGTCCCCTTTTTTCCGTACCTTCTTTTCCAGGGACCTTTTTTACCGGAACCTTTTTTTTCCGTGCCTTTTTTTCCGGGACCTTTTTTTCCGTCTACCGTTATTTTATCGTATTCAACAATAAAAAGTCAAACAACCGTAAAAGAGACTGTAGTCAAATTAGTGACTCTGAGAAAAATAGTTTAATAAATGTTATCATCTATTATGATTAAAAAACAAGAATTTTACCTACGCAAACTAATAAACCCTTGCTAATGAAACTACTTAGTTCGAAGCGGGGTGTCGTAGCGGTGTGTCAGCAACTGACTTGTGGCCGAGAGGGCAAATAGATCATTTTAACGACCGACAGAATGGGAGTTTAAACTCTAGCGAAGGCATTGTTACATTCCTTCACCATATGAATTGTATATAGTGCCTTGCACTCTGAAACTGATGCTCATAATCACTATAGTTTGTCTAAAATAAGAACTGTCTCTGTTTTGGTCTGGTTTTGGCTGGGGTCGGCAAGAGAAAAGGAATCTCTTCGGTCTGTTGTGTTAGTCCTAGAATGAAGCTAACCTCCCTAAAATGCGCCATTCTTGTTTCCATAACACTAGACGGTGTCAGACTTTGTGGCAGGAGGAATTCTTAGCTTAGACAAACTATATAATAAATTCAAAAAGTAGAAAAAAATATTGTTTTTAAAATAGAAAAAAAAAGTCTAGTTTATCCCATTGCTTATGATAGATGGCACCACAACATAATCCTGCATATTTACTGTAAAATTTTTGAGGTTGGAACTACTACAAAATTAATGCAGTTTACTAACTGCAGTAATTTTGCAGTGTTTCGACCTCAAAAAGTCTGTAACGGAATCGGCCAAATCACCAGTCTTGAAACTGCATTTTTTTTAAAATAAATTTTCTGCAGTTGGTAGCAGCAGGGTTGCCAACATTTTTACAATATTTCACAGAAGTGAATGTTTTCCGTTTTTAATATGGATATTTTCAGTTTTACATACTGTTTTATCAATTAATGAGCTAATATTATTTTGATATTGCAGCTAGGTAAAAAGTTAAAAACTGGCTGTTATAGACGCCTGTGTTACGTCCATAACATCGATTTTTTAAAACCTTTAGAAAAAATTTTAATTTAGGATTGTTACTAAAAATTAGAATAAATGTAATTGACACCAATAGTTATTTAAACAAAAAACACTAAAATTGCTTTTTTTTCTTTCTTTTTTTGAAAAAAAAAAATTCATGCAGATTTAAAGCCTGCAAATGTTACATCAGTAATTATGGAACTGCCCAGCTTATGCTGAGTTACTTTTCTTCTTTCACCAACTATCTTATTTTATTTTATAACCGTTGTTGAATAGCCGACCCAATTTTTTGGTTTACGACTACTAATGTTCAACTCTCTGTAACCTTGTAATTTTGAACCCAACCCAGGAGACAAGGAAACTGCTGGGTCAAATATTGGGAGAAATTTGCCTTCGTCGAACTAACCCACTCTTAACTTCTTCGCTGTGGTTTGATGTAATATGAAGAAATATCATAAGAGAAGATGATTAATACATTAAAAAATGAATATACACCCAGAACTCTCAGACAATAAAGATTTTTACTTTGTATCATTAGTCAATAATAATAGGTGATAACGCAACATTGAAGAAATACACAAAACATATAAAACCGAGAAAACAAATAGATCGAGGCTGGGATAGCCCAGTTGGCGCTGTTCGTGAAAATAGGAGTGTGAATCCAGCCTGTGGTTATTTGTTGGGTTACAAAGTCCTCCATGTTCTGATAATAAACTATTCCTCTTGGGGTACTGAATTGAAAATGGATCGTTTTCTGGTTCAGATCTGTAGATGAATGAATGGGTGTGGCAGAAATCAAATTCTTGGCCATAGAAAAGGCACCCATGGAAAACAAGAACAATCGACCCCCTCTGTCTTAATGACCGACGACAACTACAAACAAATAAAAAGATCTCTTCCAGAGACCAATTCCATCTTTTTTTATAGATAAAAATCATTCACTCTCTCTTGTGTTTTGTTTACTTAAAGAAATTCTTAAAAAACACAATAATCTTGATTCACAACCTTATACAAAATAACCAATTTTTGGAATCAGGAAGAGAATCTAAGGAAGTCAGGTCAAACTGAGTGGCACATCTTTATGAGTGGTTTCCTACTCTTTTCCCATCTTTCATTCAGCTACGTAGCCTTTTAATTCAGTATAAATGAAAATTTTCAACCAAACTGTTAATATTGTTGCACGCCCCCATTGGGCAGCAGTACTAGACCAGGTCCATGACGTTATACACCCTCAAGAAATCCAGAACCGTCAAAGGATCATCTGCTAAATCCTGTTTGGTGAGCCCCAGGCACGCGAGAATGTGGTGAGGCGAAGCCTGGTTTGAAGAGCAGTTGGTACAAATTTCAAAGTTCTTAGATCCTTCCGAAAATTTCATTGATTTAAGGTGACCACTTCGAAAGTGGACAAGAATAGTTTGTTCCTGTCTATTAAAACCTTGGGTCAGGGAGCCTCCAGGTCGAGAACACTGATACCATGGATGCTTTGGGGAGACATTCCAAGTGGTCTTGTTTTTGTGTTTTATTTTGAGAAGATTTCCAAAAAGGTGAGGGGTGCCGACGGCACAGAGGCCTTGCAACTGAATGCTTGTAATCATGATTACAGAGTGATTTATTACTGTAACTGAGAATTGTAATCACGCTTAAAGTTGCAATCAAAATTTGTAATCATGATTACAAGTAATTAATTACTGTTATTGAAAGATGTTATGGATTACATTTTTGTAATCGATTACACAAGTTACTTACCTAAACTGCATATATAGAATCCCACAAAAAGGCGCGAATATCTTTCCTATCAGGATTAAAACAAAAACTTTGTAGATTTTGAATGGTTTTCACGTCGTTGAATTATTTTAATATTCTTTGAAGAAAAGACGTCATATAACTAAGCTATTGTTGAAAAGCGCTCCAGCAAATTCAATGCATGATTCGATGCCATGTTGAGTGGAGAATTTCTCTGTGGAAACTTTCTGTTAGTTCACTAAGAGTAATTGGAAAATTTCTAGTAATTCCATCTAGTTTGTTCCTTTAATGAAGTGAAAATGTACATTGAAATTACAAAAAACGCGAGTGGTTTTTGAAATACAATTTTACAGTGTAATTATTTAATATATGTAATAAGTCATAACTTGTTGCTTTTCATAACAAGATGGTTTCTTACTGTTTATTTTATATAGAATGCATTGATAAATAACACTTGCTTTGTGTAAATTAACTATTAAAATTTTTTTTTCACAATTTGAGTTCGTTTTCTCTTTTACTCGCGTACTTTCCTAGAAAATGTCACCTCCTCCCGCCTCATAACTTCCAAAGTGAAGAAAGCACTATGAAACTGTATGTTTCAGAAAAAGCCACCTCCTCTCGCCTCATAATTTCCAAAGTGAAGAAAGCACTATGAAACTGTATGTTTCAGAAAAAGTCACCTCCTCCCGCCTCATAACTTCCAAAGTGAAGAAAGCACTATGAAACTGTATGTTTCAGAAAAAGCCACCTCCTCTCGCCTCATAACTCCCAAAGTGAAGAAAGCACTATGAAACTGTATGCTTCAGAAAAAGTCACCTCCTCCTGCCTCATAATTTCCAAAGTGAAGAAAGCACTATGAAACTGTATGTTTCAGAAAAAGTCACCTCCTCCCGCCTCATAACTTCCAAAGTGAAGAAAGCACTATGAAACTGTATGTTTCAGAAAAAGTCACCTCTTCTCGCCTCATAACTCCCAAAGTGAAGAAAGCACTATGAAACTGCATGTTTCAGAAAAAGTCACCTCCTCCCGCCTCATAATTTCCAAAGTGAAGAAAGCACTATGAAACTGTATGTTTCAGAAAAAGTCACCTCCTCCCGCCTCATAACTTCCAAAGTGAAGAAAGCACTATGAAACTGTATGTTTCAGAAAAAGTCACCTCCTCTCGCCTCATAACTTCCAAAGTGAAGAAAGCACTATGAAACTGTAAGTTTCAGAAAAAGTCACCTCCTCTCGCCTCATAACTTCCAAAGTGAAGAAAGCACTATGAAACTGTATGTTTCAGAAAAAGTCACCTCCTCTCGCCTCATAACTTCCAAAGTGAAGAAAGCACTATGAAACTGTATGTTTCAGAAAAAGTCACCTCCTCTCGCCTCATAACTTCCAAAGTGAAGAAAGCACTATGAAACTGTATGTTTCAGAAAAAGTCACCTCCTCTCGCCTCATAACTTCCAAAGTGAAGAAAGCACTATGAAACTGTATGTTTCAGAAAATGTCAGAATGGCGAATCCGCCTTTGATGCTCTCTTGATTTTGAATTTTTTTTTTTTTTTTTTTTAACATTTCCCTAATTAAAAAAGAATAAAAGTAGTTAAATAGAAGCTTTTCATATGCCACAGAAATACTGGATATGCGCTAACTAGTGGCAAACGTACCATAGGTTCACCATCTCTGCCCTAAAACCATTTAAGTTGCAATTTAGTATTGTAAAGTACGAATATTGTGTCAAATTTATGGCGGGGGATTCAATATTTTTTGCCACCTATGTGTGTATTTTAACTTTATGAAGATGCATGATAAAACAAATTATTTTACTTTAACACATTATTTCCAGCTGTACACAGTAAAAAAGGAATATGTCTAAAATGTTACTCAAAAATACGCTAACTCATTAAAAAAAAAAAATATCCCCCTACAGCCAACGGGATACAAACGTTTAGTACTTATTAATAATGAATAATTGTAGAAAAAAAAATTTATTCAAATTTTTATGAGACGATATTAAATGAAAAGGTGTACTTTGATCACACAAGCCTGCTTATGTATGTGTAACGCTAAAACAAACTAAAATGTCATTTAATGTTATGTTTCAAATCCTCAGTTTTGTCATTAAAATGATTTGCAAATAGAAGAACTGGAGAGCTAGCTACAAACTTTAATTAGCGTACTTTTAGGTAAATAGATTCTTTTACGAATCGATTAATTCATTTTAATTCATTCTCGAAATTTCAGTTTTCCAAACGAAAAACTAAAATTATAAAACTGTTAAGATCAATTCTAACAAAAAATGGCAACAATCCCTCTCATTTTTTTTCGTTGATCCTGAATAAAAATGTTCTAATCTAAAATTAGAAAAAGAATTTTATCATACATGATTTGCCTACAAAAAATCCGAATTTTTTTATTATTATTTAAATATAACATGTGTTTAACAAACATTAATAAAGATAGACACGACAGCATCTCTGATTTTACTTGAATTCTACTCACCAATAAATAATTTTACCGAAATGTTTTTTACATAATTCTTATTAAAATTTTTTTATATATATATTTTTTATACAAATGTTCAAGGGAGAACACATTAAGCTTTAAATTGAAAGTAGCTGAATTTTACCTACATTTTTCGAAAAAGGTAAAAAGAATATCGTAATTACTGTTAAATATATAACCTAAACAATATTCAAAAATTGTATTTTTATTTTCAGAGATTTTATTCTGAAATATAAACGGCTAATTAAACATTTTAGAATTTGAATTTAGTCTAGGACTTTTTTTATTTATTTTTTTTAGTATATTTAAATTGGACTTCCTAATTTGTTCCATGAGATTTCCCAAAAGATTGGAACAAAACGTTCAAATGTATTGATATTTATATTACATGCTCTAAAATATACTTTTCTATTCAAATAAAATTAATTAGAAATCATTGAATTTTAGGACACCAAGTTATCAATAAAATTTATGAGAAAAACTATCAGCATTGCGTGCATATTTTTTGGATAACCCTTGTAGTTCATGAGTAAGGAAATGGGATTTTGATACAGAAAATGTTTAAATGCTTGAAAACTATTTTAAATATATAGAAAAATATGTTTAAATTAATTTAATCTATATTTTTCTTAAGATAATGGTTTTGTACGTTACATTTTGGACGAACACAAATTACTTTCTCGAAAAATATAGCTCTGTAATATAAGTTGCTGACATTTGTTAAGGATAGTATCAAGTAGAAATCCTATTTAAACTTTATATGTAAATATCTAGACATTATTAATTATTTTTCATTTACGTTATTCAGTTAATATCACGAATGTTCAAAATTGGCCAATTTGGTTGGAGAGATATATTTTTAGGTATTATATGGAAAACTTTTGTAATAATTTATTCCTTTCACTAAACAGAATTATAAATGCTGAAGTTTTTACTGTAAATTAAATTTAAAATTAATTGTTGTCAGTGTTTCAAGTGTTATGCTTTGATAATTCTCTAAATACTGCCAAATAATGAAAATAAATTTTCTTAGTATCAAATTATTTAAATACGCATAACATTTTTAATATTCTTATTTTTCTATAAGGCAGCCTTTTTTTTTAAAAAAAAAAGAGTAAGTAGTACGACCGTCATATATCGAATTTAAATTGAGATAAAACACAATTTTTAGAGACATTTTTTAAAAAAATTATATTTTTATGAAAAATATTATAATTTTGAAATTATTTTAATAAAATAAGAAGCAATGATAAAAATATTTCCCGATTGTGTTTTCTTTTAATGCATAAGATCCCAAAAAGTACTCTGTCACAGTTATTACTAATAATCAAAACAACTCAATTATTACTAAGATCGGATGATTTGATCGGATTTGAATCATCTTTATGAGTGTCATTATAACTTGTTAATAAATAATTGTAATTAAAATAATAGCTGCTTTTTCGGTAATTATGATTACTTGGAATCTTGAGCATTGATCAGTCACTGATTATTAACGTTGGAAGTAAGCCAGAAATAAAAAGATTTACCATTTTATCCTTGCATCATGTGACATCAGTTTTCTTTATTTTCCATCTAATTTTACTTCATAGTTAAATATATAATCTGTTTAGTTCAGTTTGTTTAATAACTTTCTTCATTTTATTAGAAAAACTAGATAAAATGAGTTTCTTTGTCCGTCATTGTAAATAAAACACTTTTGAAGTTGCTTTTGTGAGGATTCTACCATTATTGATCTCTAATCCTGTTAGGGGAATTATCTAAATCAGTTCAAAAGTTATTCAATAGTTATCTACTTTTTCTCGTTCGTGTTAAATAAAAAAAAACCTATTTTTAGGGGAAATGATTTAAAATGAGATCTTTATTAAATTAAAAAGGAGTTGTTTTGATACACTTTCTGGATAGAAAAAATTTTACTTATCGGTAATTTTTTGTTTTGTGTTGCTGGATGTATTTTAGAATTAAATAAACTCATTAAGCTACGGCTCTATTTTTAGGGGAATCTGAACACGGAATAATTGAGTAAGTCATTTTTAATATACGTAAAAAAAAAAAGAAGAAAAAAAAAAAAAAAAAAAAAAAAAAAAACAGTTTTATTTTGTGGAAAAAATAAGGCTAGATATTGAAAAAAATTCAAAAAAATAATATTTGGTAGGAAAATCAGCTTATCAAAACTTATTTTGTTTCAAAAATAAGTCTATATCATGAATAAGTTTGCCTATTGGACGATATGAAGAAATTTATGAGCTTGATTTATATTTCATCTAAAGAACATGCTAATTTTTTATGCAAATATATAAAAACATTTTATTTCAAAATAAAAGTTAAATTTTTTCGTTTTTTATTTTTATCATATTTATTTTGCAAATACTTGGAACTTTAGTTTCCGCCATGAAAGAGTAATTCAGAAATTTTGCATTGAGCGCATCACTAAACTAAGGCTCTGTCACAAATGCCCCTTTACTGATATACCCTTTCGAGCTATTATGAGAGATTTTGCTTATTACCTACAAATGCGATTTTTAGGAAAAATTCTGAAGTATTTTCGTAGATTGTCTTTCAAAAGAGATCATCCAGAAACGCAATAATGTGACTTTTTGCTGAAGAAAAAATATCATTCTACTCGTTTCAAAACTATTTTTTGGCTTTCATTTGAACTATCAACAAAATATGCTCTGTTGACTTGCAGGTGCAAAATTTTTTATCAAATTATTGGATTTTTTTACGCACTAGGACTTAATATATAAGTCAAGGGCTTTAACTTAAATAGACTAATTAATTGAAAGATATAACATTATAAGTTAAGAAATCAAATACAAAAATTAACTTTTTAGAAAAAAAAAATTTTTGACTGATTCTTGAACCTCAAATTAAATATAGGCCACAATCCTTTATTTTTTGTATTTTATCAATTCTCCAGAACTAATAAAGCGAATAAAAAATATTCGGATACAGATCTAAAACTTATCTAAAATAATGCTAAATTAAAAATCATTTCTTTATTACTTTATTTAATGATGGTCGAAAAAATTTTAAGATATACCAATTAGATTTAATAAATTTAAATGACAAAATTCGAAGGAAATTGGTTGAATAGTTCTCATAAAATAATAATTTAAAAATACGACTTTTTTTGTGATGGTGTAATTTTAAAAAGTGAAAATTTTCTTTCTCGCTCTCTCTCGACAAAATTGAACTGTATTTTATAATATTATATTCAAGTTTAAGCAAGTAAAGCATGTTAAAGCAAAACAGTTTTTATATTGTTTCTAGCATTCACAATCGTTCACATGAGGATTAAAAATGATTTTTTTGAGCATAGTATTAAAACTAGTTGAGGTACACGAATAATCATTAAACTCCCTCCTACAATATTTTAATTTTTAATATAGTTATTAATATACTTATAATATAATTTTATCTCCTAAAGGATACCTCAATTAAATATATTTTAAATTATATATACTTTATTTTAAGGGTTCTAATTATAGCTTTAAAATGTTTTTACTAGATAACTCTACAACTAATCGAATGAAGAATTTAGTAATATTAAGTATTTGGATCCAAAACTGCATTAAATAAAATACAAACACTTTTAAAACATTATTTAAAAAAAAACAAAAAAAAAACAGGTATTTTAGAATCATTTAGTTTTAGCACCCCTCCCAATCATATGCATTTTGTACAATACCCATCTTATGCATCAAGATTTTTTTTAAAAATTCATATGGATTAATTACAAATTTATGCAACCCTTTCTTTTCTAAAAAGATTATTATATTCCTTCCTATGGTATAGCGCAACATATAAAAAATTTCATATCGGTCGGAAATCCACTTGTATAGAAGTTTTGAAAAGCTAATAATTTGAACTATCTGCTTTGCATATATGTTCCTCTACTGTTTATAAAAGTAGTTTTCAACTAGGTTTAAAACTATTTTTAAAAATTCATATGGAATAATTACAAATTTATGCAACCCTTTCTTTTCTAAAAAGATTATTATATTCCTTCCTAGGGTATAGCGCAACATATAAAAAATGTCATATCGGTCGGAAATCCACTTGTATAGAATTTTTGAAAAGCTAATAATTTGAACTATCTGCTTTGCATAAATGTTCCTCTACTGTTTATAAAAGTAGTTTTCAACTAGGTTTAAAACTATTTTTAAAAATTCATATGGATTAATTACAAATTTATGCAACCCTTTCTTTTCTAAAAAGATTATTATATTCCTTCCTAGGGTATAGCGCAACATATAAAAAATTTCATATCGGTCAGAAATCCACTTGTATAGAATTTTTGAAAAGCTAATAATTTGAACTATCTGCTTTGCATAAATGTTCCTCTACTGTTTATAAAAGTAGTTTTCAACTAGGTTTAAAACTATTTTTAAAAATTCATATGGATTAATTACAAATTTATGCAACCCTTTCTTTTCTAAAAAGATTATTATATTCCTTCCTAGGGTATAGCGCAAGATATAAAAAATTTCATATCGGTCGGAAATCCACTTGTATAGAATATTTGAAAAGCTAATAATTTGAACTATCTGCTTTGCATAAATGTTCCTCTACTGTTTATAAAAGTAGTTTTCAACTAGGTTTAAAACTATTTTTAAAAATTCATATGGATTAATTACAAATTTATGCAACCCTTTCTTTTCTAAAAAGATTATTATATTCCTTCCTAGGGTATAGCGCAACATATAAAAAATTTCATATCGGTCGGAAATCCACTTGTATAGAATTTTTGAAAAGCTAATAATTTGAACTGTCTGCTTTGCATAAATGTTCCTCTACTGTTTATAAAAGTAGTTTTCAACTAGGTTTAAAACTATTTTTAAAAATTCATGTGGATTAATTACAAATTTATGCAACCCTTTCTTTCTAAAAAGATTATTATATTCCTTCCTAGGGTATAGCGCAACATATAAAAAATTTCATATCGGTCGGAAATCCACTTGTATAGAATTTTTGAAAAGCTAATAATTTGAACTATATGCTTTGCATAAATGTTCCTCTACTGTTTATAAAAGTAGTTTTCAACTAGGTTTAAAACTATTTTTAAGGGGACACGGGACCTTTCAAGTGAAAATTTATAAAAACTTATTTTTTAATTTAATTCTACTTTTATGAGCATACTTTATTTATTTTTTAGCTTATATTAGGAAATAGGCTAAGTAAAAACAATTTTGGCCATAATTTTTTCAAATATTTTACAAAATATGAAAATTTTGAAAAAATACAAAAATTGTCCCTTGCGTCTGAAATTTCATCCAAATAATTTAAAAAATTTTCTATACATAGATAATGATGATATAAAGACTCTCTAGCATCAGTTACTGCTTCACTTGAACAGAGTTTGAGAAAAGAAATTTTTTTTAGTTCCGACGCTGTTTTTTTGAAAATTTTCATTTCCTCCTACAGTTAAAGTTGTATAAAAAACTTTCTAATTAATATTTTATGAAAACAATGCTACATTGTTTTTATAACAGTCATATGAAGCAAATGAAAAATTTTCAGGCAAAATTTTCAAATATTCAGACGCGAGGGACAAAATATAGAAGTAAATTATGTAAAAAAAGTTAACGGAGAAAAACTACTTTTTTGTGTAAACTAACTAAAACTCGCTCTAATAGCTATAATATCATGCTTAAAATATAAAAGTAACTTCCAATGCATTCTTAATATAATAAATGCTAATTATTACAAATACAAACGATTTTTATATAAAAATATTGTTCGTTATGCATCATATCAATATGTCATACGTAACCTTAAAACAAAGAAAAAAGATTGTTTTTGTGTGCATAAAAATTACACTAAAAACATTATTCACTATAATTTTAATAAGACAAATAATATATTTGATATATAAAAAATGATTTGATAAATAAAAAAATTATTGACATTGACATAGGAAAAGCATCGATTATTCAGAATTTCGATAACATGCTAAAAATTTCATACATTTCAATTTAAAAAAATTTTTAAAATGTGCCCACAATTAGTTTTAAAATTCACCAGCACCATATGTTTGCCCTTCGCTTTTTTTAATTTTTTTGTCAACATTTTTTTTGCAAAATTTTTTTTCTTTCGCAGCTTTTTTGAAAGCGCTGGTTTGTTTCCTGACACTTTGCTTTACACGTCTCGAGTCAATGTTTTCAGCAACTTTTAATGAAGTGAGATTCCCTTTTACAGTTGCAGCAACAACACTTCCCATATTGTATCTGCTGGTTGCATCCGTCACTGCCATCTCAAGGCGGCGCTTGCTGACAAACACTTCTTTTGGACAATGCTGCCATATTACACTGTGCAAACTTTCGTTTGCATTTTGAGTTTGCCCTGAGGTACAGCGCTTCAACAAATCATCACATGCCAATCGTTGATATATTGGCATGATTTTGACTAGTATGTCACTGTTTAGGGAAGCTTTCATCGTTGAATGACTTGGTGCTTTTTGCCCAAGGGCTTTTGCACGATTGTAGAAACACCAAGAGCTTTCTCCTTGTGGGCACTTGAAATGTTTTGGCTTCGTGTCCGTTGACGAGCAATGATATAGAGAATCAAAAATCGATGATTTCATTGCGTCGACATTCGGAGCATTAGTCGTGATAGCTCGCCTGTAATAATTAGTGAGCCTTGATATAAGAGCATCTGTCAAGTGCCCTTTTCGCTTCCCCCCCAATGTTTCACCCTTCACTTTACATTCTTTAACTTTATTACGAAGCGCTGTACCTAGTCTTTTTGCCACGTGATTCACGCACTCTTCCTTCTCAACATCAATTCCATCATACACATCCATTTTTTTTAGATGCAAAAATGTTTTAGAGTCCCCATCAGAAAGAAGAGTTGTGTACCGCATTTTGCATTCAGTAACGGAACGACCCCACAAAATTTCCGCCGCAGACATTTCCATGGCATTTGAAGAACCTTCAAAGTTTTTTTCACAAAGACCCGAACTTTTGTGACCTTCATACCATATCTGATACTCAGGTGAAGTGATTTTAAGTTCACTTTTTGAAACTTCGCACAAATGGCAATATTTCGACAGAATTTCAAAGTCAATCACCAAACCAGTCAATATGTCAATAACGCAGCTAATGCCATACAATGAGCAATGACCACGTTTCTGCCACGTACCGTCGAAAGATACACCAACATTTATTACATTATCCATAGCATCATCTTTATCACTGTCACACAGTTTTTTATATTCTGCTATTATTTTGTCTCTACTTTTACAAAGAACATCAGACTTGAAAGTCTTGTTTTCCTCCGCTAAACATTTCACATTCGAATCAAATGTCTTGCGATCCATTGGGTTGAGACCCATATTGGCAGTAATTTTTTCTAGCGCGGAAAAGCCTTTTCCAACACTCAGAAAAGCAGCAACAACATCTTTATTCAGAGAAAATTTTCTTTGACCCGTTACACGGGGGCTGGAAAAAGAACTGCTTTACTCACTTTTGCAGTTGTCACAAAAAATATTCAGCTTTGCTGCTAAACCGAATTCTGTTGTTTTATGCACATTCAAGCAATGCTGCTCACAGTGAGTACATTTGAGTTCTTTCAGTAGATCTGGCCACACTACATCTGATACAATAGTTGTGGTGGAACATGAAGGTGCATCATCTAACAATGGCATTTCATCAGAAAAAAGTTTCAGTTTCTTTTGAGTTCTAGACTCATTTAGATTGTTGTCACTAGTATCAACTGAACAAGAAGTATCAGAAGACTTGTTCCATCTCTTTTTTGCTCTTTCAATAGCAAGTTGCTTCTTTTTAGATGAACGAGATGTTGACTTATGCCATCTCGAACTTATTTTATCCATAGCTCAAAGAAAAACAAGAGCAAAAAAATAACAAAAAAACTAACAAAACTACAGCAAAAAAAGCTAACAAAAAAAAAGATAACGAAAATATAATAAAAATAAAACAAAACAACGGAAAAAATCAACAAATAAGATATTTTATACGAGTTCGAAAATGATAGCAAACGTCGCAAAAAAAAACATAAACAAATGCGAAAATGTAAACAGAAGTACGGTTAAAGTTAATTTCGTGTTGCCAAACAGTGTCACATTATACTAATTAAAAAATATTTTTTAGAAATATTGATTTGAACAGAAAAAAATATCAAAATAATCTTGATAACTACAATGTAAACAAACAGACAACTTATGGAACGTCAAAAGTGCCACGCCCACTTTTTAGAAAAATAGCTATAAAATCATAAAAAATCATCGTATCGAAAAAATTTGAACAACACGTGATTCAGATTGACTTTCTTTACATTTTTAACGAAAAAAAAATATTTCGAAAATTTTATGATTTCAAGGTCCCGTGTCCCCTTAAAAATTCATATGGATTAATTACAAATTTATGCAACCCTTTCTTTTCTAAAAAGATTATTATATTCCTTCCTAGGGTATAGCGCAACATATAAAAAATTTCATATCGGTCGGAAATCCACTTGTATAGAATTTTTGAAAAGCTAATAATTTGAACTATCTGCTTTGCATAAATGTTCCTCTACTGTTTATAAAGGAGTTTTCAACTAGGTTTAAAACTATTTTTAAAAATTCATATGGATTAATTACAAATTTATGCAACCCTTTCTTTTCTAAAAAGATTATTATATTCCTTCCTAGGGTATAGCGGCAACATATAAAAAATTTCATATCGGTCGGAAATCCACTTGTATAGAATTTTTGAAAAGCTAATAATTTGAACTATCTGCTTTGCATAAATGTTCCTCTACTGTTTATAAAAGTAGTTTTCAACTAGGTTTAAAACTATTTTTAAAAATTCATATGGATTAATTACAAATTTATTCAACCCTTTCTTTTCTAAAAAGATTATTATATTCCTTCCTAGGGTATAGCGCAACATATAAAAAATTTCATATCGGTCGGAAATCAACTTGTATAGAATTTTTGAAAAGCTAATAATTTGAACTATCTGATTTGCATAAATGTTCCTCTACTGTTTATAAAAGTAGTTTTCAACTAGGTTTAAAACTATTTTTAAAAATTCATATGGATTATTTACAAATTTATGCAACCCTTTCTTTTCTAAAAAGATTATTATATTCCTTCCTAGGGTATGGCGCAACATATAAAAAATTTCATATCGGTCGGAAATCCACTTGTATAGAATTTTTGAAAAGCTAATAATTTGAACTATCTGCTTTGCATAAATGTTCCTCTACTGTTTATAAAAGTAGTTTTCAACTAGGTTTAAAACTATTTTTAAAAATTCATATGGATTAATTACAAATTTATGCAACCCTTTCTTTTCTAAAAAGATTATTATATTCCTTCCTAGGGTATAGCGCAACATATAAAAAATTTCATATCGGTCGGAAATCCACTTGTATAGAATTTTTGAAAAGCTAATAATTTGAACTATCTGCTTTGCATAAATGTTCCTCTACTGTTTATAAAAGTAGTTTTCAACTAGGTTTAAAACTATTTTTAAAAATTCATATGGATTAATTACAAATTTATGCAACCCTTTCTTTTCTAAAAAGATTATTATATTCCTTCCTAGGGTATAGCGCAACATATAAAAAATTTCATATCGGTCGGAAATCCACTTGTAGAGAATTTTTGAAAAGCAAATAATTTGAACTATCTGCTTTGCATAAATGTTCCTCTACTGTTTATAAAAGTAGTTTTCAACTAGGTTTAAAACTATTTTTAAAAATTCATATGGATTAATTACAAATTTATGCAACCCTTTCTTTTCTAAAAAGATTATTATATTCCTTCCTAGGGTATAGCGGCAACATATAAAAAATTTCATATCGGTCGGAAATCCACTTGTATAGAATTTTTGAAAAGCTAATAATTTGAACTATCTGCTTTGCATAAATGTTCCTCTACTGTTTATAAAAGTAGTTTTAAACTAGGTTTAAAACCATTTTTAAAAATTCATATGGATTAATTACAAATTTATTCAACCCTTTCTTTTCTAAAAAGATTATTATATTCCTTCCTAGGGTATAGCGCAACATATAAAAAATTTCATATCGGTCGGAAATCAACTTGTATAGAATTTTTGAAAAGCTAATAATTTGAACTATCTGCTTTGCATAAATGTTCCTCTACTGTTTATAAAAGTAGTTTTCAACTAGGTTTAAAACTATTTTTAAAAATTCATATGGATTATTTACAAATTTATGCAACCCTTTCTTTTCTAAAAAGATTATTATATTCCTTCCTAGGGTATAGCGCAACATATAAAAAATTTCATATCGGTCGGAAATCCACTTGTATAGAATTTTTGAAAAGCTAATAATTGGAACTATCTGCTTTGCATAAATGTTCCTCTACTGTTTATAAAAGTAGTTTTCAACTAGGTTTAAAACTATTTTTAAAAATTCATATGGATTAATTACAAATTTATTCAACCCTTTCTTTTCTAAAAAGATTATTATATTCCTTCCTAGGGTATAGCGCAACATATAAAAAATTTCATATCGGTCGGAAATCCACTTGTATAGAATTTTTGAAAAGCTAATAATTTGAACTATCTGCTTTGCATAAATGTTCCTCTACTGTTTATAAAAGTAGTTTTCAACTAGGTTTAAAACTATTTTTAAAAATTTATATGGATTAATTACAAATTTATGCAACCCTTTCTTTTCTAAAAAGATTATTATATTCCTTCCTAGGGTAAAGCGCAACATATAAAAAATTTCATATCGGTCGGAAATCAACTTGTATAGAATTTTTGAAAAGCTAATAATTTGAACTATCTGCTTTGCATAAATGTTCCTCTACTGTTTATAAAAGTAGTTTTCAACTAGGTTTAAAACTATTTTTAAAAATTCATATGGATTAATTACAAATTTATGCAACCCTTTCTTTTCTAAAAAGATTATTATATTCCTTCCGAGGGTATAGCGCAACATACAAAAAATTTCATATTGGTCGGAAATCCACTTGTATAGAATTTTTGAAAAGCTAATAATTTGAACTATCTGCTTTGCATAAATGTTCCTCTACTGTTTATAAAAGTAGTTTTCAACTAGGTTTAAAACTATTTTTAAAAATTCATATGGATTAATTACAAATTTATGCAACCCTTTCTTTTCTAAAAAGATTATTATATTCCTTCCTAGGGTATAGCGCAACATATAAAAAATTTCATATCGGTCGGAAATCCACTTGTATAGAATTTTTGAAAAGCTAATAATTTGAACTGTCTGCTTTGCATAAATGTTCCTCTACTGTTTATAAAAGTAGTTTTCAACTAGGTTTAAAACTATTTTTAAAAATTCATGTGGATTAATTACAAATTTATGCAACCCTTTCTTTCTAAAAAGATTATTATATTCCTTCCTAGGGTATAGCGCAACATATAAAAAATTTCATATCGGTCGGAAATCCACTTGTATAGAATTTTTGAAAAGCTAATAATTTGAACTATATGCTTTGCATAAATGTTCCTCTACTGTTTATAAAAGTAGTTTTCAACTAGGTTTAAAACTATTTTTAAGGGGACACGGGACCTTTCAAGTGAAAATTTATAAAAACTTATTTTTTAATTTAATTCTACTTTTATGAGCATACTTTATTTATTTTTTAGCTTATATTAGGAAATAGGCTAAGTAAAAACAATTTTGGCCATAATTTTTTCAAATATTTTACAAAATATGAAAATTTTGAAAAAATACAAAAATTGTCCCTTGCGTCTGAAATTTCATCCAAATAATTTAAAAAATTTTCTATACATAGATAATGATGATATAAAGACTCTCTAGCATCAGTTACTGCTTCACTTGAACAGAGTTTGAGAAAAGAAATTTTTTTTAGTTCCGACGCTGTTTTTTTAAAAATTTTCATTTCCTCCTACAGTTAAAGTTGTATAAAAAACTTTCTAATTAATATTTTATGAAAACAATGCTACATTGTTTTTATAACAGTCATATGAAGCAAATGAAAAATTTTCAGGCAAAATTTTCAAATATTCAGACGCGAGGGACAAAATATAGAAGTAAATTATGCAAAAAAAGTTAACGGAGAAAAACTACTTTTTTGTGTAAACTAACTAAAACTCGCTCTAATAGCTATAATATCATGCTTAAAATATAAAAGTAACTTCCAATGCATTCTTAATATAATAAATGCTAATTATTACAAATACAAACGATTTTTATATAAAAATATTGTTCGTTATGCATCATATCAATATGTCATACGTAACCTTAAAACAAAGAAAAAAGATTGTTTTTGTGTGCATAAAAATTACACTAAAAACATTATTCACTATAATTTTAATAAGACAAATAATATATTTGATATATAAAAAATGATTTGATAAATAAAAAAATTATTGACATTGACATAGGAAAAGCATCGATTATTCAGAATTTCGATAACATGCTAAAAATTTCATACATTTCAATTTAAAAAAATTTTAAAATGTGCCCACAATTAGTTTTAAAATTCACCAGCACCATATGTTTGCCCTTCGCTTTTTTTAATTTTTTTGTCAACATTTTTTTTGCAAAATTTTTTTTCTTTCGCAGCTTTTTTGAAAGCGCTGGTTTGTTTCCTGACACTTTGCTTTACACGTCTCGAGTCAATGTTTTCAGCAACTTTTAATGAAGTGAGATTCCCTTTTACAGTTGCAGCAACAACACTTCCCATATTGTATCTGCTGGTTGCATCCGTCACTGCCATCTCAAGGCGGCGCTTGCTGACAAACACTTCTTTTGGACAATGCTGCCATATTACACTGTGCAAACTTTCGTTTGCATTTTGAGTTTGCCCTGAGGTACAGCGCTTCAACAAATCATCACATGCCAATCGTTGATATATTGGCATGATTTTGACTAGTATGTCACTGTTTAGGGAAGCTTTCATCGTTGAATGACTTGGTGCTTTTTGCCCAAGGGCTTTTGCACGATTGTAGAAACACCAAGAGCTTTCTCCTTGTGGGCACTTGAAATGTTTTGGCTTCGTGTCCGTTGACGAGCAATGATATAGAGAATCAAAAATCGATGATTTCATTGCGTCGACATTCGGAGCATTAGTCGTGATAGCTCGCCTGTAATAATTAGTGAGCCTTGATATAAGAGCATCTGTCAAGTGCCCTTTTCGCTTCCCCCCCAATGTTTCACCCTTCACTTTACATTCTTTAACTTTATTACGAAGCGCTGTACCTAGTCTTTTTGCCACGTGATTCACGCACTCTTCCTTCTCAACATCAATTCCATCATACACATCCATTTTTTTTAGATGCAAAAATGTTTTAGAGTCCCCATCAGAAAGAAGAGTTGTGTACCGCATTTTGCATTCAGTAACGGAACGACCCCACAAAATTTCCGCCGCAGACATTTCCATGGCATTTGAAGAACCTTCAAAGTTTTTTTCACAAAGACCCGAACTTTTGTGACCTTCATACCATATCTGATACTCAGGTGAAGTGATTTTAAGTTCACTTTTTGAAACTTCGCACAAATGGCAATATTTCGACAGAATTTCAAAGTCAATCACCAAACCAGTCAATATGTCAATAACGCAGCTAATGCCATACAATGAGCAATGACCACGTTTCTGCCACGTACCGTCGAAAGATACACCAACATTTATTACATTATCCATAGCATCATCTTTATCACTGTCACACAGTTTTTTATATTCTGCTATTATTTTGTCTCTACTTTTACAAAGAACATCAGACTTGAAAGTCTTGTTTTCCTCCGCTAAACATTTCACATTCGAATCAAATGTCTTGCGATCCATTGGGTTGAGACCCATATTGGCAGTAATTTTTTCTAGCGCGGAAAAGCCTTTTCCAACACTCAGAAAAGCAGCAACAACATCTTTATTCAGAGAAAATTTTCTTTGACCCGTTACACGGGGGCTGGAAAAAGAACTGCTTTACTCACTTTTGCAGTTGTCACAAAAAATATTCAGCTTTGCTGCTAAACCGAATTCTGTTGTTTTATGCACATTCAAGCAATGCTGCTCACAGTGAGTACATTTGAGTTCTTTCAGTAGATCTGGCCACACTACATCTGATACAATAGTTGTGGTGGAACATGAAGGTGCATCATCTAACAATGGCATTTCATCAGAAAAAAGTTTCAGTTTCTTTTGAGTTCTAGACTCATTTAGATTGTTGTCACTAGTATCAACTGAACAAGAAGTATCAGAAGACTTGTTCCATCTCTTTTTTGCTCTTTCAATAGCAAGTTGCTTCTTTTTAGATGAACGAGATGTTGACTTATGCCATCTCGAACTTATTTTATCCATAGCTCAAAGAAAAACAAGAGCAAAAAAATAACAAAAAAACTAACAAAACTACAGCAAAAAAAGCTAACAAAAAAAAAGATAACGAAAATATAATAAAAATAAAACAAAACAACGGAAAAAATCAACAAATAAGATATTTTATACGAGTTCGAAAATGATAGCAAACGTCGCAAAAAAAAACATAAACAAATGCGAAAATGTAAACAGAAGTACGGTTAAAGTTAATTTCGTGTTGCCAAACAGTGTCACATTATACTAATTAAAAAATATTTTTTAGAAATATTGATTTGAACAGAAAAAAATATCAAAATAATCTTGATAACTACAATGTAAACAAACAGACAACTTATGGAACGTCAAAAGTGCCACGCCCACTTTTTAGAAAAATAGCTATAAAATCATAAAAAATCATCGTATCGAAAAAATTTGAACAACACGTGATTCAGATTGACTTTCTTTACATTTTTAACGAAAAAAAAATATTTCGAAAATTTTATGATTTCAAGGTCCCGTGTCCCCTTAAAAATTCATATGGATTAATTACAAATTTATGCAACCCTTTCTTTTCTAAAAAGATTATTATATTCCTTCCTAGGGTATAGCGCAACATATAAAAAATTTCATATCGGTCGGAAATCCACTTGTATAGAATTTTTGAAAAGCTAATAATTTGAACTATCTGCTTTGCATAAATGTTCCTCTACTGTTTATAAAGGAGTTTTCAACTAGGTTTAAAACTATTTTTAAAAATTCATATGGATTAATTACAAATTTATGCAACCCTTTCTTTTCTAAAAAGATTATTATATTCCTTCCTAGGGTATAGCGGCAACATATAAAAAATTTCATATCGGTCGGAAATCCACTTCTATAGAATTTTTGAAAAGCTAATAATTTGAACTATCTGCTTTGCATAAATGTTCCTCTACTGTTTATAAAAGTAGTTTTCAACTAGGTTTAAAACTATTTTTAAAAATTCATATGGATTAATTACAAATTTATTCAACCCTTTCTTTTCTAAAAAGATTATTATATTCCTTCCTAGGGTATAGCGCAACATATAAAAAATTTCATATCGGTCGGAAATCAACTTGTATAGAATTTTTGAAAAGCTAATAATTTGAACTATCTGCTTTGCATAAATGTTCCTCTACTGTTTATAAAAGTAGTTTTCAACTAGGTTTAAAACTATTTTTAAAAATTCATATGGATTATTTACAAATTTATGCAACCCTTTCTTTTCTAAAAAGATTATTATATTCCTTCCTAGGGTATGGCGCAACATATAAAAAATTTCATATCGGTCGGAAATCCACTTGTATAGAATTTTTGAAAAGCTAATAATTTGAACTATCTGCTTTGCATAAATGTTCCTCTACTGTTTATAAAAGTAGTTTTCAACTAGGTTTAAAACTATTTTTAAAAATTCATATGGATTAATTACAAATTTATGCAACCCTTTCTTTTCTAAAAAGATTATTATATTCCTTCCTAGGGTATAGCGCAACATATAAAAAATTTCATATCGGTCGGAAATCCACTTGTATAGAATTTTTGAAAAGCTAATAATTTGAACTATCTGCTTTGCATAAATGTTCCTCTACTGTTTATAAAAGTAGTTTTCAACTAGGTTTAAAACTATTTTTAAAAATTCATATGGATTAATTACAAATTTATGCAACCCTTTCTTTTCTAAAAAGATTATTATATTCCTTCCTAGGGTATAGCGCAACATATAAAAAATTTCATATCGGTCGGAAATCCACTTGTAGAGAATTTTTGAAAAGCAAATAATTTGAACTATCTGCTTTGCATAAATGTTCCTCTACTGTTTATAAAAGTAGTTTTCAACTAGGTTTAAAACTATTTTTAAAAATTCATATGGATTAATTACAAATTTATGCAACCCTTTCTTTTCTAAAAAGATTATTATATTCCTTCCTAGGGTATAGCGGCAACATATAAAAAATTTCATATCGGTCGGAAATCCACTTGTATAGAATTTTTGAAAAGCTAATAATTTGAACTATCTGCTTTGCATAAATGTTCCTCTACTGTTTATAAAAGTAGTTTTAAACTAGGTTTAAAACCATTTTTAAAAATTCATATGGATTAATTACAAATTTATTCAACCCTTTCTTTTCTAAAAAGATTATTATATTCCTTCCTAGGGTATAGCGCAACATATAAAAAATTTCATATCGGTCGGAAATCAACTTGTATAGAATTTTTGAAAAGCTAATAATTTGAACTATCTGCTTTGCATAAATGTTCCTCTACTGTTTATAAAAGTAGTTTTCAACTAGGTTTAAAACTATTTTTAAAAATTCATATGGATTATTTACAAATTTATGCAACCCTTTCTTTTCTAAAAAGATTATTATATTCCTTCCTAGGGTATAGCGCAACATATAAAAAATTTCATATCGGTCGGAAATCCACTTGTATAGAATTTTTGAAAAGCTAATAATTGGAACTATCTGCTTTGCATAAATGTTCCTCTACTGTTTATAAAAGTAGTTTTCAACTAGGTTTAAAACTATTTTTAAAAATTCATATGGATTAATTACAAATTTATTCAACCCTTTCTTTTCTAAAAAGATTATTTTATTCCTTCCTAGGGTATAGCGCAACATATAAAAAATTTCATATCGGTCGGAAATCCACTTGTATAGAATTTTTGAAAAGCTAATAATTTGAACTATCTGCTTTGCATAAATGTTCCTCTACTGTTTATAAAAGTAGTTTTCAACTAGGTTTAAAACTATTTTTAAAAATTTATATGGATTAATTACAAATTTATGCAACCCTTTCTTTTCTAAAAAGATTATTATATTCCTTCCTAGGGTAAAGCGCAACATATAAAAAATTTCATATCGGTCGGAAATCAACTTGTATAGAATTTTTGAAAAGCTAATAATTTGAACTATCTGCTTTGCATAAATGTTCCTCTACTGTTTATAAAAGTAGTTTTCAACTAGGTTTAAAACTATTTTTAAAAATTCATATGGATTAATTACAAATTTATGCAACCCTTTCTTTTCTAAAAAGATTATTATATTCCTTCCGAGGGTATAGCGCAACATACAAAAAATTTCATATTGGTCGGAAATCCACTTGTATAGAATTTTTGAAAAGCTAATAATTTGAACTATCTGCTTTGCATAAATGTTCCTCTACTGTTTATAAAAGTAGTTTTCAACTAGGTTTAAAACTATTTTTAAAAATTCATATGGATTAATTACAAATTTATTCAACCCTTTCTTTTCTAAAAAGATTATTATATTCCTTCCTAGGAAATAGCGCAACATATAAAAAATTTCATATCGGTCGGAAATCAACTTGTATAGAATTTTTGAAAAGCTAATAATTTGAACTATCTGCTTTGCATAAATGTTCCTCTACTGTTTGTAAAAGTAGTTTTCAACTAGGTTTAAAACTATTTTTAAAAATTCATATGGATTATTTACAAATTTATGCAACCCTTTCTTTTCTAAAAAGATTATTATATTCCTTCCTAGGGTATAGCGCAACATATAAAAAATTTCATATCGGTCGGAAATCCACTTGTATAGAATTTTTGAAAAGCTAATAATTTGAATTATCTGCTTTGCATAAATGTTCCTCTACTGTTTATAAAAGTAGTTTTCAACTAGGTTTAAAACTATTTTTAAAAATTCATATGGATTAATTACAAATTTATGCAACCCTTTCTTTTCTAAAAAGATTATTATATTCCTTCCTAGGGTATAGCGCAACATATAAAAAATTTCATATCGGTCGGAAATCCACTTGTATAGAATTTTTGAAAAGCTAATAATTTGAACTATCTGCTTTGCATAAATGTTCGTCTACTGTTTATAAAAGTAGTTTTCAACTAGATTTAAAACTATTTTTTAAAATTCATATGGATTATTTACAAATTTATGCAACCCTTTCTTTTCTAAAAAGATTATTATATTCCTTCCTAGGGTATAGCGCAACATTTAAAAAATTTCATATCGGTCGGAAATCCACTTGTATAGAATTTTTGAAAAGCTAATAATTTGAACAATCTGCTTTGCATAAATGTTCCTCTACTGTTTATAAAAGTAGTTGTCAACTAGGTTTAAAACTATTTTTAAAAATTCATATGGATTAATTACAAATTGATGCAACCCTTTCTTTTCTAAAAAGATTATTATATTCCTTCCTAGGGTATAGTGCAACATATAAAAAATTTCATATCGGTCGGAAATCCACTTGTATAGAATTTTTGAAAAGCTAATAATTTGAACTATCTGCTTTGCATAAATGTTCCTCTACTGTTTATAAAAGTAGTTTTCAACTAGGTTTAAAACTATTTTTAAAAATTCATATGGATTAATTACAAATTTATTCAACCCTTTCTTTTCTAAAAAGATTATTATATTCCTTCCTAGGGTATAGCGCAACATATAAAAAATTTCATATCGGTCGGAAATCATCTTGTATAGAATTTTTGAAAAGCTAATAATTTGAACTATCTGCTTTGCATAAATGTTCCTCTACTGTTTATAAAAGTAGTTTTCAACTAGGTTTAAAACTATTTTTAAAAATTCATATGGATTAATTACAAATTTATGCAACCCTTTCTTTTCTAAAAAGATTATTATATTCCTTCCGAGGGTATAGCGCAACATACAAAAAATTTCATATTGGTCGGAAATCCACTTGTATAGAATTTTTGAAAAGCTAATAATTTGAACTATCTGCTTTGCATAAATGTTCCTCTACTGTTTATAAAAGTAGTTTTCAACTAGGTTTAAAACTATTTTTAAAAATTTATATGGATTAATTACAAATTTATGCAACCCTTTCTTTTCTAAAAAGATTATTATATTCCTTCCTAGGGTAAAGCGCAACATATAAAAAATTTCATATCGGTCGGAAATCCACTTGTATAGAATTTTTGAAAAGCTAATAATTAGAACTATCTGGTTTGCATAAATGTTCCTCTACTGTTTATAAAAGTAGTTTTCAACTAGGTTTAAAACTATTTTTAAAAATTCATATGGATTAATTACAAATTTATGCAACCCTTTCTTTTCTAAAAAGATTATTATATTCCTTCCTAGGGTGTAGCGGCAACATATAAAAAATTTCATATCGGTCGGAAATCCACTTGTATAGAATTTTTGAAAAGCTAATAATTTGAACTATCTGCTTTGCATAAATGTTCCTCTACTGTTTATAAAAGTAGTTTTCAACTAGGTTTAAAACTATTTTTAAAAATTCATATGGATTAATTACAAATTTATGCAACCCTTTCTTTTCTAAAAAGATTATTATATTCCTTCCTAGGGTATAGCGCAACATATAAAAAATTTCATATCGGTCGGAAATCCACTTGTATAGAATTTTTGAAAAGCTAATAATTTGAACTATCTGCTTTGCATAAATGTTCGTCTACTGTTTATAAAAGTAGTTTTCAACTAGATTTAAAACTATTTTTAAAAATTCATATGGATTAATTACAAATTTATGCAACCCTTTCTTTTCTAAAAAGAATATTATATTCTTTCCTAGGGTACAGCGCAACATATAAAAAATTTCATATCAGTCGGAATTCCACTTGTATAGAATTTTTGAAAAGCTAATAATTTGAACTATCTGCTTTGCATAAATGTTCCTCTACTGTTTATAAAAGTAGTTTTCAACTAGGTTTAAAACTATTTTTAAAAATTCATATGGATTAATTACAAATTTATGCAACCCTTTCTTTTCTAAAAAGATTATTATATTCCTTCCTAGGGTATAACGCAACATATAAAAAATTTCATATCGGTCGGAAATCCACTTGTATAGAATTTTTGAAAAGCTAATAATTTGAACTATCTGCTTTGCATAAATGTTCCTCTACTGTTTATAAAAGTAGTTTTCAACTAGGTTTAAAACTATTTTTAAAAATTCATATGGATTAATTACAAATTTATGCAACCCTTTCTTTTCTAAAAAGATTATTATATTCCTTCCAAGGGTATAGCGCAACATATAAAAAATTTCATATCGGTCGGAAATCCACTTGTATAGAATTTTTGAAAAGCTAATAATTTGAACTATCTGCTTTGCATAAATGTTCCTCTACTGTTTATAAAAGTAGTTTTCAACTAGGTTTAAAACTATTTTTAAAAATTCATATGGATTAATTACAAATTTATGCAACCCTTTCTTTTCTAAAAAGATTATTATATTCCTTCCTAGGTTATAGCGCAACATATAAAAAATTTCATATCGGTCGGAAATCCACTTGTATAGAATTTTTGAAAAGCTAATAATTTGAACTATCTGCTTTGCATAAATGTTCCTCTACTGTTTATAAAAGTAGTTTTCAACTAGGTTTAAAACTATTTTTAAAAATTCATATGGATTAATTACAAATTTATTCAACCCTTTCTTTTCTAAAAAGATTATTATATTCCTTCCGAGGGTATAGCGCAACATACAAAAAATTTCATATTGGTCGGAAATCCACTTGTATAGAATTTTTGAAAAGCTAATAATTTGAACTATCTGCTTTGCATAAATGTTCCTCTACTGTTTATAAAAGTAGTTTTCAACTAGGTTTAAAACTATTTTTAAAAATTCATATGGATTAATTACAAATTTATGCAACCCTTTCTTTTCTAAAAAGATTATTATATTCCTTCCAAGGGTATAGCGCAACATATAAAAAATTTCATATCGGTCGGAAATCCACTTGTATAGAATTTTTGAAAAGCTAATAATTTGAACTATCTGCTTTGCATAAATGTTCCTCTACTGTTTATAAAAGTAGTTTTCAACTAGGTTTAAAACTATTTTTAAAAATTCATATGGATTAATTACAAATTTATGCAACCCTTTCTTTTCTAAAAAGATTATTATATTCCTTCCAAGGGTATAGCGCAACATATAAAAAATTTCATATCGGTCGGAAATCCACTTGTATAGAATTTTTGAAAAGCTAATAATTTGAACTATCTGCTTTGCATAAATGTTCCTCTACTGTTTATAAAAGTAGTTTTCAACTAGGTTTAAAACTATTTTTAAAAATTCATATGGATTAATTACAAATTTATGCAACCCTTTCTTTTCTAAAAAGATTATTATATTCCTTCCAAGGGTATAGCGCAACATATAAAAAATTTCATATCGGTCGGAAATCCACTTGTATAGAATTTTTGAAAAGCTAATAATTTGAACTATCTGCTTTGCATAAATGTTCGTCTACTGTTTATAAAAGTAGTTTTCAACTAGATTTAAAACTATTTTTTAAAATTCATATGGATTATTTACAAATTTATGCAACCCTTTCTTTTCTAAAAAGATTATTATATTCCTTCCTAGGGTATAGCGCAACATATAAAAAATTTCATATCGGTCGGAAATCCACTTGTATAGAATTTTTGAAAAGCTAATAATTTGAACAATCTGCTTTGCATAAATGTTCCTCTACTGTTTATAAAAGTAGTTTTCAACTAGGTTTAAAACTATTTTTAAAAATTCATATGGATTAATTACAAATTGATGCAACCCTTTCTTTTCTAAAAAGATTATTATATTCCTTCCTAGGGTATAGTGCAACATATAAAAAATTTCATATCGGTCGGAAATCCACTTGTATAGAATTTTTGAAAAGCTAATAATTTGAACTATCTGCTTTGCATAAATGTTCCTCTACTGTTTATAAAAGTAGTTTTCAACTAGGTTTAAAACTATTTTTAAAAATTCATATGGATTAATTACAAATTTATTCAACCCTTTCTTTTCTAAAAAGATTATTATATTCCTTCCTAGGGTATAGCGCAACATATAAAAAATTTCATATCGGTCGGAAATCATCTTGTATAGAATTTTTGAAAAGCTAATAATTTGAACTATCTGCTTTGCATAAATGTTCCTCTACTGTTTATAAAAGTAGTTTTCAACTAGGTTTAAAACTATTTTTAAAAATTCATATGGATTAATTACAAATTTATGCAACCCTTTCTTTTCTAAAAAGATTATTATATTCCTTCCGAGGGTATAGCGCAACATACAAAAAATTTCATATTGGTCGGAAATCCACTTGTATAGAATTTTTGAAAAGCTAATAATTTGAACTATCTGCTTTGCATAAATGTTCCTCTACTGTTTATAAAAGTAGTTTTCAACTAGGTTTAAAACTATTTTTAAAAATTTATATGGATTAATTACAAATTTATGCAACCCTTTCTTTTCTAAAAAGATTATTATATTCCTTCCTAGGGTAAAGCGCAACATATAAAAAATTTCATATCGGTCGGAAATCCACTTGTATAGAATTTTTGAAAAGCTAATAATTAGAACTATCTGGTTTGCATAAATGTTCCTCTACTGTTTATAAAAGTAGTTTTCAACTAGGTTTAAAACTATTTTTAAAAATTCATATGGATTAATTACAAATTTATGCAACCCTTTCTTTTCTAAAAAGATTATTATATTCCTTCCTAGGGTGTAGCGGCAACATATAAAAAATTTCATATCGGTCGGAAATCCACTTGTATAGAATTTTTGAAAAGCTAATAATTTGAACTATCTGCTTTGCATAAATGTTCCTCTACTGTTTATAAAAGTAGTTTTCAACTAGGTTTAAAACTATTTTTAAAAATTCATATGGATTAATTACAAATTTATGCAACCCTTTCTTTTCTAAAAAGATTATTATATTCCTTCCTAGGGTATAGCGCAACATATAAAAAATTTCATATCGGTCGGAAATCCACTTGTATAGAATTTTTGAAAAGCTAATAATTTGAACTATCTGCTTTGCATAAATGTTCGTCTACTGTTTATAAAAGTAGTTTTCAACTAGATTTAAAACTATTTTTAAAAATTCATATGGATTAATTACAAATTTATGCAACCCTTTCTTTTCTAAAAAGAATATTATATTCTTTCCTAGGGTACAGCGCAACATATAAAAAATTTCATATCAGTCGGAATTCCACTTGTATAGAATTTTTGAAAAGCTAATAATTTGAACTATCTGCTTTGCATAAATGTTCCTCTACTGTTTATAAAAGTAGTTTTCAACTAGGTTTAAAACTATTTTTAAAAATTCATATGGATTAATTACAAATTTATGCAACCCTTTCTTTTCTAAAAAGATTATTATATTCCTTCCTAGGGTATAACGCAACATATAAAAAATTTCATATCGGTCGGAAATCCACTTGTATAGAATTTTTGAAAAGCTAATAATTTGAACTATCTGCTTTGCATAAATGTTCCTCTACTGTTTATAAAAGTAGTTTTCAACTAGGTTTAAAACTATTTTTAAAAATTCATATGGATTAATTACAAATTTATGCAACCCTTTCTTTTCTAAAAAGATTATTATATTCCTTCCAAGGGTATAGCGCAACATATAAAAAATTTCATATCGGTCGGAAATCCACTTGTATAGAATTTTTGAAAAGCTAATAATTTGAACTATCTGCTTTGCATAAATGTTCCTCTACTGTTTATAAAAGTAGTTTTCAACTAGGTTTAAAACTATTTTTAAAAATTCATATGGATTAATTACAAATTTATGCAACCCTTTCTTTTCTAAAAAGATTATTATATTCCTTCCAAGGGTATAGCGCAACATATAAAAAATTTCATATCGGTCGGAAATCCACTTGTATAGAATTTTTGAAAAGCTAATAATTTGAACTATCTGCTTTGCATAAATGTTCCTCTACTGTTTATAAAAGTAGTTTTCAACTAGGTTTAAAACTATTTTTAAAAATTCATATGGATTAATTACAAATTTATGCAACCCTTTCTTTTCTAAAAAGATTATTATATTCCTTCCAAGGGTATAGCGCAACATATAAAAAATTTCATATCGGTCGGAAATCCACTTGTATAGAATTTTTGAAAAGCTAATAATTTGAACTATCTGCTTTGCATAAATGTTCCTCTACTGTTTATAAAAGTAGTTTTCAACTAGGTTTAAAACTATTTTTAAAAATTCATATGGATTAATTACAAATTTATGCAACCCTTTCTTTTCTAAAAAGATTATTATATTCCTTCCTAGGGTATAGCGCAACATATAAAAAATTTCATATCGGTCGGAAATCCACTTGTATAGAATTTTTGAAAAGCTAATAATTTGAACTATCTGCTTTGCATAAATGTTCCTCTACTGTTTATAAAAGTAGTTTTCAACTAGGTTTAAAACTATTTTTAAAAATTCATATGGATTAATTACAAATTTATTCAACCCTTTCTTTTCTAAAAAGATTATTATATTCCTTCCGAGGGTATAGCGCAACATACAAAAAATTTCATATTGGTCGGAAATCCACTTGTATAGAATTTTTGAAAAGCTAATAATTTGAACTATCTGCTTTGCATAAATGTTCCTCTACTGTTTATAAAAGTAGTTTTCAACTAGGTTTAAAACTATTTTTAAAAATTCATATGGATTAATTACAAATTTATGCAACCCTTTCTTTTCTAAAAAGATTATTATATTCCTTCCAAGGGTATAGCGCAACATATAAAAAATTTCATATCGGTCGGAAATCCACTTGTATAGAATTTTTGAAAAGCTAATAATTTGAACTATCTGCTTTGCATAAATGTTCCTCTACTGTTTATAAAAGTAGTTTTCAACTAGGTTTAAAACTATTTTTAAAAATTCATATGGATTAATTACAAATTTATGCAACCCTTTCTTTTCTAAAAAGATTATTATATTCCTTCCAAGGGTATAGCGCAACATATAAAAAATTTCATATCGGTCGGAAATCCACTTGTATAGAATTTTTGAAAAGCTAATAATTTGAACTATCTGCTTTGCATAAATGTTCCTCTACTGTTTATAAAAGTAGTTTTCAACTAGGTTTAAAACTATTTTTAAAAATTCATATGGATTAATTACAAATTTATTCAACCCTTTCTTTTCTAAAAAGATTATTATATTCCTTCCGAGGGTATAGCGCAACATACAAAAAATTTCATATTGGTCGGAAATCCACTTGTATAGAATTTTTGAAAAGCTAATAATTTGAACTATCTGCTTTGCATAAATGTTCCTCTACTGTTTATAAAAGTAGTTTTCAACTAGGTTTAAAACTATTTTTAAAAATTCATATGGATTAATTACAAATTTATGCAACCCTTTCTTTTCTAAAAAGATTATTATATTCCTTCCAAGGGTATAGCGCAACATATAAAAAATTTCATATCGGTCGGAAATCCACTTGTATAGAATTTTTGAAAAGCTAATAATTTGAACTATCTGCTTTGCATAAATGTTCCTCTACTGTTTATAAAAGTAGTTTTCAACTAGGTTTAAAACTATTTTTAAAAATTCATATGGATTAATTACAAATTTATGCAACCCTTTCTTTTCTAAAAAGATTATTATATTCCTTCCAAGGGTATAGCGCAACATATAAAAAATTTCATATCGGTCGGAAATCCACTTGTATAGAATTTTTGAAAAGCTAATAATTTGAACTATCTGCTTTGCATAAATGTTCCTCTACTGTTTATAAAAGTAGTTTTCAACTAGGTTTAAAACTATTTTTAAAAATTCATATGGATTAATTACAAATTTATTCAACCCTTTCTTTTCTAAAAAGATTATTATATTCCTTCCGAGGGTATAGCGCAACATACAAAAAATTTCATATTGGTCGGAAATCCACTTGTATAGAATTTTTTAAAAGCTAATAATTTGAACTATCTGCTTTGCATAAATGTTCCTCTACTGTTTATAAAAGTAGTTTTCAACTAGGTTTAAAACTATTTTTAAAAATTCATATGGATTAATTACAAATTTATGCAACCCTTTCTTTTCTAAAAAGATTATTATATTCCTTCCAAGGGTATAGCGCAACATATAAAAAATTTCATATCGGTCGGAAATCCACTTGTATAGAATTTTTGAAAAGCTAATAATTTGAACTATCTGCTTTGCATAAATGTTCCTCTACTGTTTATAAAAGTAGTTTTCAACTAGGTTTAAAACTATTTTTAAAAATTCATATGGATTAATTACAAATTTATGCAACCCTTTCTTTTCTAAAAAGATTATTATATTCCTTCCAAGGGTATAGCGCAACATATAAAAAATTTCATATCGGTCGGAAATCCACTTGTATAGAATTTTTGAAAAGCTAATAATTTGAACTATCTGCTTTGCATAAATGTTCCTCTACTGTTTATAAAAGTAGTTTTCAACTAGGTTTAAAACTATTTTTAAAAATTCATATGGATTAATTACAAATTTATTCAACCCTTTCTTTTCTAAAAAGATTATTATATTCCTTCCGAGGGTATAGCGCAACATACAAAAAATTTCATATTGGTCGGAAATCCACTTGTATAGAATTTTTGAAAAGCTAATAATTTGAACTATCTGCTTTGCATAAATGTTCCTCTACTGTTTATAAAAGTAGTTTTCAACTAGGTTTAAAACTATTTTTAAAAATTTATATGGATTAATTACAAATTTATGCAACCCTTTCTTTTCTAAAAAGATTATTATATTCCTTCCTAGGGTAAAGCGCAACATATAAAAAATTTCATATCGGTCGGAAATCCACTTGTATAGAATTTTTGAAAAGCTAATAATTTGAACTATCCGGTTTGCATAAATGTTCCTCTACTGTTTATAAAAGTAGTTTTCAACTAGGTTTAAAACTATTTTTAAAAATTCATATGGATTAATTACAAATTTATGCAACCCTTTCTTTTCTAAAAAGATTATTATATTCCTTCCTAGGGTGTAGCGGCAACATATAAAAAATTTCATATCGGTCGGAAATCCACTTGTATAGAATTTTTGAAAAGCTAATAATTTGAACTATCTGCTTCGCATAAATGTTCCTCTACTGTTTATAAAAGTAGTTTTCAACTAGGTTTAAAACTATTTTTAAAAATTCATATGGATTAATTACAAATTTATGCAACCCTTTCTTTTCTAAAAAGATTATTATATTCCTTCCTAGGGTATAGCGCAACATATAAAAAATTTCATATCGGTCGGAAATCCACTTGTATAGAATTTTTGAAAAGCTAATAATTTGAACTATCTGCTTTGCATAAATGTTCGTCTACTGTTTATAAAAGTAGTTTTCAACTAGATTTAAAACTATTTTTAAAAATTCATATGGATTAATTACAAATTTATGCAACCCTTTCTTTTCTAAAAAGAATATTATATTCTTTCCTAGGGTATAGCGCAACATATAAAAAATTTCATATCGGTCGGAAATCCACTTGTATAGAATTTTTGAAAAGCTAATAATTTGAACTATCTGCTTTGCATAAATGTTCCTCTACTGTTTATAAAAGTAGTTTTCAACTAGGTTTAAAACTATTTTTAAAAATTCATATGGATTAATTACAAATTTATTCAACCCTTTCTTTTCTAAAAAGATTATTATATTCCTTCCGAGGGTATAGCGCAACATACAAAAAATTTCATATTGGTCGGAAATCCACTTGTATAGAATTTTTGAAAAGCTAATAATTTGAACTATCTGCTTTGCATAAATGTTCCTCTACTGTTTATAAAAGTAGTTTTCAACTAGGTTTAAAACTATTTTTAAAAATTTATATGGATTAATTACAAATTTATGCAACCCTTTCTTTTCTAAAAAGATTATTATATTCCTTCCTAGGGTAAAGCGCAACATATAAAAAATTTCATATCGGTCGGAAATCCACTTGTATAGAATTTTTGAAAAGCTAATAATTTGAACTATCTGGTTTGCATAAATGTTCCTCTACTGTTTATAAAAGTAGTTTTCAACTAGGTTTAAAACTATTTTTAAAAATTCATATGGATTAATTACAAATTTATGCAACCCTTTCTTTTCTAAAAAGATTATTATATTCCTTCCTAGGGTGTAGCGGCAACATATAAAAAATTTCATATCGGTCGGAAATCCACTTGTATAGAATTTTTGAAAAGCTAATAATTTGAACTATCTGCTTCGCATAAATGTTCCTCTACTGTTTATAAAAGTAGTTTTTCAACTAGGTTTAAAACTATTTTTAAAAATTCATATGGATTAATTACAAATTTATGCAACCCTTTCTTTTCTAAAAAGATTATTATATTCCTTCCTAGGGTATAGCGCAACATATAAAAAATTTCATATCGGTCGGAAATCCACTTGTATAGAATTTTTGAAAAGCTAATAATTTGAACTATCTGCTTTGCATAAATGTTCGTCTACTGTTTATAAAAGTAGTTTTCAACTAGATTTAAAACTATTTTTTAAAATTCATATGGATTATTTACAAATTTATGCAACCCTTTCTTTTCTAAAAAGATTATTATATTCCTTCCTAGGGTATAGCGCAACATATAAAAAATTTCATATCGGTCGGAAATCCACTTGTATAGAATTTTTGAAAAGCTAATAATTTGAACAATCTGCTTTGCATAAATGTTCCTCTACTGTTTATAAAAGTAGTTTTCAACTAGGTTTAAAACTATTTTTAAAAATTCATATGGATTAATTACAAATTTATGCAACCCTTTCTTTTCTAAAAAGATTATTATATTCCTTCCTAGGGTATAGCGCAACATATAAAAAATTTCATATCGGTCGGAAATCAACTTGTATAGAATTTTTGAAAAGCTAATAATTTGAACTATCTGCTTTGCATAAATGTTCCTCTACTGTTTATAAAAGTAGTTTTCAACTAGGTTTAAAACTATTTTTAAAAATTCATATGGATTAATTACAAATTTATGCAACCCTTTCTTTTCTAAAAAGATTATTATATTCCTTCCGAGGGTATAGCGCAACATACAAAAAATTTCATATTGGTCGGAAATCCACTTGTATAGAATTTTTGAAAAGCTAATAATTTGAACTATCTGCTTTGCATAAATGTTCCTCTACTGTTTATAAAAGTAGTTTTCAACTAGGTTTAAAACTATTTTTAAAAATTTATATGGATTAATTACAAATTTATGCAACCCTTTCTTTTCTAAAAAGATTATTATATTCCTTCCTAGGGTAAAGCGCAACATATAAAAAATTTCATATCGGTCGGAAATCCACTTGTATAGAATTTTTGAAAAGCTAATAATTAGAACTATCTGGTTTGCATAAATGTTCTTCTACTGTTTATAAAAGTAGTTTTCAACTAGGTTTAAAACTATTTTTAAAAATTCATATGGATTAATTACAAATTTATGCAACCCTTTCTTTTCTAAAAAGATTATTATATTCCTTCCTAGGGTGTAGCGGCAACATATAAAAAATTTCATATCGGTCGGAAATCCACTTGTATAGAATTTTTGAAAAGCTAATAATTTGAACTATCTGCTTTGCATAAATGTTCCTCTACTGTTTATAAAAGTAGTTTTCAACTAGGTTTAAAACTATTTTTAAAAATTCATATGGATTAATTACAAATTTATGCAACCCTTTCTTTTCTAAAAAGATTATTATATTCCTTCCTAGGGTATAGCGCAACATATAAAAAATTTCATATCGGTCGGAAATCCACTTGTATAGAATTTTTGAAAAGCTAATAATTTGAACTATCTGCTTTGCATAAATGTTCGTCTACTGTTTATAAAAGTAGTTTTCAACTAGATTTAAAACTATTTTTAAAAATTCATATGGATTAATTACAAGTTTATGCAACCCTTTCTTTTCTAAAAAGATTATTATATTCCTTCCTAGGGTATAACGCAACATATAAAAAATTTCATATCGGTCGGAAATCCACTTGTATAGAATTTTTGAAAAGCTAATAATTTGAACTATCTGCTTTGCATAAATGTTCCTCTACTGTTTATAAAAGTAGTTTTCAACTAGGTTTAAAACTATTTTTAAAAATTCATATGGATTAATTACAAATTTATGCAACCCTTTCTTTTCAAAAAAGATTATTATATTCCTTCCAAGGGTATAGCGCAACATATAAAAAATTTCATATCGGTCGGAAATCCACTTGTATAGAATTTTTTAAAAGCTAATAATTTGAACTATCTGCTTTGCATAAATGTTCCTCTACTGTTTATAAAAGTAGTTTTCAACTAGGTTTAAAACTATTTTTAAAAATTCATATGGATTAATTACAAACTTATGCAACCCTTTCTTTTCTAAAAAGATTATTATATTCCTTCCTAGGGTATAGCGCAACATATAAAAAATTTCATATCGGTCGGAAATCCACTTGTATAGAATTTTTGAAAAGCTAATAATTTGAACTATCTGCTTTGCATTAATGTTCCTCTACTCTTTATAAAAGTAGTTTTCAACTAGGTTTAAAACTATTTTAAAAATTCATATGGATTAATTACAAATTTATGCAACCCTTTCTTTTCTAAAAAGATTATTATATTCCTTCCTAGGGTATAGCGCAACATATAAAAAATTTCATATCGGTCGGAAATCCACTTGTATAGAATTTTTGAAAAGCTAATAATTTGAACTATCTGCTTTGCATTAATGTTCCTCTACTGTTTATAAAAGTAGTTTTCAACTAGGTTTAAAACTATTTTTAAAAATTCATATGGATTAATTACAAATTTATGCAACCCTTTCTTTTCTAAAAAGATTATTATAGTCCTTCCTAATTATAGCGCAACATATAAAAAATTTCATATCGGTCGGAAATCCACTTGTATAGAATTTTTGAAAAGCTAATAATTTGAACTATCTGCTTTGCATAAATGTTCCTTTACTGTTTATAAAAGTAGTTTTCATCTAGGTTTAAAACTATTTTTAAAAATTCATATGGATTATTTACAAATTTATGCAACCCTTTCTTTTCTAAAAAGATTCTTATATTCCTTGCTAGGGTATAGCGCAACATATAAAAAATTTCATATCGGTCGGAAATCCACTTGTATAGAATTTTTGAAAAGCTAATAATTTGAACTATCTGCTTTGCATAAATGTTCCTCTACTGTTTATAAAAGTAGTTTTCAACTAGGTTTAAAACTATTTTTAAAAATTCATATGGATTAATTGCAAATTTATGCAACCCTTTCTTTTCTAAAAAGATTATTATATTCCTTCCTAGGGTATAGTGCAACATATAAAAAATTTCATATCGGTCGGAAATCCACTTGTATAGAATTTTTGAAAAGCTAATAATTTGAAATATCTGCTTTGCATAAATGTTCCTTTATTGTTTATAAAAGTAGTTTTCAACTAGGTTTAAAACTATTTTTAAAAATTCATATGGATTAATTACAAATTTATGCAACCCTTTCTTTTCTAAAAAGATTATTATATTCCTTCCTAGGGTATAGCGCAACATATAAAAAATTTCTTATCGGTCGGAAATCCACTTGTATAGAATTTTTGAAAAGCTAATAATTTGAACGAACTGCTTTGCATAAATGTTCCTCTACTGTTTATAAAAGTAGTTTTCAACTAGGTTTAAAACTATTTTTAAAAATTCATATGGATTAATTACAAATTTATGCAACCCTTTCTTTTCTAAAAAGATTATTATATTCCTTCCTAGGGTATAGCGCAACATATAAAAAATTCCATATCGGTCGGAAATCCACTTGTATAGAATTTTTGAAAAGCTAATAATTTGAAATATCTGCTTTGCATAAATGTTCCTCTACTGTTTATAAAAGTAGTTTTCAACTAGGTTTAAAACTATTTTTAAAAATTCATATGGATTAATTACAAATTTAGGCAACCCTTTCTTTTCTAACAAGATTATTATATTCCTTCCTAGGGTATAGCGCAACATATAAAAAATTTCATATCGGTCGGAAATCCACTTGTATAGAATTTTTGAAAAGCTAATAATTTGAAATATCTGCTTTGCATAAATGTTCCTTTACTGTTTATAAAAGTAGTTTTCAACTAGGTTTAAAACTATTTTTAAAAATTCATATGGATTAATTACAAATTTATGCAACCCTTTCTTTTCTAAAAAGATTATTATATTCCTTGCTAGGGTATAGCGCAAGATATAAAAAATTTCATATCGGTCGGAAATCCACTTGTATAGAATTTTTGAAAAGCTAATAATTTGAACTATCTGCTTTCCATAAATGTTCCTCTACTTTTTATAAAAGTAGTTTTCAACTAGGTTTAAAATTATTTTTAAAAATTCATATGGATTAATTACAAATTTATGCAACCCTTTCTTTTCTAAAAAGATTATTATATTCCTTCCTAGGGTATAGCGCAACATATAAAAAATTTCATATCGGTCGGAAATCCACTTGTATAGAATTTTTGAAAAGCTAATAATTTGAACAATCTGCTTTGCATAAATGTTCCTCTGCTGTTTATAAAAGTAGTTTTCAACTAGGTTTAAGACTATTTTTAAAAATTCATATGGATTAATTACAAATTTATGCAACCCTTTCTTTTCTAAAAAGATTATTATATTCCTTCCTAGGGCATAGCGCAACATATAAAAAATTTCATATCGGTCGGAAATCCACTTGTATAGAATTTTCGAAAAGCTAATAATTTGAACTATCTGTTTTGCATAAATGTTCCTTTACTGTTTATAAAAGTAGTTTTCAACTAGGTTTAAAACTATTTTTAAAAATTCATATGGATTAATTACAAATTTATGCAACCCATTCTTTTCTAAAAAGATTATTATATTTCTTGCTAGGGTATAGCGCAACATATAAAAAATTTCATATCGGTCGGAAATCCACTTGTATAGAATTTTTGAAAAGCTAATAATTTGAACTATCTGCTTTCCATAAATGTTCCTCTACTGTTTATAAAAGTAGTTTTCAACTAGGTTTAAAACTATTTTTAAAAATTCATGTGGATTAATTACAAATTTATGCAACCCTTTCTTTTCTAAAAAGATTATTATATTCCTTCCTAGGGTATAGCGCAACATATAAAAAATTTCATATCGGTCGGAAATCCACTTGTATAGAATTTTTGAAAAGCTAATAATTTGAACAATCTGCTTTGCATAAATGTTCCTCTACTGTTTATAAAAGTAGTTTTCAACTAGGTTTAAAACTATTTTTAAAAATTCATATGGATTAATTACAAATTTATGCAACCCTTTCATTTCTAAAAAGATTATTATATTCCTTCCCAGGGCATAGCGCAACATATAAAAAATTTCATATCGGTCGGAAATCCACTTGTATAGAATTTTTGAAAAGCTAATAATTTGAACTATCTGTTTTGCATAAATGTTCCTTTACTGTTTATAAAAGTAGTTTTGAACTAGGTTTAAAACTATTTTTAAAAATTCAAATGGATTAATTACAAATTTATGCAACCCATTCCTTTCTAAAAAGATTATTATATTCCTTGCTAGGGTATAGCGCAACATATAAAAAATTTCATATCGGTCGGAAATCCACTTGTATAGAATTTTTGAAAAGCTAATAATTTGAACTATCTGCTTTCCATAAATGTTCCTCTACTGTTTATAAAAGTAGTTTTCAACTAGGTTTAAAACTATTTTTAAAAATTCATGTGGATTAATTACAAATTTATGCAACCCTTTCTTTTCTAAAAAGATTATTATATTCCTTCCTAGGGTATAGCGCAACATATAAAAAATTTCATATCGGTCGGAAATCCACTTGTATAGAATTTTTGAAAAGCTAATAATTTGAACAATCTGCTTTGCATAAATGTTTCTCTACTGTTTATAAAAGTAGTTTTCAACTAGGTTTAAAACTATTTTTAAAAATTCATATGGATTAATTACAAATTTATGCAACCCTTTCATTTCTAAAAAGATTATTATATTCCTTCCTAGGGCATAGCGCAACATATAAAAAATTTCATATCGGTCGGAAATCCACTTGTATAGAATTTTTGAAAAGCTAATAATTTGAACTATCTGTTTTGCATAAATGTTCCTTTACTGTTTATAAAAGTAGTTTTGAACTAGGTTTAAAACTATTTTTAAAAATTCATATGTATTAATTACAAATTTATGCAACCCTTTCTTTTCTAAAAAGATTATTATATTCCTTGCTAGGGTATAGCGCAAGATATAAAAAATTTCATATCGGTCGGAAATCCACTTGTATAGAATTTTCGAAAAGCTAATAATTTGAACTATCTGCTTTCCATAAATGTTCCTCTACTGTTTATAAAAGTAGTTTTCAACTAGGTTTAAAACTATTTTTAAAAATTCATATGGATTAATTACAAATTTATGCAACCCTTTCTTTTCTAAAAAGATTATTATATTCCTTGCTAGGGTATAGCGCAACTTATAAAAAATTTCATATCGGTCGGAAATCCACTTGTATAGAATTTTTGAAAAGCTAATAATTTGAACTATCTGCTTTCCATAAATGTTCCTCTACTGTTTATAAAAGTAGTTTTCAACTAGGTTTAAAACTATTTTTAAAAATTCATGTGGATTAATTACAAATTTATGCAACCCTTTCTTTTCTAAAAAGATTATTATATTCCTTCCTAGGGTATAGCGCAACATATAAAAAATTTCATATCGGTCGGAAATCCACTTGTATAGAATTTTTGAAAAGCTAATAATTTGAACTATCTGCTTTCCATAAATGTTCCTCTACTGTTTATAAAAGTAGTTTTCAACTAGGTTTAAAACTATTTTTAAAAATTCATATGGATTAATTACAAATTTATGCAACCCTTTCTTTTCTAAAAAGATTATTATATTCCTTCCTAGGGCATAGCGCAACATATAAAAAATTTCATATCGGTCGGAAATCCACTTGTATAGAATTTTTGAAAAGCTAATAATTTGAACAATCTGCTTTGCATAAATGTTCCTCTACTGCTTATAAAAGTAGTTTTCAACTAGGTTTAAAACTATTTTTAAAAATTCATATGGATTAATTACAAATTTATGCAACCCTTTCATTTCTAAAAAGATTATTATATTCCTTCCTAGGGCATAGCGCAACATATAAAAAATTTCATATCGGTCGGAAATCCACTTGTATAGAATTTTTGAAAAGCTAATAATTTGAACTATCTGCTTTCCATAAATGTTCCTCTACTGTTTATAAAAGTAGTTTTCAACTAGGTTTAAAACTATTTTTAAAAATTCATGTGGATTAATTACAAATTTATGCAACCCTTTCTTTTCTAAAAAGATTATTATATTCCTTCCTAGGGTATAGCGCAAGATATAAAAAATTTCATATCGGTCGGAAATCCACTTGTATAGAATTTTTGAAAAGCTAATAATTTGAACTATCTGCTTTCCATAAATGTTCCTCTACTGTTTATAAAAGTAGTTTTCAACTAGGTTTAAAACTATTTTTAAAAATTCATATGGATTAATTACAAATTTATGCAACCCTTTCTTTTCTAAAAAGATTATTATATTCCTTCCTAGGGCATAGCGCAACATATAAAAAATTTCATATCGGTCGGAAATCCACTTGTATAGAATTTTTGAAAAGCTAATAATTTGAACAATCTGCTTTGCATAAATGTTCCTCTACTGCTTATAAAAGTAGTTTTCAACTAGGTTTAAAACTATTTTTAAAAATTCATATGGATTAATTACAAATTTATGCAACCCTTTCATTTCTAAAAAGATTATTATATTCCTTCCTAGGGCATAGCGCAACATATAAAAAATTTCATATCGGTCGGAAATCCACTTGTATAGAATTTTTGAAAAGCTAATCATTTGAACTATCTGTTTTGCATAAATGTTCCTTTACTGTTTATAAAAGTAGTTTTCAACTAGGTTTAAAACTATTTTTAAAAATTCATATGGATTAATTACAAATTTATGCAACCCTTTCTTTTCTAAAAAGATTATTATATTCCTTGCTAGGGTATAGCGCAAGATATAAAAAATTTCATATCGGTCGGAAATCCACTTGTATAGAATTTTTGAAAAGCTAATAATTTGAACTATCTGCTTTCCATAAATGTTCCTCTACTGTTTATAAAAGTAGTTTTCAACTAGGTTTAAAATTATTTTTAAAAATTCATATGGATTAATTACAAATTTATGCAACCCTTTCTTTTCTAAAAAGATTATTATATTCCTTCCTAGGGTATAGCGCAACATATAAAAAATTTCATATCGGTCGGAAATCCACTTGTATAGAATTTTTGAAAAGCTAATAATTTGAACAATCTGCTTTGCATAAATGTTCCTCTGCTGTTTATAAAAGTAGTTTTCAACTAGGTTTAAGACTATTTTTAAAAATTCATATGGATTAATTACAAATTTATGCAACCCTTTCTTTTCTAAAAAGATTATTATATTCCTTCCTAGGGCATAGCGCAACATATAAAAAATTTCATATCGGTCGGAAATCCACTTGTATAGAATTTTCGAAAAGCTAATAATTTGAACTATCTGTTTTGTATAAATGTTCCTTTACTGTTTATAAAAGTAGTTTTCAACTAGGTTTAAAACTATTTTTAAAAATTCATATGGATTAATTACAAATTTATGCAACCCATTCTTTTCTAAAAAGATTATTATATTCCTTGCTAGGGTATAGCGCAACATATAAAAAATTTCATATCGGTCGGAAATCCACTTGTATAGAATTTTTGAAAAGCTAATAATTTGAACTATCTGCTTTCCATAAATGTTCCTCTACTGTTTATAAAAGTAGTTTTCAACTAGGTTTAAAACTATTTTTAAAAATTCATGTGGATTAATTACAAATTTATGCAACCCTTTCTTTTCTAAAAAGATTATTATATTCCTTCCTAGGGTATAGCGCAACATATAAAAAATTTCATATCGGTCGGAAATCCACTTGTATAGAATTTTTGAAAAGCTAATAATTTGAACTATCTGCTTTCCATAAATGTTCCTCTACTGTTTATAAAAGTAGTTTTCAACTAGGTTTAAAACTATTTTTAAAAATTCATATGGATTAATTACAAATTTATGCAACCCTTTCTTTTCTAAAAAGATTATTATATTCCTTCCTAGGGTATAGCGCAACATAGAAAAAATTTCATATCGGTCGGAAATCCACTTGTATAGAATTTTTGAAAAGCTCATAATTTGAACTATCTGCTTTGCATAAATGTTCCTCTACTGTTTATAAAAGTAGTTTTCAACTAAGTTTAAAACTATTTTTAAAAATTCATATGGATTAATTACAAATTTATGCAACCCTTTCTTTTCTAAAAAGATTATTATATTCCTTCCTAGGGTATAGCGCAACATATAAAAAATTTCATATCGGTCGGAAATCCACTTGTATAGAATTTTTGAAAAGCTAATAATTTGAACTATCTGCTTTGCATAAATGTTCCTCTACTGTTTATAAGAGTAGTTTTCAACTAGGTTAAAAACTATTTTTAAAAATTCATATGGATTAATTACAAATTTATGCAACCCTTTCTTTTCTAAAAAGATTATTATATTCCTTGCTAGGGTATAGCGCAAGATATAAAAAATTTCATATCGGTCGGAAATCCACTTGTATAGAATTTTTGAAAAGCTAATAATTTGAACTATCTGCTTTCCATAAATGTTCCTCTACTGTTTATAAAAGTAGTTTTCAACTAGGTTTAAAATTATTTTTAAAAATTCATATGGATTAATTACAAATTTATGCAACCCTTTCTTTTCTAAAAAGATTATTATATTCCTTCCTAGGGTATAGCGCAACATATAAAAAATTTCATATCGGTCGGAAATCCACTTGTATAGAATTTTTGAAAAGCTAATAATTTGAACAATCTGCTTTGCATAAATGTTCCTCTGCTGTTTATAAAAGTAGTTTTCAACTAGGTTTAAGACTATTTTTAAAAATTCATATGGATTAATTACAAATTTATGCAACCCTTTCTTTTCTAAAAAGATTATTATATTCCTTCCTAGGGCATAGCGCAACATATAAAAAATTTCATATCGGTCGGAAATCCACTTGTATAGAATTTTCGAAAAGCTAATAATTTGAACTATCTGTTTTGTATAAATGTTCCTTTACTGTTTATAAAAGTAGTTTTCAACTAGGTTTAAAACTATTTTTAAAAATTCATATGGATTAATTACAAATTTATGCAACCCATTCTTTTCTAAAAAGATTATTATATTCCTTGCTAGGGTATAGCGCAACATATAAAAAATTTCATATCGGTCGGAAATCCACTTGTATAGAATTTTTGAAAAGCTAATAATTTGAACTATCTGCTTTCCATAAATGTTCCTCTACTGTTTATAAAAGTAGTTTTCAACTAGGTTTAAAACTATTTTTAAAAATTCATGTGGATTAATTACAAATTTATGCAACCCTTTCTTTTCTAAAAAGATTATTATATTCCTTCCTAGGGTATAGCGCAACATATAAAAAATTTCATATCGGTCGGAAATCCACTTGTATAGAATTTTTGAAAAGCTAATAATTTGAACTATCTGCTTTCCATAAATGTTCCTCTACTGTTTATAAAAGTAGTTTTCAACTAGGTTTAAAACTATTTTTAAAAATTCATATGGATTAATTACAAATTTATGCAACCCTTTCTTTTCTAAAAAGATTATTATATTCCTTCCTAGGGTATAGCGCAACATAGAAAAAATTTCATATCGGTCGGAAATCCACTTGTATAGAATTTTTGAAAAGCTCATAATTTGAACTATCTGCTTTGCATAAATGTTCCTCTACTGTTTATAAAAGTAGTTTTCAACTAAGTTTAAAACTATTTTTAAAAATTCATATGGATTAATTACAAATTTATGCAACCCTTTCTTTTCTAAAAAGATTATTATATTCCTTCCTAGGGTATAGCGCAACATATAAAAAATTTCATATCGGTCGGAAATCCACTTGTATAGAATTTTTGAAAAGCTAATAATTTGAACTATCTGCTTTGCATAAATGTTCCTCTACTGTTTATAAGAGTAGTTTTCAACTAGGTTAAAAACTATTTTTAAAAATTCATATGGATTAATTACAAATTTATGCAACCCTTTCTTTTCTAAAAAGATTATTATATTCCTTCCTAGGGTATAGCGCAACATATAAAAAATTTCATATCGGTCGGAAATCCACTTGTATAGAATTTTTGAAAAGCTAATAATTTGAACTATCTGCTTTCCATAAATGTTCCTCTACTGTTTATAAAAGTAGTTTTCAACTAGGTTTAAAACTATTTTTAAAAATTCATGTGGATTAATTACAAATTTATGCAACCCTTTCTTTTCTAAAAAGATTATTATATTCCTTCCTAGGGTATAGCGCAACATATAAAAAATTTCATATCGGTCGGAAATCCACTTGTATAGAATTTTTGAAAAGCTAATAATTTGAACTATCTGCTTTCCATAAATGTTCCTCTACTGTTTATAAAAGTAGTTTTCAACTAGGTTTAAAACTATTTTTAAAAATTCATGTGGATTAATTACAAATTTATGCAACCCTTTCTTTTCTAAAAAGATTATTATATTCCTTCCTAGGGTATAGCGCAACATATAAAAAATTTCATATCGGTCGGAAATCCACTTGTATAGAATTTTTGAAAAGCTAATAATTTGAACAATCTGCTTTGCATAAATGTTCCTCTACTGTTTATAAAAGTAGTTTTCAACTAGGTTTAAAACTATTTTTAAAAATTCATATGGATTAATTACAAATTTATGCAACCCTTTCATTTCTAAAAAGATTATTATATTCCTTCCTAGGGCATAGCGCAACATATAAAAAATTTCATATCGGTCGGAAATCCACTTGTATAGAATTTTTGAAAAGCTAATAATTTGAACTATCTGTTTTGCATAAATATTCCTTTACTGTTTATAAAAGTAGTTTTGAACTAGGTTTAAAACTATTTTTAAAAATTCATATGTATTAATTACAAATTTATGCAACCCTTTCTTTTCTAAAAAGATTATTATATTCCTTGCTAGGGTATAGCGCAAGATATAAAAAATTTCATATCGGTCGGAAATCCACTTGTATAGAATTTTTGAAAAGCTAATAATTTGAACTATCTGCTTTCCATAAATGTTCCTCCACTGTTTATAAAAGTAGTTTTCAACTAGGTTTAAAACTATTTTTAAAAATTCATATGGATTAATTACAAATTTATGCAACCCTTTCTTTTCTAAAAAGATTATTATATTCCTTGCTAGGGTATAGCGCAACTTATAAAAAATTTCATATCGGTCGGAAATCCACTTGTATAGAATTTTTGAAAAGCTAATAATTTGAACTATCTGCTTTCCATAAATGTTCCTCTACTGTTTATAAAAGTAGTTTTCAACTAGGTTTAAAACTATTTTTAAAAATTCATGTGGATTAATTAAAAATTTATGCAACCCTTTCTTTTCTAAAAAGATTATTATATTCCTTCCTAGGGTATAGCGCAACATATAAAAAATTTCATATCGGTCGGAAATCCACTTGTATAGAATTTTTGAAAAGCTAATAATTTGAACTATCTGCTTTCCATAAATGTTCCTCTACTGTTTATAAAAGTAGTTTTCAACTAGGTTTAAAACTATTTTTAAAAATTCATATGGATTAATTACAAATTTATGCAACCCTTTCTTTTCTAAAAAGATTATTATATTCCTTCCTAGGGCATAGCGCAACATATAAAAAATTTCATATCGGTCGGAAATCCACTTGTATAGAATTTTTGAAAAGCTAATAATTTGAACAATCTGCTTTGCATAAATGTTCCTCTACTGCTTATAAAAGTAGTTTTCAACTAGGTTTAAAACTATTTTTAAAAATTCATATGGATTAATTACAAATTTATGCAACCCTTTCATTTCTAAAAAGATTATTATATTCCTTCCTAGGGCATAGCGCAACATATAAAAAATTTCATATCGGTCGGAAATCCACTTGTATAGAATTTTTGAAAAGCTAATCATTTGAACTATCTGTTTTGCATAAATGTTCCTTTACTGTTTATAAAAGTAGTTTTCAACTAGGTTTAAAACTATTTTTAAAAATTCATATGGATTAATTACAAATTTATGCAACCCTTTCTTTTCTAAAAAGATTATTATATTCCTTGCTAGGGTATAGCGCAAGATATAAAAAATTTCATATCGGTCGGAAATCCACTTGTATAGAATTTTTGAAAAGCTAATAATTTGAACTATCTGCTTTCCATAAATGTTCCTCTACTGTTTATAAAAGTAGTTTTCAACTAGGTTTAAAATTATTTTTAAAAATTCATATGGATTAATTACAAATTTATGCAACCCTTTCTTTTCTAAAAAGATTATTATATTCCTTCCTAGGGTATAGCGCAACATATAAAAAATTTCATATCGGTCGGAAATCCACTTGTATAGAATTTTTGAAAAGCTAATAATTTGAACAATCTGCTTTGCATAAATGTTCCTCTGCTGTTTATAAAAGTAGTTTTCAACTAGGTTTAAGACTATTTTTAAAAATTCATATGGATTAATTACAAATTTATGCAACCCTTTCTTTTCTAAAAAGATTATTATATTCCTTCCTAGGGCATAGCGCAACATATAAAAAATTTCATATCGGTCGGAAATCCACTTGTATAGAATTTTCGAAAAGCTAATAATTTGAACTATCTGTTTTGCATAAATGTTCCTTTACTGTTTATAAAAGTAGTTTTCAACTAGGTTTAAAACTATTTTTAAAAATTCATATGGATTAATTACAAATTTATGCAACCCATTCTTTTCTAAAAAGATTATTATATTCCTTGCTAGGGTATAGCGCAACATATAAAAAATTTCATATCGGTCGGAAATCCACTTGTATAGAATTTTTGAAAAGCTAATAATTTGAACTATCTGCTTTCCATAAATGTTCCTCTACTGTTTATAAAAGTAGTTTTCAACTAGGTTTAAAACTATTTTTAAAAATTCATGTGGATTAATTACAAATTTATGCAACCCTTTCTTTTCTAAAAAGATTATTATATTCCTTCCTAGGGTATAGCGCAACATATAAAAAATTTCATATCGGTCGGAAATCCACTTGTATAGAATTTTTGAAAAGCTAATAATTTGAACTATCTGCTTTCCATAAATGTTCCTCTACTGTTTATAAAAGTAGTTTTCAACTAGGTTTAAAACTATTTTTAAAAATTCATATGGATTAATTACAAATTTATGCAACCCTTTCTTTTCTAAAAAGATTATTATATTCCTTCCTAGGGTATAGCGCAACATAGAAAAAATTTCATATCGGTCGGAAATCCACTTGTATAGAATTTTTGAAAAGCTCATAATTTGAACTATCTGCTTTGCATAAATGTTCCTCTACTGTTTATAAAAGTAGTTTTCAACTAAGTTTAAAACTATTTTTAAAAATTCATATGGATTAATTACAAATTTATGCAACCCTTTCTTTTCTAAAAAGATTATTATATTCCTTCCTAGGGTATAGCGCAACATATAAAAAATTTCATATCGGTCGGAAATCCACTTGTATAGAATTTTTGAAAAGCTAATAATTTGAACTATCTGCTTTGCATAAATGTTCCTCTACTGTTTATAAGAGTAGTTTTCAACTAGGTTAAAAACTATTTTTAAAAATTCATATGGATTAATTACAAATTTATGCAACCCTTTCTTTTCTGAAAAGATTATTATATTCCTTCCTAGGGTATAGCGCAACATATAAAAAATTTCATATCGGTCGGAAATCCACTTGTATAGAATTTTTGAAAAGCTAATAATTTGAACTATCTGCTTTCCATAAATGTTCCTCTACTGTTTATAAAAGTAGTTTTCAACTAGGTTTAAAACTATTTTTAAAAATTCATGTGGATTAATTACAAATTTATGCAACCCTTTCTTTTCTAAAAAGATTATTATATTCCTTCCTAGGGTATAGCGCAACATATAAAAAATTTCATATCGGTCGGAATTCCACTTGTATAGAATTTTTGAAAAGCTAATAATTTGAACAATCTGCTTTGCATAAATGTTCCTCTACTGTTTATAAAAGTAGTTTTCAACTAGGTTTAAAACTATTTTTAAAAATTCATATGGATTAATTACAAATTTATGCAACCCTTTCATTTCTAAAAAGATTATTATATTCCTTCCTAGGGCATAGCGCAACATATAAAAAATTTCATATCGGTCGGAAATCCACTTGTATAGAATTTTTGAAAAGCTAATAATTTGAACTATCTGCTTTCCATAAATGTTCCTCTACTGTTTATAAAAGTAGTTTTCAACTAGGTTTAAAACTATTTTTAAAAATTCATATGGATTAATTACAAATTTATGCAACCCTTTCTTTTCTAAAAAGATTATTATATTCCTTGCTAGGGTATAGCGCAACTTATAAAAAATTTCATATCGGTCGGAAATCCACTTGTATAGAATTTTTGAAAAGCTAATAATTTGAACTATCTGCTTTCCATAAATGTTCCTCTACTGTTTATAAAAGTAGTTTTCAACTAGGTTTAAAACTATTTTTAAAAATTCATGTGGATTAATTACAAATTTATGCAACCCTTTCTTTTCTAAAAAGATTATTATATTCCTTCCTAGGGTATAGCGCAACATATAAAAAATTTCATATCGGTCGGAAATCCACTTGTATAGAATTTTTGAAAAGCTAATAATTTGAACTATCTGCTTTCCATAAATGTTCCTCTACTGTTTATAAAAGTAGTTTTCAACTAGGTTTAAAACTATTTTTAAAAATTCATATGGATTAATTACAAATTTATGCAACCCTTTCTTTTCTAAAAAGATTATTATATTCCTTCCTAGGGCATAGCGCAACATATAAAAAATTTCATATCGGTCGGAAATCCACTTGTATAGAATTTTTGAAAAGCTAATAATTTGAACAATCTGCTTTGCATAAATGTTCCTCTACTGCTTATAAAAGTAGTTTTCAACTAGGTTTAAAACTATTTTTAAAAATTCATATGGATTAATTACAAATTTATGCAACCCTTTCATTTCTAAAAAGATTATTATATTCCTTCCTAGGGCATAGCGCAACATATAAAAAATTTCATATCGGTCGGAAATCCACTTGTATAGAATTTTTGAAAAGCTAATCATTTGAACTATCTGTTTTGCATAAATGTTCCTTTACTGTTTATAAAAGTAGTTTTCAACTAGGTTTAAAACTATTTTTAAAAATTCATATGGATTAATTACAAATTTATGCAACCCTTTCTTTTCTAAAAAGATTATTATATTCCTTGCTAGGGTATAGCGCAAGATATAAAAAATTTCATATCGGTCGGAAATCCACTTGTATAGAATTTTTGAAAAGCTAATAATTTGAACTATCTGCTTTCCATAAATGTTCCTCTACTGTTTATAAAAGTAGTTTTCAACTAGGTTTAAAATTATTTTTAAAAATTCATATGGATTAATTACAAATTTATGCAACCCTTTCTTTTCTAAAAAGATTATTATATTCCTTCCTAGGGTATAGCGCAACATATAAAAAATTTCATATCGGTCGGAAATCCACTTGTATAGAATTTTTGAAAAGCTAATAATTTGAACAATCTGCTTTGCATAAATGTTCCTCTGCTGTTTATAAAAGTAGTTTTCAACTAGGTTTAAGACTGTTTTTAAAAATTCATATGGATTAATTACAAATTTATGCAACCCTTTCTTTTCTAAAAAGATTATTATATTCCTTCCTAGGGCATAGCGCAACATATAAAAAATTTCATATCGGTCGGAAATCCACTTGTATAGAATTTTCGAAAAGCTAATAATTTGAACTATCTGTTTTGCATAAATGTTCCTTTACTGTTTATAAAAGTAGTTTTCAACTAGGTTTAAAACTATTTTTAAAAATTCATATGGATTAATTACAAATTTATGCAACCCATTCTTTTCTAAAAAGATTATTATATTCCTTGCTAGGGTATAGCGCAACATATAAAAAATTTCATATCGGTCGGAAATCCACTTGTATAGAATTTTTGAAAAGCTAATAATTTGAACTATCTGCTTTCCATAAATGTTCCTCTACTGTTTATAAAAGTAGTTTTCAACTAGGTTTAAAACTATTTTTAAAAATTCATGTGGATTAATTACAAATTTATGCAACCCTTTCTTTTCTAAAAAGATTATTATATTCCTTCCTAGGGTATAGCGCAACATATAAAAAATTTCATATCGGTCGGAAATCCACTTGTATAGAATTTTTGAAAAGCTAATAATTTGAACTATCTGCTTTCCATAAATGTTCCTCTACTGTTTATAAAAGTAGTTTTCAACTAGGTTTAAAACTATTTTTAAAAATTCATATGGATTAATTACAAATTTATGCAACCCTTTCTTTTCTAAAAAGATTATTATATTCCTTCCTAGGGTATAGCGCAACATAGAAAAAATTTCATATCGGTCGGAAATCCACTTGTATAGAATTTTTGAAAAGCTCATAATTTGAACTATCTGCTTTGCATAAATGTTCCTCTACTGTTTATAAAAGTAGTTTTCAACTAAGTTTAAAACTATTTTTAAAAATTCATATGGATTAATTACAAATTTATGCAACCCTTTCTTTTCTAAAAAGATTATTATATTCCTTCCTAGGGTATAGCGCAACATATAAAAAATTTCATATCGGTCGGAAATCCACTTGTATAGAATTTTTGAAAAGCTAATAATTTGAACTATCTGCTTTGCATAAATGTTCCTCTACTGTTTATAAGAGTAGTTTTCAACTAGGTTAAAAACTATTTTTAAAAATTCATATGGATTAATTACAAATTTATGCAACCCTTTCTTTTCTAAAAAGATTATTATATTCCTTCCTAGGGTATAGCGCAACATATAAAAAATTTCATATCGGTCGGAAATCCACTTGTATAGAATTTTTGAAAAGCTAATAATTTGAACTATCTGCTTTCCATAAATGTTCCTCTACTGTTTATAAAAGTAGTTTTCAACTAGGTTTAAAACTATTTTTAAAAATTCATGTGGATTAATTACAAATTTATGCAACCCTTTCTTTTCTAAAAAGATTATTATATTCCTTCCTAGGGTATAGCGCAACATATAAAAAATTTCATATCGGTCGGAATTCCACTTGTATAGAATTTTTGAAAAGCTAATAATTTGAACAATCTGCTTTGCATAAATGTTCCTCTACTGTTTATAAAAGTAGTTTTCAACTAGGTTTAAAACTATTTTTAAAAATTCATATGGATTAATTACAAATTTATGCAACCCTTTCATTTCTAAAAAGATTATTATATTCCTTCCTAGGGCATAGCGCAACATATAAAAAATTTCATATCGGTCGGAAATCCACTTGTATAGAATTTTTGAAAAGCTAATAATTTGAACTATCTGTTTTGCATAAATGTTCCTTTACTGTTTATAAAAGTAGTTTTGAACTAGGTTTAAAACTATTTTTAAAAATTCATATGTATTAATTACAAATTTATGCAACCCTTTCTTTTCTAAAAAGATTATTATATTCCTTGCTAGGGTATAGCGCAAGATATAAAAAATTTCATATCGGTCGGAAATCCACTTGTATAGAATTTTTGAAAAGCTAATAATTTGAACTATCTGCTTTCCATAAATGTTCCTCTACTGTTTATAAAAGTAGTTTTCAACTAGGTTTAAAACTATTTTTAAAAATTCATGTGGATTAATTACAAATTTATGCAACCCTTTCTTTTCTAAAAAGATTATTATATTCCTTCCTAGGGTATAGCGCAACATATAAAAAATTTCATATCGGTCGGAAATCCACTTGTATAGAATTTTTGAAAAGCTAATAATTTGAACTATCTGCTTTCCATAAATGTTCCTCTACTGTTTATAAAAGTAGTTTTCAACTAGGTTTAAAACTATTTTTAAAAATTCATATGGATTAATTACAAATTTATGCAACCCTTTCTTTTCTAAAAAGATTATTATATTCCTTCCTAGGGCATAGCGCAACATATAAAAAATTTCATATCGGTCGGAAATCCACTTGTATAGAATTTTTGAAAAGCTAATAATTTGAACAATCTGCTTTGCATAAATGTTCCTCAACTGCTTATAAAAGTAGTTTTCAACTAGGTTTAAAACTATTTTTAAAAATTCATATGGATTAATTACAAATTTATGCAACCCTTTCATTTCTAAAAAGATTATTATATTCCTTCCTAGGGCATAGCGCAACATATAAAAAATTTCATATCGGTCGGAAATCCACTTGTATAGAATTTTTGAAAAGCTAATCATTTGAACTATCTGTTTTGCATAAATGTTCCTTTACTGTTTATAAAAGTAGTTTTCAACTAGGTTTAAAACTATTTTTAAAAATTCATATGGATTAATTACAAATTTATGCAACCCTTTCTTTTCTAAAAAGATTATTATATTCCTTGCTAGGGTATAGCGCAAGATATAAAAAATTTCATATCGGTCGGAAATCCACTTGTATAGAATTTTTGAAAAGCTAATAATTTGAACTATCTGCTTTCCATAAATGTTCCTCTACTGTTTATAAAAGTAGTTTTCAACTAGGTTTAAAATTATTTTTAAAAATTCATATGGATTAATTACAAATTTATGCAACCCTTTCTTTTCTAAAAAGATTATTATATTCCTTCCTAGGGTATAGCGCAACATATAAAAAATTTCATATCGGTCGGAAATCCACTTGTATAGAATTTTTGAAAAGCTAATAATTTGAACAATCTGCTTTGCATAAATGTTCCTCTGCTGTTTATAAAAGTAGTTTTCAACTAGGTTTAAGACTATTTTTAAAAATTCATATGGATTAATTACAAATTTATGCAACCCTTTCTTTTCTAAAAAGATTATTATATTCCTTCCTAGGGCATAGCGCAACATATAAAAAATTTCATATCGGTCGGAAATCCACTTGTATAGAATTTTCGAAAAGCTAATAATTTGAACTATCTGTTTTGCATAAATGTTCCTTTACTGTTTATAAAAGTAGTTTTCAACTAGGTTTAAAACTATTTTTAAAAATTCATATGGATTAATTACAAATTTATGCAACCCATTCTTTTCTAAAAAGATTATTATATTCCTTGCTAGGGTATAGCGCAACATATAAAAAATTTCATATCGGTCGGAAATCCACTTGTATAGAATTTTTGAAAAGCTAATAATTTGAACTATCTGCTTTCCATAAATGTTCCTCTACTGTTTATAAAAGTAGTTTTCAACTAGGATTAAAACTATTTTTAAAAATTCATGTGGATTAATTACAAATTTATGCAACCCTTTCTTTTCTAAAAAGATTATTATATTCCTTCCTAGGGTATAGCGCAACATATAAAAAATTTCATATCGGTCGGAAATCCACTTGTATAGAATTTTTGAAAAGCTAATAATTTGAACTATCTGCTTTCCATAAATGTTCCTCTACTGTTTATAAAAGTAGTTTTCAACTAGGTTTAAAACTATTTTTAAAAATTCATATGGATTAATTACAAATTTATGCAACCCTTTCTTTTCTAAAAAGATTATTATATTCCTTCCTAGGGTATAGCGCAACATAGAAAAAATTTCATATCGGTCGGAAATCCACTTGTATAGAATTTTTGAAAAGCTCATAATTTGAACTATCTGCTTTGCATAAATGTTCCTCTACTGTTTATAAAAGTAGTTTTCAACTAAGTTTAAAACTATTTTTAAAAATTCATATGGATTAATTACAAATTTATGCAACCCTTTCTTTTCTAAAAAGATTATTATATTCCTTCCTAGGGTATAGCGCAACATATAAAAAATTTCATATCGGTCGGAAATCCACTTGTATAGAATTTTTGAAAAGCTAATAATTTGAACTATCTGCTTTGTATAAATGTTCCTCTACTGTTTATAAGAGTAGTTTTCAACTAGGTTAAAAACTATTTTTAAAAATTCATATGGATTAATTACAAATTTATGCAACCCTTTCTTTTCTAAAAAGATTATTATATTCCTTCCTAGGGTATAGCGCAACATATAAAAAATTTCATATCGGTCGGAAATCCACTTGTATAGAATTTTTGAAAAGCTAATAATTTGAACTATCTGCTTTGCATAAATATTCCTCTACTGTTTATAAAAGTAGTTTTCAACTAGGTTTAAAACTATTTTTAAAAATTCATATGGATTAATTACAAATTTATGCAACCCTTTCATTTCTAAAAAGATTATTATATTCCTTCCTAGGGCATAGCGCAACATATAAAAAATTTCATATCGGTCGGAAATCCACTTGTATAGAATTTTTGAAAAGCTAATAATTTGAACTATCTGTTTTGCATAAATGTTCCTTTACTGTTTATAAAAGTAGTTTTCAACTAGGTTTAAAACTATTTTTAAAAATTCATATGGATTAATTACAAATTTATGCAACCCTTTCTTTTCTAAAAAGATTATTATATTCCTTGCTAGGGTATAGCGCAAGATATAAAAAATTTCATATCGGTCGGAAATCCTCTTGTATAGAATTTTTGAAAAGCTAATAATTTGAACAGTCTGCTTTGCATAAATGTTCCTCTGCTGTTTATAAAAGTAGTTTTCAACTAGGTTTAAGACTATTTTTAAAAATTCATATGGATTAATTACAAATTTATGCAACCCTTTCTTTTCTAAAAAGATTATTATATTCCTTCCTAGGGCATAGCGCAACATATAAAAAATTTCATATCGGTCGGAAATCCACTTGTATAGAATTTTCGAAAAGCTAATAATTTGAACTATCTGTTTTGCATAAATGTTCCTTTACTGTTTATAAAAGTAGTTTTCAACTAGGTTTAAAACTATTTTTAAAAATTCATATGGATTAATTACAAATTTATGCAACCCATTCTTTTCTAAAAAGATTATTATATTCCTTGCTAGGGTATAGCGCAACATATAAAAAATTTCATATCGGTCGGAAATCCACTTGTATAGAATTTTTGAAAAGCTAATAATTTGAACTATCTGCTTTCCATAAATGTTCCTCTACTGTTTATAAAAGTAGTTTTCAACTAGGTTTAAAACTATTTTTAAAAATTCATGTGGATTAATTACAAATTTATGCAACCCTTTCTTTTCTAAAAAGATTATTATATTCCTTCCTAGGGTATAGCGCAACATATAAAAAATTTCATATCGGTCGGAAATCCACTTGTATAGAATTTTTGAAAAGCTAATAATTTGAACTATCTGCTTTCCATAAATGTTCCTCTACTGTTTATAAAAGTAGTTTTCAACTAGGTTTAAAACTATTTTTAAAAATTCATATGGATTAATTACAAATTTATGCAACCCTTTCTTTTCTAAAAAGATTATTATATTCCTTCCTAGGGCATAGCGCAACATATAAAAAATTTCATATCGGTCGGAAATCCACTTGTATAGAATTTTTGAAAAGCTAATAATTTGAACTATCTGCTTTCCATAAATGTTCCTCTACTGTTTATAAAAGTAGTTTTCAACTAGGTTTAAAACTATTTTTAAAAATTCATATGGATTAATTACAAATTTATGCAACCCTTTCTTTTCTAAAAAGATTATTATATTCCTTCCTAGGGCATAGCGCAACATATAAAAAATTTCATATCGGTCGGAAATCCACTTGTATAGAATTTTTGAAAAGCTAATAATTTGAACTATCTGCTTTCCATAAATGTTCCTCTACTGTTTATAAAAGTAGTTTTCAACTAGGTTTAAAATTATTTTTAAAAATTCATATGGATTAATTACAAATTTATGCAACCCTTTCTTTTCTAAAAAGATTATTATATTCCTTCCTAGGGTATAGCGCAACATATAAAAAATTTCATATCGGTCGGAAATCCACTTGTATAGAATTTTTGAAAAGCTAATAATTTGAACAATCTGCTTTGCATAAATGTTCCTCTGCTGTTTATAAAAGTAGTTTTCAACTAGGTTTAAGACTATTTTTAAAAATTCATATGGATTAATTACAAATTTATGCAACCCTTTCTTTTCTAAAAAGATTATTATATTCCTTCCTAGGGCATAGCGCAACATATAAAAAATTTCATATCGGTCGGAAATCCACTTGTATAGAATTTTCGAAAAGCTAATAATTTGAACTATCTGTTTTGCATAAATGTTCCTTTACTGTTTATAAAAGTAGTTTTCAACTAGGTTTAAAACTATTTTTAAAAATTCATATGGATTAATTACAAATTTATGCAACCCATTCTTTTCTAAAAAGATTATTATATTCCTTGCTAGGGTATAGCGCAACATATAAAAAATTTCATATCGGTCGGAAATCCACTTGTATAGAATTTTTGAAAAGCTAATAATTTGAACTATCTGCTTTCCATAAATGTTCCTCTACTGTTTATAAAAGTAGTTTTCAACTAGGTTTAAAACTATTTTTAAAAATTCATGTGGATTAATTACAAATTTATGCAACCCTTTCTTTTCTAAAAAGATTATTATATTCCTTCCTAGGGTATAGCGCAACATAGAAAAAATTTCATATCGGTCGGAAATCCACTTGTATAGAATTTTTGAAAAGCTCATAATTTGAACTATCTGCTTTGCATAAATGTTCCTCTACTGTTTATAAAAGTAGTTTTCAACTAAGTTTAAAACTATTTTTAAAAATTCATATGGATTAATTACAAATTTATGCAACCCTTTCTTTTCTAAAAAGATTATTATATTCCTTCCTAGGGTATAGCGCAACATATAAAAAATTTCATATCGGTCGGAAATCCACTTGTATAGAATTTTTGAAAAGCTAATAATTTGAACTATCTGCTTTGCATAAATGTTCCTCTACTGTTTATAAGAGTAGTTTTCAACTAGGTTAAAAACTATTTTTAAAAATTCATATGGATTAATTACAAATTTATGCAACCCTTTCTTTTCTAAAAGGATTATTATATTCCTTCCTAGGGTATAGCGCAACATATAAAAAATTTCATATCGGTCGGAAATCCACTTGTATAGAATTTTTGAAAAGCTAATAATTTGAACTATCTGCTTTGCATAAATGTTCCTCTACTGTTTATAAAAGTAGTTTTCAACTAGGTTTAAAACTATTTTTAAAAATTCATGTGGATTAATTACAAATTTATGCAACCCTTTCTTTTCTAAAAAGATTATTATATTCCTTCCTAGGGTATAGCGCAACATAGAAAAAATTTCATATCGGTCGGAAATCCACTTGTATAGAATTTTTGAAAAGCTCATAATTTGAACTATCTGCTTTGCATAAATGTTCCTCTACTGTTTATAAAAGTAGTTTTCAACTAAGTTTAAAACTATTTTTAAAAATTCATATGGATTAATTACAAATTTATGCAACCCTTTCTTTTCTAAAAAGATTATTATATTCCTTCCTAGGGTATAGCGCAAAATATAAAAAATTTCATATCGGTCGGAAATCCACTTGTATAGAATTTTTGAAAAGCTAATAATTTGAACTATCTGCTTTGCATAAATGTTCCTCTACTGTTTATAAGAGTAGTTTTCAACTAGGTTAAAAACTATTTTTAAAAATTCATATGGATTAATTAAAAATTTATGCAACCCTTTCTTTTCTAAAAAGATTATTATATTCCTTCCTAGGGTATAGCGCAACATATAAAAAATTTCATATCGGTCGGAAATCCACTTGTATAGAATTTTTGAAAAGCTAATAATTTGAACTATCTGCTTTGCATAAATGTTCCTCTACTGTTTATAAAAGTAGTTTTCAACTAGGTTTAAAACTATTTTTAAAAATTCATATGGATTAATTACAAATTTATGCAACCCTTTCATTTCTAAAAAGATTATTATATTCCTTCTTAGGGCATAGCGCAACATATAAAAAATTTCATATCGGTCGGAAATCCACTTGTATAGAATTTTTGAAAAGCTAATAATTTGAACTATCTGTTTTGCATAAATGTTCCTTTACTGTTTATAAAAGTAGTTTTCAACTAGGTTTAAAACTATTTTTAAAAATTCATATGGATTAATTACAAATTTATGCAACCCTTTCTTTTCTAAAAAGATTATTATATTCCTTGCTAGGGTATAGCGCAAGATATAAAAAATTTCATATCGGTCGGAAATCCACTTGTATAGAATTTTTGAAAAGCTAATAATTTGAACAGTCTGCTTTGCATAAATGTTCCTCTACTGTTTATAAAAGTAGTTTTCAACTAGGTTTAAAACTATTTTTAAAAATTCATATGGATTAATTACAAATTTATGCAACCCTTTCTTTTCTAAAAAGATTATTATATTCCTTCCTAGGGCATAGCGCAACATATAAAAAATTTCATATCGGTCGGAAATCCACTTGTATAGAATTTTTGAAAAGCTAATAATTTGAACTATCTGTTTTGCATAAATGTTCCTTTACTGTTTATAAAAGTAGTTTTCATCCAGGTTTAAAACTATTTTTAAAAATTCATATGGATTAATTACAAATTTATGCAACCCTTTCTTTTCTAAAAAGATTATTATATTCCTTGCTAGGGTATAGCGCAACATATAAAAAATTTCATATCGGTCGGAAATCCACTTGTATAGAATTTTTGAAAAGCTAATAATTTGAACTATCTGCTTTCCTTAAATGTTCCTCTACTGTTTATAAAAGTAGTTTTCAACTAGGTTTAAAACTATTTTTAAAAATTCATGTGGAGTAATTACAAATTTATGCAACCCTTTCTTTTCTAAAAAGATTATTATATTCCTTCCTAGGGTATAGCGCAACATATAAAAAATTTCATATCGGTCGGAAATCATCTTGACTAGAATTTTTGAAAAGCTAATAATTTGAACAATCTGCTTTGCATAAATGTTCCTCTACTGTTTATAAAAGTAGTTTTCAACTAGGTTTAAAACTATTTTTAAAAATTCATATGGATTAATTACAAATTTATGCAACCCTTTCATTTCTAAAAAGATTATTATATTCCTTCCTAGGGCATAGCGCAACATATAAAAAATTTCATATCGGTCGGAAATCCACTTGTATAGAATTTTTGAAAAGCTAATAATTTGAACTATCTGTTTTGCATAAATGTTCCTTTACTGTTTATAAAAGTAGTTTTCAACTAGGTTTAAAACTATTTTTAAAAATTCATATGGATTAATTACAAATTTATGCAACCCTTTCTTTTCTAAAAAGATTATTATATTCCTTGCTAGGGTATAGCGCAACATATAAAAAATTTCATATCGGTCGGAAATCCACTTGTATAGAATTTTTGAAAAGCTAATAATTTGAACTATCTGCTTTCCATAAATGTTCCTCTACTGTTTATAAAAGTAGTTTTCAACTAGGTTTAAAACTATTTCTAAAAATTCATATGGATTAATTACAAATTTATGCAACCCTTTCTTTTCTAAAAAGATTATTATATTCCTTCCTAGGGCATAGCGCAACATATAAAAAATTTCATATCGGTCGGAAATCCACTTGTATAGAATTTTTGAAAAGCTAATAATTTGAACTATCTGTTTTGCATAAATGTTCCTTTACTGTTTATAAAAGTAGTTTTCATCCAGGTTTAAAACTATTTTTAAAAATTCATATGGATTAATTACAAATTTATGCAACCCTTTCTTTTCTAAAAAGATTATTATATTCCTTGCTAGGGTATAGCGCAACATATAAAAAATTTCATATCGGTCGGAAATCCACTTGTATAGAATTTTTGAAAAGCTAATAATTTGAACTATCTGCTTTCCATAAATGTTCCTCTACTGTTTATAAAAGTAGTTTTCAACTAGGTTTAAAACTATTTCTAAAAATTCATATGGATTAATTACAAATTTATGCAACCCTTTCTTTTCTAAAAAGATTATTATATTCCTTCCTAGGGCATAGCGCAACATATAAAAAATTTCATATCGGTCGGAAATCCACTTGTATAGAATTTTTGAAAAGCTAATAATTTGAACTATCTGTTTTGCATAAATGTTCCTTTACTGTTTATAAAAGTAGTTTTCATCCAGGTTTAAAACTATTTTTAAAAATTCATATGGATTAATTACAAATTTATGCAACCCTTTCTTTTCTAAAAAGATTATTATATTCCTTGCTAGGGTATAGCGCAACATATAAAAAATTTCATATCGGTCGGAAATCCACTTGACTAGAATTTTTGAAAAGCTAATAATTTGAACAATCTGCTTTGCATAAATGTTCCTCTACTGTTTATAAAAGTAGTTTTCAACTAGGTTTAAAACTATTTTTAAAAATTCATATGGATTAATTACAAATTTATGCAACCCTTTCATTTCTAAAAAGATTATTATATTCCTTCCTAGGGCATAGCGCAACATATAAAAAATTTCATATCGGTCGGAAATCCACTTGTATAGAATTTTTGAAAAGCTAATAATTTGAACTATCTGTTTTGCATAAATGTTCCTTTACTGTTTATAAAAGTAGTTTTCAACTAGGTTTAAAACTATTTTTAAAAATTCATATGGATTAATTACAAATTTATGCAACTCTTTCTTTTCTAAAAAGATTATTATATTCCTTGCTAGGGTATAGCGCAACATATAAAAAATTTCATATCGGTCGGAAATCCACTTGTATAGAATTTTTGAAAAGCTAATAATTTGAACTATCTGCTTTCCATAAATGTTCCTCTACTGTTTATAAAAGTAGTTTTCAACTAGGTTTAAAACTATTTCTAAAAATTCATATGGATTAATTACGAATTTATGCAACCCTTTCTTTTCTAAAAAGATTATTATATTCCTTCCTAGGGCATAGCGCAACATATAAAAAATTTCATATCGGTCGGAAATCCACTTGTATAGAATTTTTGAAAAGCTAATAATTTGAACTATCTGTTTTGCATAAATGTTCCTTTACTGTTTATAAAAGTAGTTTTCATCCAGGTTTAAAACTATTTTTAAAAATTCATATGGATTAATTACAAATTTATGCAACCCTTTCTTTTCTAAAAAGATTATTATATTCCTTGCTAGGGTATAGCGCAACATATAAAAAATTTCATATCGGTCGGAAATCCACTTGTATAGAATTTTTGAAAAGCTAATAATTTGAACTATCTGCTTTCCTTAAATGTTCCTCTACTGTTTATAAAAGTAGTTTTCAACTAGGTTTAAAACTATTTTTAAAAATTCATGTGGAGTAATTACAAATTTATGCAACCCTTTCTTTTCTAAAAAGATTATTATATTCCTTCCTAGGGTATAGCGCAACATATAAAAAATTTCATATCGGTCGGAAATCCACTTGTATAGAATTTTTGAAAAGCTAATAATTTGAACAATCTGCTTTGCATAAATGTTCCTCTACTGTTTATAAAAGTAGTTTTCAACTAGGTTTAAAACTATTTTTAAAAATTCATATGGATTAATTACAAATTTATGCAACCCTTTCATTTCTAAAAAGATTATTATATTCCTTCCTAGGGCATAGCGCAACATATAAAAAATTTCATATCGGTCGGAAATCCACTTGTATAGAATTTTTGAAAAGCTAATAATTTGAACTATCTGCTTTCCATAAATGTTCCTCTACTGTTTATAAAAGTAGTTTTCAACTAGGTTTAAAACTATTTCTAAAAATTCATATGGATTAATTACAAATTTATGCAACCCTTTCTTTTCTAAAAAGATTATTATATTCCTTCCTAGGGCATAGCGCAACATATGAAAAATTTCATATCGGTCGGAAATCCACTTGTATAGAATTTTTGAAAAGCTAATAATTTGAACTATCTGTTTTGCATAAATGTTCCTTTACTGTTTATAAAAGTAGTTTTCATCCAGGTTTAAAACTATTTTTAAAAATTCATATGGATTAATTACAAATTTATGCAACCCTTTCTTTTCTAAAAAGATTATTATATTCCTTGCTAGGGTATAGCGCAACATATAAAAAATTTCATATCGGTCGGAAATCCACTTGTATAGAATTTTTGAAAAGCTAATAATTTGAACTATCTGCTTTCCTTAAATGTTCCTCTACTGTTTATAAAAGTAGTTTTCAACTAGGTTTAAAACTATTTTTAAAAATTCATGTGGAGTAATTACAAATTTATGCAACCCTTTCTTTTCTAAAAAGATTATTATATTCCTTCCTAGGGTATAGCGCAACATATAAAAAATTTCATATCGGTCGGAAATCCACTTGTATAGAATTTTTGAAAAGCTAATAATTTGAACAATCTGCTTTGCATAAATGTTCCTCTACTGTTTATAAAAGTAGTTTTCAACTAGGTTTAAAACTATTTTTAAAAATTCATATGGATTAATTACAAATTTATGCAACCCTTTCATTTCTAAAAAGATTATTATATTCCTTCCTAGGGCATAGCGCAACATATAAAAAATTTCATATCGGTCGGAAATCCACTTGTATAGAATTTTTGAAAAGCTAATAATTTGAACTATCTGTTTTGCATAAATGTTCCTTTACTGTTTATAAAAGTAGTTTTCAACTAGGTTTAAAACTATTTTTAAAAATTCATATGGATTAATTACAAATTTATGCAACCCTTTCTTTTCTAAAAAGATTATTATATTCCTTGCTAGGGTATAGCGCAACATATAAAAAATTTCATATCGGTCGGAAATCCACTTGTATAGAATTTTTGAAAAGCTAATAATTTGAACTATCTGCTTTCCATAAATGTTCCTCTACTGTTTATAAAAGTAGTTTTCAACTAGGTTTAAAACTATTTCAAAAAATTCATATGGATTAATTACAAATTTATGCAACCCTTTCTTTTCTAAAAAGATTATTATATTCCTTCCTAGGGCATAGCGCAACATATAAAAAATTTCATATCGGTCGGAAATCCACTTGTATAGAATTTTTGAAAAGCTAATAATTTGAACTATCTGTTTTGCATAAATGTTCCTTTACTGTTTATAAAAGTAGTTTTCAACTAGGTTTAAAACTATTTTTAAAAATTCATATGGATTAATTACAAATTTATGCAATCCTTTCTTTTCTAAAAAGATTATTATATTCCTTGCTAGGGTATAGCGCAACATATAAAAAATTTCATATCGGTCGGAAATCCACTTGTATAGAATTTTTGAAAAGCTAATAATTTGAACTATCTGCTTTCCATAAATGTTCCTCTACTGTTTATAAAAGTAGTTTTCAACTAGGTTTAAAACTATTTTTAAAAAATTCATATGGATTAATTACAAATTTATGCAACCCTTTCTTTTCTAAAAAGATTATTATATTCCTTCCTAGGGTATAGCGCAACATAGAAAAAATTTCATATCGGTCGGAAATCCACTTGTATAGAATTTTTGAAAAGCTCATAATTTGAACTATCTGCTTTGCATAAATGTTCCTCTACTGTTTATAAAAGTAGTTTTCAACTAAGTTTAAAACCATTTTTAAAAATTCATATGGATTAATTACAAATTTATGCAACCCTTTCTTTTCTAAAAAGATTATTATATTCCTTCCTAGGGTATAGCGCAACATATAAAAAATTTCATATCGGTCGGAAATCCACTTGTATAGAATTTTTGAAAAGCTAATAATTTGAACTATCTGCTTTGCATAAATGTTCCTCTACTGTTTATAAGAGTAGTTTTCAACTAGGTTAAAAACTATTTTTAAAAATTCATATGGATTAATTACAAATTTATGCAACCCTTTCTTTTCTAAAAAGATTATTATATTCCTTCCTAGGGTATAGCGCAACATATAAAAAATTTCATATCGGTCGGAAATCCACTTGTATAGAATTTTTGAAAAGCTAATAATTTGAACTATCTGCTTTGCATAAATGTTCCTCTACTGTTTATAAAAGTAGTTTTCAACTAGGTTTAAAACTATTTTTAAAAATTCATATGGATTAATTACAAATTTATGCAACCCTTTCTTTTCTAAATAGATTATTATATTCCTTCCTAGGGTATAGCGCAACATATAAAAAATTTCATATCGGTCGGAAATTCACTTGTATAGAATTTTTGAAAAGCTAATAATTTGAACTATCTGTTTTGCATAAATGTTCCTTTACTGTTTATAAAAGTAGTTTTCAACTAGGTTTAAAACTATTTTTAAAAATTCATATGGATTAATTACAAATTTATGCAACCCTTTCTTTTCTAAAAAGATTATTATATTCCTTGCTAGGGTATAGCGCAACATATAAAAAATTTCATATCGGTCGGAAATCCACTTGTATAGAATTTTTGAAAAGCTAATAATTTGAACTATCTGTTTTGCATAAATGTTCCTTTCCTGTTTATAAAAGTAGTTTTCAACTAGGTTTAAAACTATTTTTAAAAATTCATATGGATTAATTACAAATTTATGCAATCCTTTCTTTTCTAAAAAGATTATTATATTCCTTCCTAGAGTATAGCGCAACATATAAAAAATTTCATATTTGTCGGAAATCCACTTGTATAGAATTTTTTAAAAGCTAATAATTTGAACTATCTGCTTTGCATAAATGTTCCTCTGCTGTTTATAAAAGTAGTTTTCAACTAGGTTTAAAACTATTTTTAAAAATTCATATGGATTAATTACAAATTTATGCAACCCTTTCTTTTCTAAAAAGATTATTATATTCCTTGCTAGGGTATAGCGCAACATATAAAAAATTTCATATCGGTCGGAAATCCACTTGTATAGAATTTTTGAAAAGCTAATAATTTGAACTATCTGCTTTCCTTAAATGTTCCTCTACTGTTTATAAAAGTAGTTTTCAACTAGGTTTAAAACTATTTTTAAAAATTCATGTGGATTAATTACAAATTTATGCAACCCTTTCTTTTCTAAAAAGATTATTATATTCCTTCCTAGGGTATAGCGCAACATATAAAAAATTTCATATCGGTCGGAAATCCACTTGTATAGAATTTTTGAAAAGCTAATAATTTGAACAATCTGCTTTGCATAAATGTTCCTCTACTGTTTATAAAAGTAGTTTTCAACTAGGTTTAAAACTATTTTTAAAAATTCATATGGATTAATTACAAATTTATGCAACCCTTTCATTTCTAAAAAGATTATTATATTTCTTCCTAGGGCATAGCGCAACATATAAAAAATTTCATATCGGTCGGAAATCCACTTGTATAGAATTTTTGAAAAGCTAATAATTTGAACTATCTGTTTTGTATAAATGTTCCTTTACTGTTTATAAAAGTAGTTTTCAACTAGGTTTAAAACTATTTTTAAAAATTCATATGGATTAATTACAAATTTATGCAACCCTTTCTTTTCTAAAAAGATTATTATATTCCTTGCTAGGGTATAGCGCAACATATAAAAAATTTCATATCGGTCGGAAATCCACTTGTATAGAATTTTTGAAAAGCTAATAATTTGAACTATCTGCTTTCCATAAATGTTCCTCTACTGTTTATAAAAGTAGTTTTCAACTAGGTTTAAAACTATTTCTAAAAATTCATATGGATTAATTACAAATTTATGCAACCCTTTCTTTTCTAAAAAGATTATTATATTCCTTCCTAGGGTATAGCGCAACATATAAAAAATTTCATATCGGTCGGAAATCCACTTGTATAGAAATTTTGAAAAGCTAATAATTTGAACTATCTGCTTTCCATAAATTTTCCTCTACTGTTTATAAAAGTAGTTTTCAACTAGGTTTAAAACTATTTTTAAAAATTCATGTGGATTAATTACAAATTTATGCAACCCTTTCTTTTCTAAAAAGATTATTATATTCCTTCCTAGGGTATAGCGCAACATATAAAAAATTTCATATCGGTCGGAAATCCACTTGTATAGAATTTTTGAAAAGCTAATAATTTTAACAATCTGCTTTGCATAAATGTTCCTCTACTGTTTATAAAAGTAGTTTTCAACTAGGTTTAAAACTATTTTTAAAAATTCATATGGATTAATTACAAATTCATGCAACCCTTTCTTTTCTAAAAAGATTATTATATTCCTTCCTAGGGCATAGCGCAACATATAAAAAATTTCATATCGGTCGGAAATCCACTTGTATAGAATTTTTGAAAAGCTAATAATTTGAACTATCTGTTTTGCATAAATGCTCCTTTACTGTTTATAAAAGTAGTTTTCAACTAGGTTTAAAACTATTTTTAAAAATTCAAATGGATTAATTACAAATTTATGCAATCCTTTCTTTTCTAAAAAGATTATTATATTCCTTGCTAGGGTATAGCGCAACATATAAAAAATTTCATATCGGTCGGAAATCCACTTGTATAGAATTTTTGAAAAGCTAATAATTTGAACTATCTGCTTTCCATAAATGTTCCTCTACTGTTTATAAAAGTAGTTTTCAACTAGGTTTAAAACTATTTTTAAAAATTCATATGGATTAATTACAAATTTATGCAACCCTTTCTTTTCTAAAAAGATTATTATATTCCTTCCTAGGGTATAGCGCAACATAGAAAAAATTTCATATCGGTCGGAAATCCACTTGTATAGAATTTTTGAAAAGCTCATAATTTGAACTATCTGCTTTGAATAAATGTTCCTCTACTGTTTACAAAAGTAGTTTTCAACTAAGTTTAAAACTATTTTTAAAAATTCATATGGATTAATTACAAATTTATGCAACCCTTTCTTTTCTAAAAAGATTATTATATTCCTTCCTAGGGTATAGCGCAACATATAAAAAATTTCATATCGGTCGGAAATCCACTTGTATAGAATTTTTGAAAAGCTAATAATTTGAACTATCTGCTTTGCATAAATGTTCCTCTACTGTTTATAAAAGTAGTTTTCAACTAGGTTTAAAACTATTTTTAAAAATTCATATGGATTAATTACAAATTTATGCAACCCTTTCTTTTCTAAAAAGATTATTATATTCCTTGCTAGGGTATAGCGCAACATATAAAAAATTTCATATCGGTCGGAAATCCACTTGTATAGAATTTTTGAAAAGCTAATAATTTGAACTATCTGTTTTGCATAAATGTTCCTTTACTGTTTATAAAAGTAGTTTTCAACTAGGTTTAAAACTATTTTTAAAAATTCATATGGAATAATTACAAATTTATGCAACCCTTTCTTTTCTAAAAAGATTATTATATTCCTTCCTAGAGTATAGCGCAACATATAAAAAATTTCATATTTGTCGGAAATCCACTTGTATAGAATTTTTGAAAAGCTAATAATTTGAACTATCTGTTTTGCATAAATGTTCCTTTACTGTTTATAAAAGTAGTTTTCAACTAGGTTTAAAACTATTTTTAAAAATTCATATGGATTAATTACAAATTTATGCAACCCTTTCTTTTCTAAAAAGATTATTATATTCCTTCCTAGGGTATAGCGCAACATAGAAAAAATTTCATATCGGTCGGAAATCCACTTGTATAGAATTTTTGAAAAGCTCATAATTTGAACTATCTGCTTTGAATAAATGTTCCTCTACTGTTTACAAAAGTAGTTTTCAACTAAGTTTAAAACTATTTTTAAAAATTCATATGGATTAATTACAAATTTATGCAACCCTTTCTTTTCTAAAAAGATTATTATATTCCTTCCTAGGGTATAGCGCAACATATAAAAAATTTCATATCGGTCGGAAATCCACTTGTATAGAATTTTTGAAAAGCTAATAATTTGAACTATCTGCTTTGCATAAATGTTCCTCTACTGTTTATAAAAGTAGTTTTCAACTAGGTTTAAAACTATTTTTAAAAATTCATATGGATTAATTACAAATTTATGCAACCCTTTCTTTTCTAAAAAGATTATTATATTCCTTGCTAGGGTATAGCGCAACATATAAAAAATTTCATATCGGTCGGAAATCCACTTGTATAGAATTTTTGAAAAGCTAATAATTTGAACTATCTGTTTTGCATAAATGTTCCTTTACTGTTTATAAAAGTAGTTTTCAACTAGGTTTAAAACTATTTTTAAAAATTCATATGGAATAATTACAAATTTATGCAACCCTTTCTTTTCTAAAAAGATTATTATATTCCTTCCTAGAGTATAGCGCAACATATAAAAAATTTCATATTTGTCGGAAATCCACTTGTATAGAATTTTTGAAAAGCTAATAATTTGAACTATCTGTTTTGCATAAATGTTCCTTTACTGTTTATAAAAGTAGTTTTCATCCAGGTTTAAAACTATTTTTAAAAATTCATATGGATTAATTACAAATTTATGCAACCCTTTCTTTTCTAAAAAGATTATTATATTCCTTGCTAGGGTATAGCGCAACATATAAAAAATTTCATATCGGTCGGAAATCCACTTGTATAGAATTTTTGAAAAGCTAATAATTTGAACTATCTGCTTTCCATAAATGTTCCTCTACTGTTTATAAAAGTAGTTTTCAACTAGGTTTAAAACTATTTTTAAAAATTCATGTGGAGTAATTACAAATTTATGCAACCCTTTCTTTTCTAAAAAGATTATTATATTCCTTCCTAGGGTATAGCGCAACATATAAAAAATTTCATATCGGTCGGAAATCCACTTGTATAGAATTTTTGAAAAGCTAATAATTTGAACAATCTGCTTTGCATAAATGTTCCTCTACTGTTTATAAAAGTAGTTTTCAACTAGGTTTAAAACTATTTTTAAAAATTCATATGGATTAATTACAAATTTATGCAACCCTTTCTTTTCTAAAAAGATTATTATATTCCTTCCTAGGGCATAGCGCAACATATAAAAAATTTCATATCGGTCGGAAATCCACTTGTATAGAATTTTTGAAAAGCTAATAATTTGAACTATCTGTTTTGCATAAATGTTCCTTTACTGTTTATAAAAGTAGTTTTCAACTAGGTTTAAAACTATTTTTAAAAATTCAAATGGATTAATTACAAATTTATGCAATCCTTTCTTTTCTAAAAAGATTATTATATTCCTTGCTAGGGTATAGCGCAACATATAAAAAATTTCATATCGGTCGGAAATCCACTTGTATAGAATTTTTGAAAAGCTAATAATTTGAACTATCTGCTTTCCATAAATGTTCCTCTACTGTTTATAAAAGTAGTTTTCAACTAGGTTTAAAACTATTTTTAAAAATTCATATGGATTAATTACAAATTTATGCAACCCTTTCTTTTCTAAAAAGATTATTATATTCCTTGCTAGGGTATAGCGCAACATATAAAAAATTTCATATCGGTCGAAAATCCACTTGTATAGAATTTTTGAAAAGCTAATAATTTGAACTATCTGTTTTGCATAAATGTTCCTTTACTGTTTATAAAAGTAGTTTTCAACTAGGTTTAAAACTATTTTTAAAAATTCATATGGAATAATTACAAATTTATGCAACCCTTTCTTTTCTAAAAAGATTATTATATTCCTTCCTAGAGTATAGCGCAACATATAAAAAATTTCATATTTGTCGGAAATCCACTTGTATAGAATTTTTGAAAAGCTAATAATTTGAACTATATGCTTTGCATAAATGTTCCTCTACTGTTTATAAAAGTAGTTTTCAACTAGGTTTAAAACTATTTTTAAAAATTCATATGGATTAATTACAAATTTATGCAACCCTTTCTTTTCTAAAAAGATTATTATATTCCTTGCTAGGGTATAGCGCAACATATAAAAAATTTCATATCGGTCGGAAATCCACTTGTATAGAATTTTTGAAAAGCTAATAATTTGAACTATCTGTTTTGCATAAATGTTCCTTTACTGTTTATAAAAGTAGTTTTCAACTAGGTTTAAAACTATTTTTAAAAATTCATATGGAATAATTACAAATTTATGCAACCCTTTCTTTTCTAAAAAGATTATTATATTCCTTCCTAGAGTATAGCGCAACATATAAAAAATTTCATATTTGTCGGAAATCCACTTGTATAGAATTTTTGAAAAGCTAATAATTTGAACTATCTGTTTTGCATAAATGTTCCTTTACTGTTTATAAAAGTAGTTTTCATCCAGGTTTAAAACTATTTTTAAAAATTCATATGGATTAATTACAAATTTATGCAACCCTTTCTTTTCTAAAAAGATTATTATATTCCTTGCTAGGGTATAGCGCAACATATAAAAAATTTCATATCGGTCGGAAATCCACTTGTATAGAATTTTTGAAAAGCTAATAATTTGAACTATCTGCTTTCCTTAAATGTTCCTCTACTGTTTATAAAAGTAGTTTTCAACTAGGTTTAAAACTATTTTTAAAAATTCATGTGGAGTAATTACAAATTTATGCAACCCTTTCTTTTCTAAAAAGATTATTATATTCCTTCCTAGGGTATAGCGCAACATATAAAAAATTTCATATCGGTCGGAAATCCACTTGTATAGAATTTTTGAAAAGCTAATAATTTGAACAATCTGCTTTGCATAAATGTTCCTCTACTGTTTATAAAAGTAGTTTTCAACTAGGTTTAAAACTATTTTTAAAAATTCATATGGATTAATTACAAATTTATGCAACCCTTTCATTTCCAAAAAGATTATTATATTCCTTCCTAGGGCATAGCGCAACATATAAAAAATTTCATATCGGTCGGAAATCCACTTGTATAGAATTTTTGAAAAGCTAATAATTTGAACTATCTGTTTTGCATAAATGTTCCTTTACTGTTTATAAAAGTAGTTTTCAACTAGGTTTAAAACTATTTTTAAAAATTCATATGGATTAATTACAAATTTATGCAACCCTTTCTTTTCTAAAAAGATTATTATATTCCTTGCTAGGGTATAGCGCAACATATAAAAAATTTCATATCGGTCGGAAATCCACTTGTATAGAATTTTTGAAAAGCTAATAATTTGTACTATCTGCTTTCCATAAATGTTCCTCTACTGTTTATAAAAGTAGTTTTCAACTAGGTTTAAAACTATTTCTAAAAATTCATATGGATTAATTACAAATTTATGCAACCCTTTCTTTTCTAAAAAGATTATTATATTCCTTCCTAGGGTATAGCGCAACATATAAAAAATTTCATATCGGTCGGAAATCCACTTGTATAGAATTTTTGAAAAGCTAATAATTTGAACTATCTGCTTTCCATAAATGTTCCTCTACTGTTTATAAAAGTAGTTTTAAACTAGGTTTAAAACTATTTTTAAAAATTCATGTGGATTAATTACAAATTTATGCAACCCTTTCTTTTCTAAAAAGATTATTATATTCCTTCCTAGGGTATGGCGCAACATATAAAAAATTTCATATCGGTCGGAAATCCACTTGTATAGAATTTTTGAAAAGCTAATAATTTTAACAATCTGCTTTGCATAAATGTTCCTCTACTGTTTATAAAAGTAGTTTTCAACTAGGTTTAAAACTATTTTTAAAAATTCATGTGGATTAATTACAAATTTATGCAACCCTTTCTTTTCTAAAAAGATTATTATATTCCTTCCTAGGGCATAGCGCAACATATAAAAAATTTCATATCGGTCGGAAATCCACTTGTATAGAATTTTTGAAAAGCTAATAATTTGAACTATCTGTTTTGCATAAATGTTCCTCTACTGTTTATAAAAGTAGTTTTCAACTAGGTTTAAAACTATTTTTAAAAAATTCATATGGATTAATTACAAATTTATGCAACCCTTTCTTTTCTAAAAAGATTATTATATTCCTTCCTAGGGTATAGCGCAACATAGAAAAAATTTCATATCGGTCGGAAATCCACTTGTATAGAATTTTTGAAAAGCTAATAATTTGAACTATCTGCTTTCCATAAATGTTCCTCTACTGTTTATAAAAGTAGTTTTCAACTAGGTTTAAAACTATTTTTAAAAAATTCATATGGATTAATTACAAATTTATGCAACCCTTTCTTTTCTAAAAAGATTATTATATTCCTTCCTAGGGTATAGCGCAACATAGAAAAAATTTCATATCGGTCGGAAATCCACTTGTATAGAATTTTTGAAAAGCTCATAATTTGAACTATCTGCTTTGCATAAATGTTCCTCTACTGTTTATAAAAGTAGTTTTCAACTAAGTTTAAAACCATTTTTAAAAATTCATATGGATTAATTACAAATTTATGCAACCCTTTCTTTTCTAAAAAGATTATTATATTCCTTCCTAGGGTATAGCGCAACATATAAAAAATTTCATATCGGTCGGAAATCCACTTGTATAGAATTTTTGAAAAGCTAATAATTTGAACTATCTGCTTTGCATAAATGTTCCTCTACTGTTTATAAGAGTAGTTTTCAACTAGGTTAAAAACTATTTTTAAAAATTCATATGGATTAATTACAAATTTATGCAACCCTTTCTTTTCTAAAAAGATTATTATATTCCTTCCTAGGGTATAGCGCAACATATAAAAAATTTCATATCGGTCGGAAATCCACTTGTATAGAATTTTTGAAAAGCTAATAATTTGAACTATCTGCTTTGCATAAATGTTCCTCTACTGTTTATAAAAGTAGTTTTCAACTAGGTTTAAAACTATTTTTAAAAATTCATATGGATTAATTACAAATTTATGCAACCCTTTCTTTTCTAAAAAGATTATTATATTCCTTCCTAGGGTATAGCGCAATATATAAAAAATTTCATATCGGTCGGAAATCCACTTGTATAGAATTTTTGAAAAGCTAATAATTTGAACTATCTGCTTTCCATAAACGTTCCTTTACTGTTTATAAAAGTAGTTTTCAACTAGGTTTAAAACTATTTTTAAAAATTCATATGGATTAATTACAAATTTATGCAACCCTTTCTTTTCTAAAAAGATTATTATATTCCTTCCTAGAGTATAGCGCAACATATAAAAAATTTCATATTTGTCGGAAATCCACTTGTATAGAATTTTTGAAAAGCTAATAATTTGAACTATCTGCTTTGCATAAATGTTCCTCTACTGTTTATAAAAGTAGTTTTCAACTAGGTTTAAAACTATTTTTAAAAATTCATATGGATTAATTACAAATTTATGCAACCCTTTCTTTTCTAAAAAGATTATTATATTCCTTCCTAGGGTATAGCGCAACATATAAAAAATTTCATATCGTTTGGAAATCCACTTGTATAGAATTTTTGAAAAGCTAATAATTTGAACTATCTGTTTTGCATAAATGTTCCTTTACTGTTTATAAAAGTAGTTTTCAACTAGGTTTAAAACTATTTTTAAAAATTCATATGGATTAATTACAAATTTATGCAACCCTTTCTTTTCTAAAAAGATTATTATATTCCTTGCTAGGGTATAGCGCAACATATAAAAAATTTCATATCGGTCGGAAATCCACTTGTATAGAATTTTTGAAAAGCTAATAATTTGAACTATCTGTTTTGCATAAATGTTCCTTTCCTGTTTATAAAAGTAGTTTTCAACTAGGTTTAAAACTATTTTTAAAAATTCATATGGATTAATTACAAATTTATGCAATCCTTTCTTTTCTAAAAAGATTATTATATTCCTTCCTAGAGTATAGCGCAACATATAAAAAATTTCATATTTGTCGGAAATCCACTTGTATAGAATTTTTTAAAAGCTAATAATTTGAACTATCTGCTTTGCATAAATGTTCCTCTGCTGTTTATAAAAGTAGTTTTCAACTAGGTTTAAAACTATTTTTAAAAATTCATATGGATTAATTACAAATTTATGCAACCCTTTCTTTTCTAAAAAGATTATTATATTCCTTCCTAGGGTATAGCGCAACATATAAAAAATTTCATATCGGTCGGATATCCACTTGTATAGATTTTTTGAAAAGCTAATATTTTGAACTATCTGTTTTGCATAAATGTTCCTTTACTGTTTATAAAAGTAGTTTTCAACTAGGTTTAAAACTATTTTTAAAAATTCATATGGATTAATTACAAATTTATGCATCCCTTTCTTTTCTAAAAAGATTATTATATTCCTTGCTAGGGTATAGCGCAACATATAAAAAATTTCATATCGGTCGGAAATCACCTTGTATAGAATTTTTGAAAAGCTAATAATTTGAACTATCTGCTTTCCATAAATGTTCCTCTACTGTTTATAAAAGTAGTTTTCAACAAGGTTTAAAACTATTTTTAAAAATTCATATGGATCAATTACAAATTTATGCAACCCTTTCTTTTCTAAAAAGATTATTATATTCCTTGCTAGGGTATAGCGCAACATATAAAAAATTTCATATCGGTCGGAAATCCACTTGTATAGAATAATTGAAAAGCTAATAATTTGAACTATCTGCTTTCCTTAAATGTTCCTCTACTGTTTATAAAAGTAGTTTTCAACTAGGATTAAAACTATTTTTAAAAATTCATGTGGATTAATTACAAATTTATGCAACCCTTTCTTTTCTAAAAAGATTAGTATATTCCTTCCTAGGGTATAGCGCAACATATAAAAAATTTCATATCGGTCGGAAATCCACTTGTATAGAATTTTTGAAAAGCTAATAATTTGAACTATCTGCTTTGCATAAATGTTCCTCTACTGTTTATAAAAGTAGTTTTCAACTAGGTTTAAAACTATTTTTAAAAATTCATATTGATTAATTACAAATTTATGCAACCCTTTCTTTTCTAAAAAGATTATTATATTCCTTCCTAGGGTATAGCGCAACATATAAAAAATTTCATATCGGTCGGAAATCCACTTGTATAGAATTTTTGAAAAGCTAATAATTTGAACTATCTGTTTTGCATAAATGTTCCTTTACTGTTTATAAAAGTAGTTTTCAACTAGGTTTAAAACTATTTTTAAAAATTCATATGGATTAATTACAAATTTATGCAACCCTTTCTTTTCTAAAAAGATTATTATATTCCTTGCTAGGGTATAGCGCAACATATAAAAAATTTCATATCGGTCGGAAATCCACTTGTATAGAATTTTTGAAAAGCTAATAATTTGAACTATCTGCTTTCCATAAATGTTCCTCTACTGTTTATAAAAGTAGTTTTCAACTAGGTTTAAAACTATTTTTAAAAATTCATATGGATTAATTACAAATTTATGCAAACCTTTCTTTTCTAAAAAGATTATTATATTCCTTGCTAGGGTATAGCGCAACATATAAAAAATTTCATATCGGTCGGAAATCCACTTGTATAGAATTTTTGAAAAGCTAATAATTTGAACTATCTGCTTTCCTTAAATGTTCCTCTACTGTTTATAAAAGTAGTTTTCAACTAGGTTTAAAACTATTTTTAAAAATTCATGTGGATTAATTACAAATTTATGCAACCCTTTCTTTTCTAAAAAGATTATTATATTCCTTCCTAGGGTATAGCGCAACATATAAAAAATTTCATATCGGTCGGAAATCCACTTGTATAGAATTTTTGAAAAGCTAATAATTTGAACAATCTGCTTTGCATAAATGTTCCTCTACTGTTTATAAAAGTAGTTTTCAACTAGGTTTAAAACTATTTTTAAAAATTCATATGGATTAATTACAAATTTATGCAACCCTTTCATTTCTAAAAAGATTATTATATTCCTTCCTAGGGCATAGCGCAACATATAAAAAATTTCATATCGGTCGGAAATCCACTTGTATAGAATTTTTGAAAAGCTAATAATTTGAACTATCTGTTTTGTATAAATGTTCCTTTACTGTTTATAAAAGTAGTTTTCAACTAGGTTTAAAACTATTTTTAAAAATTCATATGGATTAATTACAAATTTATGCAACCCTTTCTTTTCTAAAAAGATTATTATATTCCTTGCTAGGGTATAGCGCAACATATAAAAAATTTCATATCGGTCGGAAATCCACTTGTATAGAATTTTTGAAAAGCTAATAATTTGAACTATCTGCTTTCCATAAATGTTCCTCTACTGTTTATAAAAGTAGTTTTCAACTAGGTTTAAAACTATTTCTAAAAATTCATATGGATTAATTACAAATTTATGCAACCCTTTCTTTTCTAATAAGATTATTATATTCCTTCCTAGGGTATAGCGCAACATATAAAAAATTTCATATCGGTCGGAAATCCACTTGTATAGAATTTTTGAAAAGCTAATAATTTGAACTATCTGCTTTCCATAAATGTTCCTCTACTGTTTATAAAAGTAGTTTTCAACTAGGTTTAAAACTATTTTTAAAAATTCATGTGGATTAATTACAAATTTATGCAACCCTTTCTTTTCTAAAAAGATTATTATATTCCTTCCTAGGGTATAGCGCAACATATAAAAAATTTCATATCGGTCGGAAATCCACTTGTATAGAATTTTTGAAAAGCTAATAATTTTAACAATCTGCTTTGCATAAATGTTCCTCTACTGTTTATAAAAGTAGTTTTCAACTAGGTTTAAAACTATTTTTAAAAATTCATATGGATTAATTACAAATTCATGCAACCCTTTCTTTTCTAAAAAGATTATTATATTCCTTCCTAGGGCATAGCGCAACATATAAAAAATTTCATATCGGTCGGAAATCCACTTGTATAGAATTTTTGAAAAGCTAATAATTTGAACTATCTGTTTTGCATAAATGTTCCTTTACTGTTTATAAAAGTAGTTTTCAAATAGGTTTAAAACTATTTTTAAAAATTCAAATGGATTAATTACAAATTTATGCAATCCTTTCTTTTCTAAAATGATTATTATAAACCTTGCTAGGGTATAGCGCAACATATAAAAAATTTCATATCGGTCGGAAATCCACTTGTATAGAATTTTTGAAAAGCTAATAATTTGAACTATCTGCTTTCCATAAATGTTCCTCTACTGTTTATAAAAGTAGTTTTCAACTAGGTTTAAAACTATTTTTAAAAATTCATATGGATTAATTACAAATTTATGCAACCCTTTCTTTTCTAAAAAGATTATTATATTCCTTCCTAGGGTATAGCGCAACATAGAAAAAATTTCATATCGGTCGGAAATCCACTTGTATAGAATTTTTGAAAAGCTCATAATTTGAACTATCTGCTTTGAATAAATGTTCCTCTACTGTTTATAAAAGTAGTTTTCAACTAAGTTTAAAACTATTTTTAAAAATTCATATGGATTAATTACAAATTTATGCAACCCTTTCTTTTCTAAAAAGATTATTATATTCCTTCCTAGGGTATAGCGCAACATATAAAAAATTTCATATCGGTCGGAAATCCACTTGTATAGAATTTTTGAAAAGCTAATAATTTGAACTATCTGCTTTGCATAAATGTTCCTCTACTGTTTATAAAAGTAGTTTTCAACTAGGTTTAAAACTATTTTTAAAAATTCATATGGATTAATTACAAATTTATGCAACCCTTTCTTTTCTAAAAAGATTATTATATTCCTTCCTAGGGTATAGCGCAATATATAAAAAATTTTATATCGGTCGGAAATCCACTTGTATAGAAATTTTGAAAAGCTAATAATTTGAACTATCTGCTTTCCATAAACGTTCCTTTACTGTTTATAAAAGTAGTTTTCAACTAGGTTTAAAACTATTTTTAAAAATTCATATGGATTAATTACAAATTTATGCAACCCTTTCTTTTCTAAAAAGATTATTATATTCCTTCCTAGAGTATAGCGCAACATATAAAAAATTTCATATTTGTCGGAAATCCACTTGTATAGAATTTTTTAAAAGCTAATAATTTGAACTATCTGCTTTGCATAAATGTTCCTCTACTGTTTATAAAAGTAGTTTTCAACTAGGTTTAAAACTATTTTTAAAAATTCATATGGATTAATTACAAATTTATGCAACCCTTTCTTTTCTAAAAAGATTATTATATTCCTTCCTAGGGTATAGCGCAACATATAAAAAATTTCATATCGGTCGGAAATCCACTTGTATAGAATTTTTGAAAAGCTAATAATTTGAACTATCTGTTTTGCATAAATGTTCCTTTACCGTTTATAAAAGTAGTTTTCAACTAGGTTTAAAACTATTTTTAAAAATTCATATGAATTAATTACAAATTTATGCAACCCTTTCTTTTCTAAAAAGATTATTATATTCCTTGCTAGGGTATAGCGCAACATATAAAAAATTTCATATCGGTCGGAAATCCACTTGTATAGAATTTTTGAAAAGCTAATAATTTGAACTATCTGTTTTGCATAAATGTTCCTTTACTGTTTATAAAAGTAGTTTTCAACTAGGTTTAAAACTATTTTTAAAAATTCATATGGATTAATTACAAATTTATGCAATCCTTTCTTTTCTAAAAAGATTATTATATTCCTTCCTAGAGTATAGCGCAACATATAAAAAATTTCATATTTGTCGGAAATCCACTTGTATAGAATTTTTTAAAAGCTAATAATTTGAACTATCTGCTTTGCATAAATGTTCCTCTACTGTTTATAAAAGTAGTTTTCAACTAGGTTTAAAACTATTTTTAAAAATTCATATGGATTAATTACAAATTTATGCAACCCTTTCTTTTCTAAAAAGATTATTATATTCCTTCCTAGGGTATAGCGCAACATATAAAAAATTTCATATCGGTCGGAAATCCACTTGTATAGAATTTTTGAAAAGCTAATAATTTGAACTATCTGCTTTCCATAAATGTTCCTCTACTGTTTATAAAAGTAGTTTTCAACAAGGTTTAAAACTATTTTTAAAAATTCATATGGATTAATTACAAATTTATGCAACCCTTTCTTTTCTAAAAAGATTATTATATTCCTTGCTAGGGTATAGCGCAACATATAAAAAATTTCATATCGGTCGGAAATCTACTTGTATAGAATTTTTGAAAAGCTAATAATTTGAACTATCTGCTTTCCTTAAATGTTCCTCTACTGTTTATAAAAGTAGTTTTCAACTAGGTTTAAAACTATTTTTAAAATTTCATGTGGATTAATTACAAATTTATGCAACCCTTTCTTTTCTAAAAAGATTATTATATTCCTTCCTAGGGTATAGCGCAACATATAAAAAATTTCATATCGGTCGGAAATCCACTTGTATAGAATTTTTGAAAAGCTAATAATTTGAACTATCTGCTTTGCATAAATGTTCCTCTACTGTTTATAAAAGTAGTTTTCAACTAGGTTTAAAACTATTTATAAAAATTCATATTGATTAATTACAAATTTATGCAACCCTTTCTTTTCTAAAAAGTTTATTATATTCCTTCCTAGGGTATAGCGCAACATATAAAAAATTTCATATCGGTCGGAAATACACTTGTATAGAATTTTTGAAAAGCTCATAATTTGAACTATCTGCTTTGAATAAATGTTCCTCTACTGTTTATAAAAGTAGTTTTCAACTAAGTTTAAAACTATTTTTAAAAATTCATATGGATTAATTACAAATTTATGCAACCCTTTCTTTTCTAAAAAGATTATTATATTCCTTCCTAGGGTATAGCGCAACATATAAAAAATTTCATATCGGTCGGAAATCCACTTGTATAGAATTTTTGAAAAGCTAATAATTTGAACTATCTGCTTTGCATAAATGTTCCTCTACTGTTTATAAAAGTAGTTTTCAACTAGGTTTAAAACTATTTTTAAAAATTCATATGGATTAATTACAAATTTATGCAACCCTTTCTTTTCTAAAAAGATTATTATATTCCTTCCTAGGGTATAGCGCAATATATAAAAAATTTCATATCGGTCGGAAATCCACTTGTATAGAATTTTTGAAAAGCTAATAATTTGAACTATCTGCTTTCCATAAACGTTCCTTTACTGTTTATAAAAGTAGTTTTCAACTAGGTTTAAAACTATTTTTAAAAATTCATATGGATTAATTACAAATTTATGCAACCCTTTCTTTTCTAAAAAGATTATTATATTCCTTCCTAGAGTATAGCGCAACATATAAAAAATTTCATATTTGTCGGAAATCCACTTGTATAGAATTTTTTAAAAGCTAATAATTTGAACTATCTGCTTTGCATAAATGTTCCTCTACTGTTTATAAAAGTAGTTTTCAACTAGGTTTAAAACTATTTTTAAAAATTCATATGGATTAATTACAAATTTATGCAACCCTTTCTTTTCTAAAAAGATTATTATATTCCTTCCTAGGGTATAGCGCAACATATAAAAAATTTCATATCGGTCGGAAATCCACTTGTATAGAATTTTTGAAAAGCTAATAATTTGAACTATCTGCTTTCCATAAATGTTCCTCTACTGTTTATAAAAGTAGTTTTCAACAAGGTTTAAAACTATTTTTAAAAATTCATATGGATTAATTACAAATTTATGCAACCCTTTCTTTTCTAAAAAGATTATTATATTCCTTGCTAGGGTATAGCGCAACATATAAAAAATTTCATATCGGTCGGAAATCTACTTGTATAGAATTTTTGAAAAGCTAATAATTTGAACTATCTGCTTTCCTTAAATGTTCCTCTACTGTTTATAAAAGTAGTTTTCAACTAGGTTTAAAACTATTTTTAAAATTTCATGTGGATTAATTACAAATTTATGCAACCCTTTCTTTTCTAAAAAGATTATTATATTCCTTCCTAGGGTATAGCGCAACATATAAAAAATTTCATATTGGTCGGAAATCCACTTGTATAGAATTTTTGAAAAGCTAATAATTTGAACTATCTGCTTTGCATAAATGTTCCTCTACTGTTTATAAAAGTAGTTTTCAACTAGGTTTAAAACTATTTTTAAAAATTCATATTGATTAATTACAAATTTATGCAACCCTTTCTTTTCTAAAAAGTTTATTATATTCCTTCCTAGGGTATAGCGCAACATATAAAAAATTTCATATCGGTCGGAAATCCACTTGTATAGAATTTTTGAAAAGCTCATAATTTGAACTATCTGCTTTGAATAAATGTTCCTCTACTGTTTATAAAAGTAGTTTTCAACTAAGTTTAAAACTATTTTTAAAAATTCATATGGATTAATTACAAATTTATGCAACCCTTTCTTTTCTAAAAAGATTATTATATTCCTTCCTAGGGTATAGCGCAACATATAAAAAATTTCATATCGGTCGGAAATCCACTTGTATAGAATTTTTGAAAAGCTAATAATTTGAACTATCTGCTTTGCATAAATGTTCCTCTACTGTTTATAAAAGTAGTTTTCAACTAGGTTTAAAACTATTTTTAAAAATTCATATGGATTAATTACAAATTTATGCAACCCTTTCTTTTCTAAAAAGATTATTATATTCCTTCCTAGGGTATAGCGCAATATATAAAAAATTTCATATCGGTCGGAAATCCACTTGTATAGAATTTTTGAAAAGCTAATAATTTGAACTATCTGCTTTCCATAAACGTTCCTTTACTGTTTATAAAAGTAGTTTTCAACTAGGTTTAAAACTATTTTTAAAAATTCATATGGATTAATTACAAATTTATGCAACCCTTTCTTTTCTAAAAAGATTATTATATTCCTTCCTAGAGTATAGCGCAACATATAAAAAATTTCATATTTGTCGGAAATCCACTTGTATAGAATTTTTTAAAAGCTAATAATTTGAACTATCTGCTTTGCATAAATGTTCCTCTACTGTTTATAAAAGTAGTTTTCAACTAGGTTTAAAACTATTTTTAAAAATTCATATGGATTAATTACAAATTTATGCAACCCTTTCTTTTCTAAAAAGATTATTATATTCCTTCCTAGGGTATAGCGCAACATATAAAAAATTTCATATCGGTCGGAAATCCACTTGTATAGAATTTTTGAAAAGCTAATAATTTGAACTATCTGTTTTGCATAAATGTTCCTTTACTGTTTATAAAAGTAGTTTTCAACTAGGTTTAAAACTATTTTTAAAAATTCATATGGATTAATTACAAATTTATGCAACCCTTTCTTTTCTAAAAAGATTATTATATTCCTTGCTAGGGTATAGCGCAACATATAAAAAATTTCATATCGGTCGGAAATCCACTTGTATAGAATTTTTGAAAAGCTAATAATTTGAACTATCTGCTTTGCATAAATGTTCCTCTACTGTTTATAAAAGTAGTTTTCAACTAGGTTTAAAACTATTTTTAAAAATTCATATGGATTAATTACAAATTTATGCAACCCTTTCTTTTCTAAAAAGATTATTATATTCCTTCCTAGGGTATAGCGCAATATATAAAAAATTTTATATCGGTCGGAAATCCACTTGTATAGAATTTTTGAAAAGCTAATAATTTGAACTATCTGCTTTCCATAAACGTTCCTTTACTGTTTATAAAAGTAGTTTTCAACTAGGTTTAAAACTATTTTTAAAAATTCATATGGATTAATTACAAATTTATGCAACCCTTTCTTTTCTAAAAAGATTATTATATTCCTTCCTAGAGTATAGCGCAACATATAAAAAATTTCATATTTGTCGGAAATCCACTTGTATAGAATTTTTTAAAAGCTAATAATTTGAACTATCTGCTTTGCATAAATGTTCCTCTACTGTTTATAAAAGTAGTTTTCAACTAGGTTTAAAACTATTTTTAAAAATTCATATGGATTAATTACAAATTTATGCAACCCTTTCTTTTCTAAAAAGATTATTATATTCCTTCCTAGGGTATAGCGCAACATATAAAAAATTTCATATCGGTCGGAAATCCACTTGTATAGAATTTTTGAAAAGCTAATAATTTGAACTATCTGTTTTGCATAAATGTTCCTTTACCGTTTATAAAAGTAGTTTTCAACTAGGTTTAAAACTATTTTTAAAAATTCATATGAATTAATTACAAATTTATGCAACCCTTTCTTTTCTAAAAAGATTATTATATTCCTTGCTAGGGTATAGCGCAACATATAAAAAATTTCATATCGGTCGGAAATCCACTTGTATAGAATTTTTGAAAAGCTAATAATTTGAACTATCTGTTTTGCATAAATGTTCCTTTACTGTTTATAAAAGTAGTTTTCAACTAGGTTTAAAACTATTTTTAAAAATTCATATGGATTAATTACAAATTTATGCAATCCTTTCTTTTCTAAAAAGATTATTATATTCCTTCCTAGAGTATAGCGCAACATATAAAAAATTTCATATTTGTCGGAAATCCACTTGTATAGAATTTTTTAAAAGCTAATAATTTGAACTATCTGCTTTGCATAAATGTTCCTCTACTGTTTATAAAAGTAGTTTTCAACTAGGTTTAAAACTATTTTTAAAAATTCATATGGATTAATTACAAATTTATGCAACCCTTTCTTTTCTAAAAAGATTATTATATTCCTTCCTAGGGTATAGCGCAACATATAAAAAATTTCATATCGGTCGGAAATCCACTTGTATAGAATTTTTGAAAAGCTAATAATTTGAACTATCTGCTTTCCATAAATGTTCCTCTACTGTTTATAAAAGTAGTTTTCAACAAGGTTTAAAACTATTTTTAAAAATTCATATGGATTAATTACAAATTTATGCAACCCTTTCTTTTCTAAAAAGATTATTATATTCCTTGCTAGGGTATAGCGCAACATATAAAAAATTTCATATCGGTCGGAAATCTACTTGTATAGAATTTTTGAAAAGCTAATAATTTGAACTATCTGCTTTCCTTAAATGTTCCTCTACTGTTTATAAAAGTAGTTTTCAACTAGGTTTAAAACTATTTTTAAAATTTCATGTGGATTAATTACAAATTTATGCAACCCTTTCTTTTCTAAAAAGATTATTATATTCCTTCCTAGGGTATAGCGCAACATATAAAAAATTTCATATCGGTCGGAAATCCACTTGTATAGAATTTTTGAAAAGCTAATAATTTGAACTATCTGCTTTGCATAAATGTTCCTCTACTGTTTATAAAAGTAGTTTTCAACTAGGTTTAAAACTATTTATAAAAATTCATATTGATTAATTACAAATTTATGCAACCCTTTCTTTTCTAAAAAGTTTATTATATTCCTTCCTAGGGTATAGCGCAACATATAAAAAATTTCATATCGGTCGGAAATACACTTGTATAGAATTTTTGAAAAGCTCATAATTTGAACTATCTGCTTTGAATAAATGTTCCTCTACTGTTTATAAAAGTAGTTTTCAACTAAGTTTAAAACTATTTTTAAAAATTCATATGGATTAATTACAAATTTATGCAACCCTTTCTTTTCTAAAAAGATTATTATATTCCTTCCTAGGGTATAGCGCAACATATAAAAAATTTCATATCGGTCGGAAATCCACTTGTATAGAATTTTTGAAAAGCTAATAATTTGAACTATCTGCTTTGCATAAATGTTCCTCTACTGTTTATAAAAGTAGTTTTCAACTAGGTTTAAAACTATTTTTAAAAATTCATATGGATTAATTACAAATTTATGCAACCCTTTCTTTTCTAAAAAGATTATTATATTCCTTCCTAGGGTATAGCGCAATATATAAAAAATTTCATATCGGTCGGAAATCCACTTGTATAGAATTTTTGAAAAGCTAATAATTTGAACTATCTGCTTTCCATAAACGTTCCTTTACTGTTTATAAAAGTAGTTTTCAACTAGGTTTAAAACTATTTTTAAAAATTCATATGGATTAATTACAAATTTATGCAACCCTTTCTTTTCTAAAAAGATTATTATATTCCTTCCTAGAGTATAGCGCAACATATAAAAAATTTCATATTTGTCGGAAATCCACTTGTATAGAATTTTTTAAAAGCTAATAATTTGAACTATCTGCTTTGCATAAATGTTCCTCTACTGTTTATAAAAGTAGTTTTCAACTAGGTTTAAAACTATTTTTAAAAATTCATATGGATTAATTACAAATTTATGCAACCCTTTCTTTTCTAAAAAGATTATTATATTCCTTCCTAGGGTATAGCGCAACATATAAAAAATTTCATATCGGTCGGAAATCCACTTGTATAGAATTTTTGAAAAGCTAATAATTTGAACTATCTGCTTTCCATAAATGTTCCTCTACTGTTTATAAAAGTAGTTTTCAACAAGGTTTAAAACTATTTTTAAAAATTCATATGGATTAATTACAAATTTATGCAACCCTTTCTTTTCTAAAAAGATTATTATATTCCTTGCTAGGGTATAGCGCAACATATAAAAAATTTCATATCGGTCGGAAATCTACTTGTATAGAATTTTTGAAAAGCTAATAATTTGAAATATCTGCTTTCCTTAAATGTTCCTCTACTGTTTATAAAAGTAGTTTTCAACTAGGTTTAAAACTATTTTTAAAATTTCATGTGGATTAATTACAAATTTATGCAACCCTTTCTTTTCTAAAAAGATTATTATATTCCTTCCTAGGGTATAGCGCAACATATAAAAAATTTCATATTGGTCGGAAATCCACTTGTATAGAATTTTTGAAAAGCTAATAATTTGAACTATCTGCTTTGCATAAATGTTCCTCTACTGTTTATAAAAGTAGTTTTCAACTAGGTTTAAAACTATTTTTAAAAATTCATATTGATTAATTACAAATTTATGCAACCCTTTCTTTTCTAAAAAGTTTATTATATTCCTTCCTAGGGTATAGCGCAACATATAAAAAATTTCATATCGGTCGGAAATCCACTTGTATAGAATTTTTGAAAAGCTCATAATTTGAACTATCTGCTTTGAATAAATGTTCCTCTACTGTTTATAAAAGTAGTTTTCAACTAAGTTTAAAACTATTTTTAAAAATTCATATGGATTAATTACAAATTTATGCAACCCTTTCTTTTCTAAAAAGATTATTATATTCCTTCCTAGGGTATAGCGCAACATATAAAAAATTTCATATCGGTCGGAAATCCACTTGTATAGAATTTTTGAAAAGCTAATAATTTGAACTATCTGCTTTGCATAAATGTTCCTCTACTGTTTATAAAAGTAGTTTTCAACTAGGTTTAAAACTATTTTTAAAAATTCATATGGATTAATTACAAATTTATGCAACCCTTTCTTTTCTAAAAAGATTATTATATTCCTTCCTAGGGTATAGCGCAATATATAAAAAATTTCATATCGGTCGGAAATCCACTTGTATAGAATTTTTGAAAAGCTAATAATTTGAACTATCTGCTTTCCATAAACGTTCCTTTACTGTTTATAAAAGTAGTTTTCAACTAGGTTTAAAACTATTTTTAAAAATTCATATGGATTAATTACAAATTTATGCAACCCTTTCTTTTCTAAAAAGATTATTATATTCCTTCCTAGAGTATAGTGCAACATATAAAAAATTTCATATTTGTCGGAAATCCACTTGTATAGAATTTTTTAAAAGCTAATAATTTGAACTATCTGCTTTGCATAAATGTTCCTCTACTGTTTATAAAAGTAGTTTTCAACTAGGTTTAAAACTATTTTTAAAAATTCATATGGATTAATTACAAATTTATGCAACCCTTTCTTTTCTAAAAAGATTATTATATTCCTTCATAGGGTATAGCGCAACATATAAAAAATTTCATATCGGTCGGAAATCCACTTGTATAGAATTTTTGAAAAGCTAATAATTTGAACTATCTGTTTTGCATAAATGTTCCTTTACTGTTTATAAAAGTAGTTTTCAACTAGGTTTAAAACTATTTTTAAAAATTCATATGGATTAATTACAAATTTATGCAACCCTTTCTTTTCTAAAAAGATTATTATATTCCTTGCTAGGGTATAGCGCAACATATAAAAAATTTCATATCGGTCGGAAATCCACTTGTATAGAATTTTTGAAAATCTAATAAATTGAACTATCTGTTTTGCATAAATGTTCCTTTACTGTTTATAAAAGTAGTTTTCAACTAGGTTTAAAACTATTTTTAAAAATTCATATGGATTAATTACAAATTTATGCAATCCTTTCTTTTCTAAAAAGATTATTATATTCCATCCTAGAGTATAGCGCAACATATAAAAAATTTCATATTTGTCGGAAATCCACTTGTATAGAATTTTTTAAAAGCTAATAATTTGAACTATCTGCTTTGTATAAATGTTCCTCTACTGTTTATAAAAGTAGTTTTCAACTAGGTTTAAAACTATTTTTAAAAATTCATATGGATTAATTACAAATTTATGCAACCCTTTCTTTTCTAAAAAGATTATTATATTCCTTCCTAGGGTATAGCGCAACATATAAAAAATTTCATATCGGTCGGAAATCCACTTGTATAGAATTTTTGAAAAGCTAATAATTTGAACTATCTGTTTTGCATAAATGTTCCTTTACTGTTTATAAAAGTAGTTTTCAACTAGGTTTAAAACTATTTTTAAAAATTCATATGGATTAATTACAAATTTATGCATCCCTTTCTTTTCTAAAAAGATTATTATATTCCTTGCTAGGGTATAGCGCAACATATAAAAAATTTCATATCGGTCGGAAATCCACTTGTATAGAATTTTTGAAAAGCTAATAATTTGAACTATCTGCTTTGCATAAATGTTCCTCTACTGTTTATAAAAGTAGTTTTCAACTAGGTTTAAAACTATTTTTAAAAATTCATATGGATTAATTACAAATTTATGCAACCCTTTCTTTTCTAAAAAGATTATTATATTCCTTCCTAGGGTATAGCGCAATATATAAAAAATTTCATATCGGTCGGAAATCCACTTGTATAGAATTTTTGAAAAGCTAATAATTTGAACTATCTGCTTTCCATAAACGTTCCTTTACTGTTTATAAAAGTAGTTTTCAACTAGGTTTAAAACTATTTTTAAAAATTCATATGGATTAATTACAAATTTATGCAACCCTTTCTTTTCTAAAAAGATTATTATATTCCTTCCTAGAGTATAGCGCAACATATAAAAAATTTCATATTTGTCGGAAATCCACTTGTATAGAATTTTTTAAAAGCTAATAATTTGAACTATCTGCTTTGCATAAATGTTCCTCTACTGTTTATAAAAGTAGTTTTCAACTTGGTTTAAAACTATTTTTAAAAATTCATATGGATTAATTACAAATTTATGCAACCCTTTCTTTTCTAAAAAGATTATTATATTCCTTCCTAGGGTATAGCGCAACATATAAAAAATTTCATATCGGTCGGAAATCCACTTGTATAGAATTTTTGAAAAGCTAATAATTTGAACTATCTGTTTTGCATAAATGTTCCTTTACTGTTTATAAAAGTAGTTTTCAACTAGGTTTAAAACTATTTTTAAAAATTCATATGGATTAATTACAAATTTATGCAACCCTTTCTTTTCTAAAAAGATTATTATATTCCTTGCTAGGGTATAGCGCAACATATAAAAAATTTCATATCGGTCGGAAATCCACTTGTATAGAATTTTTGAAAAGCTAATAATTTGAACTATCTGTTTTGCATAAATGTTCCTTTACTGTTTATAAAAGTAGTTTTCAACTAGGTTTAAAACTATTTTTAAAAATTCATATGGATTAATTACAAATTTATGCAATCCTTTCTTTTCTAAAAAGATTATTATATTCCTTCCTAGAGTATAGCGCAACATATAAAAAATTTCATATTTGTCGGAAATCCACTTGTATAGAATTTTTTAAAAGCTAATAATTTGAACTATCTGCTTTGCATAAATGTTCCTCTACTGTTTATAAAAGTAGTTTTCAACTTGGTTTAAAACTATTTTTAAAAATTCATATGGATTAATTACAAATTTATGCAACCCTTTCTTTTCTAAAAAGATTATTATATTCCTTCCTAGGGTATAGCGCAACATATAAAAAATTTCATATCGGTCGGAAATCCACTTGTATAGAATTTTTGAAAAGCTAATAATTTGAACTATCTGTTTTGCATAAATGTTCCTTTACTGTTTATAAAAGTAGTTTTCAACTAGGTTTAAAACTATTTTTAAAAATTCATATGGATTAATTACAAATTTATGCATCCCTTTCTTTTCTAAAAAGATTATTATATTCCTTGCTAGGGTATAGCGCAACATATAAAAAATTTCATATCGGTCGGAAATCCACTTGTATAGAATTTTTGAAAAGCTAATAATTTGAACTATCTGCTTTCCATAAATGTTCCTCTACTGTTTATAAAAGTAGTTTTCAACAAGGTTTAAAACTATTTTTAAAAATTCATATGGATTAATTACAAATTTATGCAACCCTTTCTTTTCTAAAAAGATTATTATATTCCTTGCTAGGGTATAGCGCAACATATAAAAAATTTCATATCGGTCGGAAATCTACTTGTATAGAATTTTTGAAAAGCTAATAATTTGAACTATCTGCTTTCCTTAAATGTTCCTCTACTGTTTATAAAAGTAGTTTTCAACTAGGTTTAAAACTATTTTTAAAAATTCATGTGGATTAATTACAAATTTATGCAACCCTTTCTTTTCTAAAAAGATTATTATATTCCTTCCTAGGGTATAGCGCAACATATAAAAAATTTCATATCGGTCGGAAATCCACTTGTATAGAATTTTTGAAAAGCTAATAATTTGAACTATCTGCTTTGCATAAATGTTCCTCTACTGTTTATAAAAGTAGTTTTCAACTAGGTTTAAAACTATTTTTAAAAATTCATATTGATTAATTACAAATTTATGCAACCCTTTCTTTTCTAAAAAGTTTATTATATTCCTTCCTAGGGTATAGCGCAACATATAAAAAATTTCATATCGGTCGGAAATCCACTTGTATAGAATTTTTGAAAAGCTAATAATTTGAACTATCTGTTTTGCATAAATGTTCCTTTACTGTTTATAAAAGTAGTTTTCAACTAGGTTTAAAACTATTTTTAAAAATTCATATGGATTAATTACAAATTTATGCAACCCTTTCTTTTCTAAAAAGATTATTATATTCCTTGCTAGGGTATAGCGCAACATATAAAAAATTTCATATCGGTCGGAAATCCACTTGTATAGAATTTTTGAAAAGCTAATAATTTGAACTATCTGCTTTCCATAAATGTTCCTCTACTGTTTATAAAAGTAGTTTTCAACTAGGTTTAAAACTATTTTTAAAAATTCATATGGATTAATTACAAATTTATGCAACCCTTTCTTTTCTAAAAAGATTATTATATTCCTTGCTAGGGTATAGCGCAACATATAAAAAATTTCATATCGGTCGGAAATCCACTTGTATAGAATTTTTGAAAAGCTAATAATTTGATCTATCTGCTTTCCTTAAATGTTCCTCTACTGTTTATAAAAGTAGTTTTCAACTAGGTTTAAAACTATTTTTAAAAATTCATGTGGATTAATTACAAATTTATGCAACCCTTTCTTTTCTAAAAAGATTATTATATTCCTTCCTAGGGTATAGCGCAACATATAAAAAATTTCATATCGGTCGGAAATCCACTTGTATAGAATTTTTGAAAAGCTAATAATTTGAACAATCTGCTTTGCATAAATGTTCCTCTACTGTTTATAAAAGTAGTTTTCAACTAGGTTTAAAACTATTTTTAAAAATTCATATGGATTAATTACAAATTTATGCAACCCTTTCATTTCTAAAAAGATTATTATATTCCTTCCTAGGGCATAGCGCAACATATAAAAAATTTCATATCGGTCGGAAATCCACTTGTATAGAATTTTTGAAAAGCTAATAATTTGAACTATCTGTTTTGCATAAATGTTCCTTTACTGTTTATAAAAGTAGTTTTCAACTAGGTTTAAAACTATTTTTAAAAATTCATATGGATTAATTACAAATTTATGCAACCCTTTCTTTTCTAAAAAGATTATTATATTCCTTGCTAGGGTATAGCGCAACATATAAAAAATTTCATATCGGTCAGAAATCCACTTGTATAGAATTTTTGAAAAGCTAATAATTTGAACTATCTGCTTTCCATAAATGTTCCTCTGCTGTTTATAAAAGTAGTTTTCAACTAGGTTTAAAACTATTTCTAAAAATTCATATGGATTAATTACAAATTTATGCAACCCTTTCTTTTCTAAAAAGATTATTATATTCCTTCCTAGGGTATAGCGCAACATATAAAAAATTTCATATCGGTCGGAAATCCACTTGTATAGAATTTTTGAAAAGCTAATAATTTGAACTATCTGCTTTCCATAAATGTTCCTCTACTGTTTATAAAAGTAGTTTTCAACTAGGTTTAAAACTATTTTTAAAAATTCATGTGGATTAATTACAAATTTATGCAACCCTTTCTTTTCTAAAAAGATTATTATATTCCTTCCTAGGGTATAGCGCAACATATAAAAAATTTCATATCGGTCGGAAATCCACTTGTATAGAATTTTTGAAAAGCTAATAATTTTAACAATCTGCTTTGCATAAATGTTCCTCTACTGTTTATAAAAGTAGTTTTCAACTAGGTTTAAAACTATTTTTAAAAATTCATATGGATTAATTACAAATTCATGCAACCCTTTCTTTTCTAAAAAGATTACTATATTCCTTCCTAGGGCATAGCGCAACATATAAAAAATTTCATATCGGTCGGAAATCCACTTGTATAGAATTTTTGAAAAGCTAATAATTTGAACTATCTGTTTTGCATAAATGTTCCTTTACTGTTTATAAAAGTAGTTTTCAACTAGGTTTAAAACTATTTTTAAAAATTCATATGGATTAATTACAAATTTATGCAATCCTTTCTTTTCTAAAAAGATTATTATATTCCTTGCTAGGGTATAGCGCAACATATAAAAAATTTCATATCGGTCGGAAATCCACTTGTATAGAATTTTTGAAAAGCTAATAATTTGAACTATCTGCTTTCCATAAATGTTCCTCTACTGTTTATAAAAGTAGTTTTCAACTAGGTTTAAAACTATTTTTAAAAATTCATATGGATTAATTACAAATTTATGCAACCCTTTCTTTTCTAAAAAGATTATTATATTCCTTCCTAGGGTATAGCGCAACATAGAAAAAATTTCATATCGGTCGGAAATCCACTAGTATAGAATTTTTGAAAAGCTCATAATTTGAACTATCTGCTTTGAATAAATGTTCCTCTACTGTTTATAAAAGTAGTTTTCAACTAAGTTTAAAACTATTTTTAAAAATTCATATGGATTAATTACAAATTTATGCAACCCTTTCTTTTCTAAAAAGATTATTATATTCCTTCCTAGGGTATAGCGCAACATATAAAAAATTTCATATCGGTCGGAAATCCACTTGTATAGAATTTTTGAAAAGCTAATAATTTGAACTATCTGCTTTGCATAAATGTTCCTCTACTGTTTATAAGAGTAGTTTTCAACTAGGTTAAAAACTATTTTTAAAAATTCATATGGATTAATTACAAATTTATGCAACCCTTTCTTTTCTAAAAAGATTATTATATTCCTTCCTAGGGTATAGCGCAACATATAAAAAATTTCATATCGGTCGGAAATCCACTTGTATAGAATTTTTGAAAAGCTAATAATTTGAACTATCTGCTTTGCATAAATGTTCCTCTACTGTTTATAAAAGTAGTTTTCAACTAGGTTTAAAACTATTTTTAAAAATTCATATGGATTAATTACAAATTTATGCTACCCTTTCTTTTCTAAAAAGATTATTATATTCCTTCCTAGGGTATAGCGCAACATATAAAAAATTTCATATCGGTCGGAAATCCACTTGTATAGAATTTTTGAAAAGCTAATAATTTGAACTATCTGCTTTGCATAAATGTTCCTCTACTGTTTATAAAAGTAGTTTTCAACTAGGTTTAAAATTATTTTTAAAAATTCATATGGATTAATTACAAATTTATGCAACCCTTTCTTTTCTAAAAAGATTATTATATTCCTTCCTAGGGCATAGCGCAACATATAAAAAATTTCATATCGGTCGGAAATCCACTTGTATAGAATTTTTGAAAAGCTAATAATTTGAACTATCTGCTTTGCATAAATGTTCCTTTACTGTTTATAAAAGTAGTTTTCAACTAGGTTTAAAACTATTTTTAAAAATTCATATGGATTAATTACAAATTTATGCAACCCTTTCTTTTTTAAAAAGATTATTATATTCCTTGCTAGGGTATAGCGCAACATATAAAAAATTTCATATCGGTCGGAAATCCACTTGTATAGAATTTTTGAAAAGCTAATAATTTGAACTATCTGCTTTCCATAAATGTTCCTCTACTGTTTATAAAAGTAGTTTTCAGCTAGGTTTAAAACTATTTTTAAAAATTCATATGGATTAATTACAAATTTATGCAACCCTTTCTTTTTTAAAAAGATTATTATATTCCTTGCTAGGGTATAGCGCAACATATAAAAAATTTCATATCGGTCGGAAATCCACTTGTATAGAATTTTTGAAAAGCTAATAATTTGAACTATCTGCTTTCCATAAATGTTCCTCTACTGTTTATAAAAGTAGTTTTCAGCTAGGTTTAAAACTATTTTTAAAAATTCATATGGATTAATTACAAATTTATGCAACCCTTTCTTTTCTAAAAAGATTATTATATTCCTTCCTAGGGTATAGCGCAACATATAAAAAATTTCATATCGGTCGGAAATCCACTTGTATAGAATTTTTGAAAAGCTAATAATTTGAACTATCTGCTTTACATAAATGTTCCTCAACTGTTTATAAAAGTAGTTTTCAACTAGGTTTAAAACTATTTTTAAAAATGCACAATTATTAAAGCAATTTCTATCTTAAGCAGGTGATTCAAATATAAGTGCACGCGTCCTTGATTAAAATAAAAGTACATTTTGTCGAACCTATAACAGCATTTTAATTTGATTCCTTTTGTAAACAATAGTCACGATATGAAAAACGGAATTCAATCAAATATTTATTGATTCGGAATAATTTGTTCGAGGAAATGTTCAACAAATTTTATCCAGAGAAAAATCAGGTGCTGGAGATAAATAGTTGCGTTATATTTTTATTGAAATTTTCAAATCGCAACTTAGCGTGATTTGTACTTAAGTAAATTCTTTTAGCGACAAGAAACTTTTCTTTGTGAATGATAGGGGGAATGAATAACAAGTTAAATAATAGTAAATCATTCAAAAAACAATAACAACAAATCAAAAATATCAAATCTTACAGAATTTTATTTATCATTTCTTTAATTGGTTATAAGAACATGATTTATTGAACAATATTTTTATTTGAATAATAGATGAGTTATTGAATTTTCATAAGTCATATTGCCTTCATAAAACTCATGTATCAAGTGACGGAAAGATTCAGTCAAGCCATCTGTTCGGAAAAATACTAACTTCAAACAATACATTTTTTTTTTTTAAAAAAAATGGGCAAATAATTGTGTTTATAGGCTGAAAACTATTTATATTGCTATTGAGGAAATATTCAAGATTATTCTTTTAATTATAAGAGTTCTAATTAAAATATATGAGTACGTATTTATTTTCCTTTCATGAAAAGCATTTTATTTGAAATTAAATATATTTTTGATTCTTAGATAGGGAGATTACTACATTTAACACTACATGCAGAATAAATACTACATCCCGACAATACTACAACCAGAATTAATACTACATTCAGAATTTTTTTTCTTTCAAAGAATTATTATCTAATTTGTTTTGAATGGCGAAATTTCTTGTATATGAATATTTAAGTGGCAATCCTTAAGTTCGATCTGTGAGTCAGAAAGTTTCTCTGCTTCTGATAATTTACAAATGCAAGCCCTTCTTTATCAATTCTGAATAATTCTCTCCATCGGGGCCATTATTATTAAAAATAAGAATATTTGTATGTATGAAATCTACCTATGTATGAAATCTATCTACTATGTACATCATATATGCACTTAAATATATTTCCAATGTTCTTCAAAATGAATTATTCATAAATTTGACTTCAGGTGCCAATAAAATACCCTGTGGAATTATTTTTTGTGGTCCGTGATGATCGAGATTCAGATAGAAAGTAAAAGTATATACAAATTTAAAACGAACGCCATCTGGCGGAATTTAAAAAATAAGACTTCGTAGCAACCCGTCCCTGAGAAGGACTACATTTTTAATTAAAATTTAAACGTCTTAATGTGTCACGATTCTTTAAGTGACACTAAAAAAACTTCATATTCAGCTAATTAACAAATATTACACTTAGATTAAGGTAGTTTTATATAGTTTAGCTAGGGAAATGTCTCATTGTGTGCCACCTTTTAAAGAAAGCCATGAAATTTCTGCTCGTAACTTGTAAATAAATAATAATGTGAGTAATTTTATGTTAAAAATACATTAAATACTTTAATACTTTTAAGAATAATTTTATAACGTTAATCTAAAAATTGAATGAAAGATTTGTTAAAGCATCATTTCATTACAGAATTAATAGATTTCAAAATAATTAATGAACTTTTTAATTTAAATGTATTGCGCAACGTTGAAAAATTAACTCTTGTACATCAATTGAATTGCGCCATCGCATAAAAATCAAAAATTTTCGTCAGACGTACCATAATCAGATAGGACGAGTTGAATTATAGATAGTTGAAGATATTTAAAATATAAAGATTTAAAATCTGAAATTCCCCTATATTTCCAGAGAAAGGAATTGATTTTTCAAAAAATCATTTTTTTTAATCTTTATTTATTTTTAAGTTCTTAGTCTCAAGTGAGGAAAGACATTTTTAACTTTGGGCAATATTTGTTTTTTAGTTTTGCTTGAATTAATTTCGTGCTTCTTTCTTTCTTTTCTTTCTTTTCTTCTTTTTTTGCTAATTTTTAATTATTTAATGATATTTGTGATACATGAAACTCAGCAATGTTATGTTTGTGATGTTGAAGTTTTAAAAAAAATATTTAGTCAAAACACAGATAGCCTTCTTACCATATGCATTTGTATTTTAGTCAATTTAGTTTTGATGAATCATCTCTTCCAGCCATAAACGCAAAAGCAGTGTAATGGAAATTTTTTATAGAAATTAGAAACATTTGCTAAAATACAGATTTTCTTATACATATATATAGAAAATTTAGAAAGAAATCTTTTCAAATTGAAAGTGCATATTAAAATATTATTTCCAATTAAAAAAATTTTATTAATCACTTCAGAATTTAAATAAATCATCAAATAAAAAAATGTTTCGAACAATACTCACTCAATAAAATATTGCACATATGATGATAATTGGCACACACTAATGATTACATTCGCAGTAAAAGTGACTATCTCTTCTATACTGATTTATATGCTTTCCTTTTACTGTTCCCTATTAAATTCCTAATTATACACTTACAGGATGTGTCACAATTCCCTCCGGGGTTTGGAAGGCTTATAAGAAACAACATGTTACTAATACATCAACAAAATTTACTTCACCTGATGAAGAAACATTAAAAGCTCTATTTCACTAATGTTCAATGCGTGAACCTTTGATGATGATTTCTAGTCTGAAGACAGCCTTACTCGCTGCAACATGCCACGGTATCGAATGCGGTTTTGTTTTTTCGTCGATATTCTAAAACTGTGGTTATTTCTAATATTTCAACAAATGGGGCAAACAGAGTCTCACGATCTAACTTGCTTCTCGATCTGTCTTTAGACTAGAAGTCATTTCCAAAGGTTCATTCATTCAACATTTTAGATGTTTCTCATCAGGCTAAGTAAAATTTGTTGATCTATTAGTAAAATTTTGAAAAATACATAATATTGTACAAGACTATTTATAAGTGTTTATTATGTTGTGAATCGCCTATGACGCGTAATTATAAAGAAGACTGTTTAAGAGTAACGACATTAGAAGGATTGTTATGAATCTGGATTTACATGTAATTGAAAAGAAATCTATTTATGAATATTCTGCATACCACAGAAATTTTTTTAAAAAAAATTTAAATTATGTATTAAAATTTAAAATGTGATTAATTAATGTGATATTCAATGTATTTATATTAAAGATATTGAAACTACGCATTGTAGAAGAGTGATTTTTAGATACTAATAGAAAAAGTTTGACTCATTACTATGAAAACTGTATTTCTTGGGAAAGCATCGGGAATTTTTATTATCATCTTTCTAATAAGTGATATTGGTACTCAGACAAAATTGGTATATTTATCTATAGAGACTAAAAAATAAAAATTACACAAAATTCAGGCTTTATTTTTTTCTAAATAACAATTATTTTCTAAATATTCAAATTCTGAGTCAAATAAGCATCTTTTTACGTCACTATGCACAAATTCCCATTCTATTATCAAAAATAATTTTAATTACAGTGTCAGTTATGAAGAATATTTTTTTAATTGCTGTTCTTTAGAAATTTTTTTTAATCATGTATAGATGGAAAAAAGAACTTTAATAAGAACTGATATACAGAGTGTTTTAAAATGATCAACTTTAATATATTGTATCCTTTTCAAAAAAGAATAAAGAAAGGTCACACATTATAGAAACAAACAGAGAAACTGTCTGCTAAAATGTGTTTTTAATGACAGGTTTCCGACTTCTCTCTGTTTCAATCGAACAAGCTTGGATAATTCCTTAAAAAAATGTTTATTTATATTTCGATAATGGTTAATGTTTATCTTCGTTTAAATATAAACTTCTGACTCGTATAGCACTTTAACTTCATTTGACAAGAATTCAAAAATTTATCTTAAGAATGGTTTTTGCGATACACCAAGCATAAATTTCTCCAGTGCTCTGTTTACATGGTTATGAGTCTAAACTATTTTGCACATTAGGTATAATTTTAGGTAGAGAGAGCGAAATAAAAAAGTGAATAACCTGATCGGATTTCCATGTAGTTTGAATCAGTGAATTTTAAGTTACAAAATAAGACATACTTTGTATGACTCTTGGGCTCCATTGAAGGGAGAGTAGTCCCTTTATTTTTTTTTCAGCGAAAATTTTGAACGAAACTAAGTTTCAACGGTTTAATAGTTTTCAAATTTATAAGTATAAGAACTTTTAAAATTGATGAGTTTAGAAAATGTATGAGTAATTGATGAATTGATGAGTTAGAATTGAGAGTTAGTATTTGATCGATTTAGTTCAAGTTTCGTTATTTAAAAATAAATATTTTAAATTGGCGTGTAAGAATATAAGTACCTTAGAAAGGGTAACATTTTTAACTATTCTTAAATAATTTAACTAAAAAAACTGAATAATTATCAAAAATTAATTTTCACATGGAGTTATCTTTGGATAAACGAATTTTATTAGTATGTGTAAAAGGTTTTTCTATTTGGATTATAAATTCCCGAGATATTGTGAAAATAAAATCAAGAAAATAACATTTTTTGACTACTCCAAACTAATGGGACCCTACTTTTTAGTTTGAGGCTCCAATTTTTAATCAATCCCGTAAAAAGAAATTCTTTTTTTTTTCTAACTTCATAATATCATATATCATTTGAACTAATGAATTAGAATATTTAAGGGGACATTGAGTACATGAAAATCCAAAAGAGGTTTGGCACGAAGAATTTGCACGTCATATTTAAAGCGTAAATTGTGCATAACTTGACAAATAATTATATATTGTCACAAGATATCTCCTCAAGTTCTTTATCATTTCGCTGTAAAACTAAGTTCAATTATACAACTTCTCTCTACATTAAAATCATTTCTTAAGGTATTATCTGCGACAAAAGTAAACGAAATAACAAATGCAAAATATAGCAAAAAACAATGGAAAGATCAATCTTGATAATTTATCAATAGTTTGATGAGATAGCTTGGAAACTTCAGTTGTGCTGCGTGCTTTATCACTTTCCTGGTCTCTAGGAGTTTTTGAAGATGGAAACAAGTTCTAAAAATAAAATGCATTTTATAAGTACAAATCACACTAATATAAATGCTTATGTTTAAAAAAGTGTTAACAAGAAATGTTTATTTAATACAGTTTTTAAAGCTGATTGTCCATGACCATACATGGCAATACTTTTACTTTCGTTATTTGTAACGAAATTAAAATTAAAAAGTGCGTACTCTTACGTGTACTTCTTTACTTTTAAAATTTAGTACTTTTACTTGTTGTTCGCTTTCTTTCGTAACGAAAATGTCCAAAGAAACTGTTACTTTTTTTTTGAAATTTTTAAATAATTATATTTATTATTCATCATTTTCACAGCGTTTACCCTTCTAACACTCTTTATTTTCTTTTCTTACATCTGACGACAATGGGGTGCAAAGAGGTCGAAGGTCACAGCATAACAGCCTAAAAACTAACAGCTTGCTTGATCAATTTTGTTTCTATCGGAAAATGTTCTGATAGGACCTACAGTTCTTGATTTCATTTCAGGAGAGCTTTAGCGGAAAGAGATAAAAAAAAATATGCTCATTTTCTGACGGATGGGAAAATATTGTGAAATTAAATGTTATCTTTATTACTACAGGACAAAATTCCTTTTTTGACTTGTGGGGGTCTACACAGTTTAGACGAAAATTTCTTCCTGTTGAAGGAGGTTCTTAAAAATCCTTCAAATGAGAGAAGTTATCTTAATCTTGTTTGTGATTATGTTTTCCCTCTAGTCCCTTTTTTGTTAAGTTACATTTTTTAAAATTGTAAAATGAAATAATTCATGGTTGTGTTATCTATAAAAGCTGAATAGTTTAATTAAATTTTGAATAAGTTTTAGAGTGCTCAAATAGCGTTAATGGTTTTTCATGGGTGCAAAACATATTTTTTTAAAGATGAACATTTTGTCCCATTTCTCTGGACAAAAAGTTGTTTGGCGATGGTTTCTTCGTTTATGGTCAACACCACAAATAGATAAAATTCTTTATCATATAGCATATTTTTGAAACTAGGATCTTCCAGCACTACGTTGCTGAAATTTGTTTTCCTCCTTTAGGGAATTACAGTCAGAAAATATTCCCCTAAAAATACTGACGTTGTTTTTCGAAGCTCTGTCGCCAAGGAAAATAAAACAGTCATTGTTTAAGTACCTTGTGAAGCAATGCTAAAATTTTAAACTACATCTTGAAGTTGAGACCACAAAAGCTTTTCATTTTCACAAAACTGTGGCTTTTCTCTCTATATCGATGTTTCGAGTCATCTTCAAAATAACCGTAGACAGCGCTGGCTTTAGATAAACTGAACGTGACCTAGCAGTCATTGAGTAACAGTTTCAAACTCACAGCAGTTACAAAAATAGCATATTATTCGCAAAAAAGCATCATTTCATAATACGATGGAGACTTCGAGAAACAGCCTTTTAAACTTCAAAGTAAAGACTACTGTGCCATTTTAAAAAAAGAAAAAGTAAACAATGCTGACGTTTTTGGTGTGAACTTCGAACAAATGACTTCGAATTGAAAAAAGCTGTTAAGTCATAAAAACTGTAAGAAATGAAGATCAAACTCTTCAATTTGCCAGTAACGCTGCAACGAATTTTTTTTTTTTTTTTTTCTACAGCAGTTTAATTGTATTAAAATTTTTGTCCTGTGTACAAAAATGTATTTTTTTATAATTAATATTACTTTTATATAATGATTGTAAAGATTACGAATTTTACTCCTTTCATGTTAAGTGTGCTTCTATCCCAGGGAAAGTATTGTAAATAGATGATTTTTTTTTTAAATTTTAGATGGTTATTAAAATTGTTCGGGGAGGGGCGCGTATCATAAAAAGCTTCAAGCTATCCTTTTATGTTATTTCTTAATCTAAATCCCCATTCTTAAATTATTATTCGACATTAAAAGTTTTCTCACAATTAATTAGTCATTTTCTCTTTTCTTATTCTATATAATAATAATAATAGTAATAATATATAGTAATAAGTTTCATTTACTGAGCATAAGCTTAAAGGATGTAGAACTCATAAAATAATTTAAAAAATATAGAGAAAGCATGGAAAATAATGAAGATAAATAAAAATAGAAGAAGAAAAATTACTAAAATAAAATATTTAAAAAAAAAGGTTTATCTTGTATTATCACTAATAATCTACCGATTTTAGAATTTATTAAACAAAATAGAATTAATTCTATTGCGACTTTTCATTTCCAAGATCTCTTCAATAGTATCCCCCCTTTCTAAACAAAAAAATGCTCTTTTGAGTTTTAACTATAATTTTAAAAATTTCCTTAATTGCGATTTTGATAATTGGGAAATTCTAATTACTATATGTCGTTTTAATTATTATCTTTAAAATGTGGAAGACATGTTTTTATTTAAATCGATGGAATACAAGGATCTAATTTTTCCTCTCTCTTAGCTATCTTATTTTTACACTATTATGAAAAAAATTATATCCTTAATATTAAATTTGTTTTTAGATTTTTCAATAATTTAATTATTTTTAATTTTCAAGATTATACAATTTTGTTAAATAAAATTTACCCCGAGGAGGTAACCTTGCTTCCTAATCATGATGATAATATTAATTTTATTTGTTTGGATTTAGATATTAAAAAAGATGAAAATATTTGCATTGTTGATTTATTCGAGAAAAGAAATAATTTTAATTTTAATATAAATAAATTAATTACTTGGAATTTTAATGTTTCTAAAAACATTGAATTATGTACCATTTTTAATCAAATAAATAGAAATAAAAGAATACGTAGTAATTTTAATTTGTCCAAAAAAAATAGACAAGCTCTTTCAAAATTAAGAAACAATGAATAAAAAAGCAATGGATACCCATCTAAGTAAGTTGTAAATAAAAACATTGAGTTAATTGTATGTTGTTATTATTATTAATTAATTATTAAAAACTTAAATATTAGATTGTACAAATTGTAAATTTAAATATTTTACAATTTGCAAATCCAATTCGGGAAAATCCGTGGCTGAAAATCTGTGCAAATCATTTTTTTTAAATAAATATTAATTTTCTAAAATCATTGAAATTGTATAATTAAATATCAACCATATTATTTATAAACTTAAAATTATCCAGTAAAATATCTTTAGATTGCGCTCATCCATTTTTGGGCCAATCAAAAGTAACAAAAAAAAAAAATCAAATGTGCTTCAGTCCTGCAGTGAGACATAAAAGATCCCTCTATTTACTCTTCTATTTTCATATTTTGTAATCTGGCAAACTTATTACGAAAAGATTTTAAATCATTCTTGAGAGATTCCAGAACGCGTAAGTTTATATGAATTCGCTCCTCATTTTATATTTTATTCTGTATTTTATTTTCTAGTTTTCGCTTCATTTGTTTTATTTCGTATGTTTTTTTACTTAATATGTTCTATTTTGGTTTCAATTTGGATGCTCCTCACAATATTTTATTGATATATTTTGCTTTAGCCATATGAATACAATATTAGAAAGCGCTCCATCTTGCGGATATAATAGCGTGAGCTGATGCCGAGATTATATCTTTTCATTGTTTTGTATCATTTTTTTGTATCTGGCTTTTTTATATTTTTTTGAATAAATTTTTCTAAATATTTTTAAAAATATTATGTAGATTATTTTTTTTTTCTATGACAACTCTCTAATGATCTCTTAATTTTAAACTATCCTTATTAAATAGTCAATATATTTATAAAAATTATTTCTAGACCAGGTAATTTTACGTTTACTAAAGGTTTATGACCTAAAAAACAATATGGATTTGCTTGAAAAGTAGCACTGTTTTCTATCGCTTCGATAACCTCTGCTTGTGGGCTATGACCGGATACTTCCCAGTAACTTAGAAACTATCCTACCAATTTCTATCAAATTTTGCATTTTGCCATATAAAATTCCTTGCTTAGAAATGTTTAAAAAAATTTTTTGCATCACAACTAAATTTTTTTTCTATTTAAAAATAAATAATTATTAAAAAATCTTGAGCGTAAAATTCCACTAGTGCTTCAAAAGCCTTTGTCTGAAGGTTGGCAAATGAAAAAATTGGCAGGAAGAAGGCATTGAAATCCTTTTAAACAATCACGATGTGATACAAATCTTAAGTCTAATTGTCTTATAAAATGTTCTATAAATGGAATAAATATACTCTGAAATATGTTTCGTGTGTCGATGATGGAAAATTAGCGCGATTTTTCTGTCTTCCCGTTATTCTAGGGATTTGTCTGGAAGGTCCAATGCTTGTTAGCATAAAAGAAAAAGAGCTGAATATTTCAGAGAATGTTTCAGTAGCATTTTCACGCATTAGTTTTATTTATTTAATAACATCTTCTGCAAAACTCACTGCCTCTATCAAATCTATGCTTGTTTTTTGTAGGTATCTACAAAGATGGATTGTTACGGTGAAAACTTTGTAAATGCACAAAAGAGATATTACGAACTGGCAATTAGATACTGTGCACAGTAAAGAATTAGCTTGAGTAGCTGATTTCTTATCCTTCCATTCTGATAGTTTTTTAAGAGTTTCAACGATAGGCTCGAAACGTTCCACCACAGCGGTTACTGAGTCGTATCTTTCCATCCAACGGGTTGCACATAGCTGCTTAATTTTCTCCCTCTTAGAGCTGGTTTCCATCTCCTCTATTGCTGAAGATAAGATATACTGTCTTTTTGGCGTATTTAAAAAGTCGTATAATGTTTTAATTGCTTCTAAGCAACTTCTAATGCCAGTTATTTCGCATGCATTTGATACGGCCAAATTGAGGCTATGAGCAGAGCAATGCACATAGAGTGCTGATGGGACAATACTTCCTATGTGGGTCTGTACACTATTAATTTTTCCACTCATTCATGCGGCACCATCGTCCACGTAACTTTTTTATATCAACTTTCATAGACTGTAATTGGTCTAATATTGTTGTTGCTATTGCTTTTTTGGTTAAATCATGAGCTGTAATGAATTGCAAAAACTGTTCGGTGATGCTAAAATTTTCTTTATCGAGATATAGAAAGCATAACGATAACTGCTCTATACCTGCAATATCAGTTGTTTCATCTGCAAGTATGGAAAAGCAAGTTGCATCATTAATCTTGCTGACAAGTTTTAGCACGATTAAAATATTACAAACCTCAATAACTTCGTTCTGAAATCGAGTGCTGGTATAATGAGCATTTTTTCTGCTTGACTCTAAAATGTTCTTAAGAGTCGATTCATTCTTACTCCGGAAACGAAGCAATGCCCGAAAATTTCCGTCTTTCTCTCACCTGGTTGTTCAGCAAATTTTCCCGAATCCTTATATCCTCTTAGGGCGAGGCCTTGATTTCCACAAAATAGGATGGTTTCAATGATTGGAGTAATGTTTTTTCTATTTTCTAATTTTCTTTTGCTTGCTGCACTGTAAACTTGTTCATCCACAGGTTTCATCTTTCCAAGTAAAATATCAATTAATGTCCCAGCAGTTTCCATCGATTTTTTGGGATAAAGACATTTATCGTGTTCAGAAAATCACTCTACTGCTTTTTTCTAGTTATAAAATTTTACATTGCACAGTTGGCCTAAGGGTTGCTTGTCAGAACCAGCACCACTTGGGGTGAAAAGTACACAAAATTTGCAAAAAACACCACCCTTAACCTCTGAATATGCAAGCCATTTCCAGCGATAAAGCCATTTGTACTGAAATTTCAATTTTCTTTTTCATTTTTCAGGAAAAATAGATGCTGAATTGGGTTCCCAAACATTTTTTAGTATATCCAGTTTTTTTATTCTCGCGTTTCTCTTCTGAGAAAAGTCCAATGTCATATGGGTTGGAGGTAAACTTTGAGGACCACTTTCACATTCATCAGAGTTTGTTATGCTAGAAACGTTTTCTTCAACGGAAGTATCACATTTCTGTTCAACAGAAAAAACTTGCATTGGTACTAGATGCTGTCACCTCACTAATTTCATGATTTTTTTTTTTCAAAATAATTAAAAATTATTAAATTCTTGAGTTTTGACATCCTAAAGATCCCAGAACAGCAATATATATATATATATATATATATATATATATATATATATATATATATATATATATATATATATATATATATATATATATATATATATAAACGAGCACAGTATCTCCAATGGTATTGATACTGATTTCTTAATTAGTCGAAATAGTGGCGGCGACGGGTTCGGCGATTGATTGGACTTTTTGTTAAGACAAAACAAAACAGATTTAGCGACGAGCTCCAAAAGACAATCGGCAGAGATAACTCTTAGTCTGACTAACTAACTCCACTGTACTCCGTTCCCCCTTTTATATAATTTTTCACCGCACCTCCAAAATTCTCGAATTGTCTCAAAGACGACAGAACGTCTAGGATTCCAGAATCATCGCCAAAAGATCTCGCGAATGCCAGCCAGTCTCAAAAACTATCGCGACTGGCAGGACAGAAAGGAACCAGCGATCGGGGGTCGCCCGTAACAGTATCACGTCAATTTAGTAACAAAAGTACAACCCAATTATAGTAAATATTTTTTCAGTACTCTGAGAAACACCGTGAGAAAAAAAAGTAGGCATAAGACAAATAAAAATATATAATCTTAAAAAATAATAGCCCGCATAATTTCTACTAAAATTTTTATTTTTGCCATTTTGTCTAAGCTCAAGGGGGGAGTTTAAACCCCTAAACACCCCCCTTGCATACGCACCTGATGGAACACGCCATCGTGCAAACAGACCACCCTTGTACAGTCTCCTGGTCATGGTAAAACACGATATTGGGCGTCCAGTGCCTTGCTGTGTGTGCCTAGCCATTTCTCCTGCTATCAGATTCCTTCTAGTCTGTAGGATTGTATACCGGCCGCCCGCTGCCGTGGTAGTGCGAGGACAACCTCTACTAAACCTCCGGACAGCTGTTCCTATTCTCTGAAATGTATTCTAAGCTCGTGAAACAATGTCGTGGGTGATCCCGTGGTGATCGTGCCGTGATGATGCCGTGGGTGATCACTGCACACTAGTCACACTTTGACCTTCTTCCAACTGTCCAATGATTCGACCTCGAATCAACTCATCCAGATGTCGTCTTCTGTGTTGTCTGTAGGCCATATCACACCGTAACAACAAATTCACTGCGTTTAAACTGATGCATACCGTGCAATACCATTAGCATAAAAACTGCGCTTCTATCACCAATTTTTTAAATTTCTTTACGACACGCCCCCCTCCGGTACCTCAATATGGGCTTATGCAAATTTTCTACTTTTCCTTACCGTGATCGGTTTTCTCAATGACTTTTCATTCCGCTGTAAAAGTCTATTTTGTTGTTATGCTAGTTTTTCCTTTTTATCCTTATTTTTGCACACAAGTGCATTACGAGATTCTACAGACATAAAATTTGATCATTATAAGTGTGTCATATGTGGTGAAGAATACAATACCATAACTAAAAAATATGCTTCCATGAAATCTGTAAGGTACATGCAATGGCTCCACGGAACATGTACCAACTATGAATGCGTAGTTAAGTTTCTTTGAAAGGTTTAATTAAATCTGTATATAAGATTTTGTTTATTATATTAAGTTTCTTTGAAAGGTTTAATTAAATCTGTATATAAGATTTTGCTTATTATATTCTTTTTATTCTTTTTCCGAAGTAGAATTCATTCCTTACAGCTTTTTTCATGGTTAACTGCATGAAATGTAATATTTTAACTTTTCTTTTACTGTGCTAAATGGCCATCTCACATCGATCTTAACGAGAAAATAAAGTTGTCCTTGTTTTCAACATTTATTACGCAATTCTAATTATAAACAAAATTTTAAATAAATTAAGATTACAAAATTGGTTTAAATAAATAAACAAAATTTTCTTGTACTTTTTAACTTTTTGTTCAAAATTTAGTCAGTACAACTTTTCCTTTTATAAGTTCTGTGTGTTTACTAAACATCATTCTTTATACGCTTTTTTTCAAAGTAAAGGAATGAAAAGCATTTTTTGATTGACGAAAGTCTGCGTTTTGAACATTTATTGTTATTGTTTTTAACATTTAATGCTAAAATAAAAAAAATATCATAAAAGCAATAAATTTGCTTCAAATAACAGAAATAATAAAAGTGTATGAAAGTTCACTTTCTTCAAAGCACTGTGATCTATTTGAATTTGATTCCTAAATTTTCTTTGCTTCAAAAATTCTTTAAAAAATGAAATTTTCTAAGAATTTCGTTTTGTATTTTATAAATTTCGTAAAATTTATAAAATAGGGGAGAGTGGGGTCAATTGTAACAAGGTACGATTGTAACAAAGCAAAAATTTCGAGTGTTGGGTTCTAGATTTGGTTCCTAGGTGGCGCACAAGGTGTATTTAATAAATCTACATGTATACCCCTGCTGGCCACCATTTTTATGTACTTTTGAAAGAGTTGCATCACAAAAGATATTTCCACGCTACGTAAGTACTTTTTTTTGGTATTAGAATATTATATTGTAACAAAGTAATTTTGTTTAAACAAATAAAAATTATTAACCGAATATGTAAGTGGACACCTTAATTAACACTTAAAAAAAAAGATTAGTTTTGTTAATTAACTAGCATTGTCTTTAACAAATGAAGCTGAAATGGCGTCTTGGGGACGATTGTAACAACAAGTAAAGGGACGAATGTAACAGCTGAAAATAAAAAATCTTATGTTTACAAACCATTACTTAACTCTTTAAGAAACACTAATAGTTTTCTATATCATTTATATTATGTTGCATGTGCATTATTTTATTTGTCACCTTTCACAGCATAAATTAAAATTTTTAACCCCTTAAAGTTAAAAGTGTAACCCTTTAGGTCTCTGCTCATTATTATTTTTACTTCTAAAATATCGCTACTATTTTCATAAATAAAAAAATATTATCACAACTATGATAATATGTATAATTAATTATGTTTTAGTTGAATTTATGAACTGTTACAATTGACCCCGTAAGTGGGGACAATTGTAACAAGTGCACGACTGTCAAAAATTGTTAATAACTAATATAATAACATTTAAAATAAGGTACCTATTTATTTTTTTTTCTAGTAGAGGATAGTCTACTTTACTAGTCTAATAATGTATTGGACTTTTTGTTAGTTAAAAATAGTTAAGTAAAAAATGTTACAATTGACCCCACTCTCCCCTACAATTTATATGTAATTTACAATGAAACATATATTTTATCCATTTCTACTTCCACGTCAAATGTTCAAATTGAGAGGGATAGAAAGAAGTAAACTGAAATCAAAATTTTCAAGAAAAATAATTTAAATTCTTTTCCCTTTGCGGTCTACTTTCAGCCACCAGCGCTTTTTTACCGCCCCAGTCGTATCTCAGCCACCACAGCAAAGATGTTAGCTATAGCTTAATAATAAACTACATATATTGCGGCACTCTGAAGATTGTTCTGTTTGTTCAAACAGAAAAATTAATGACGCCAAACTAATTATTTTGGCGAGAAACGTTTTCGAAAACCTTTAAATTGGAGACTGCTTTGAAAGATACCAGAATTATAATTTTTACATAAAATAAAACATGTTACATAAATCTATAGTTTAAAAGAGAATTTTTTTTCTTTCATAATCTTTCATGCTTCGCTCAACGAAAATTAATTCCGACCAGCATGACGCCCATATATAATTTTAATATTACGACAAAAGGCTAGTTTTGTTCATAAAGTTCTAATAGTAGGTAGAGCAAGAGTTGCTGTTTGTGCTAAGAGAGAAACTCGAGGAAAAAATTCATTCTTTTTATAGATTTTAATCGAAGAAAATTGATTAAGATAAATCTTAAAATAGGGGCTGCATTAATCCATACAAACTAAACTAAGGCTCCGTAACCTAAAGTAAAAGTATGGCTTCACAGTCTGGATGCATTTCACAGAAAATAATTAAATATATTTACCTTACGAAATGGCCAGATCTCAGCTCCTTTGTTATTCATGACCGCAATTACAAAAGCATACTCAAGAAGAGAACAAAATACAAATCCAATACAAGAAAGCATCCAAATATTCAAAGCAACGACATACGATACAGAAGGCATTGCGCTTTGATATTGTTGAGTTACAATTGTTAATAGAGATGTAACTGATAAAGTAACTCTTGCAGGATAGGCCTCAGCAGGAATCCAAAATGTTACAAAAGACATACAAATAATGAGGACGCATGGGATGTACTTATTAATTAAGAAATATCCTAATCTTCTGGCTAAATGGATTCTTCCAGCAACAAAGGAAAATTCACCTAAAAATGATTCATAAGTCAAAAACAAAAAAACTTCCAACAACTTGTCTAAAATATGTTAGAAAAAGCTTTAAAATAAATATTATCAGTCGAGTCAGATCACTCAAACAGAGTTAAAAATATTCGAATTAATCTACTGATCATTTATTGCATATGAATCTTTGTGGACACAACTTAAACATGCTTTTCAATTAGTAAACACCCATTTGTTTTTAACAGTTGTGGAATAGCCGACCCAATTTTCACTTCAATGCACCACCTTATAATTTTGAACCCAAACCTGAAGACAAGGAAACTTCTATATTAAGAAGTGGGACAAACTAGCCTACATAGAGGAATTTTTTTTCTTGTTGGAACTAACCTGCATTTGCGTTTCATGTAGAGGAAAACCACAAAAAACATCACACGGTATCCCGACAGCTCGGAAATTGTAACCCATAATCCGTGTATCACTGAGAATATTTCTTCCGGATACGAAATTCGAACATGGGTCACCTCATTGGGCGGCTCTATCTTCTAAACTACAGCAGCAAGTTGTTGACCAAGGGAGTCACCATAATACAGTGATATTTGTTACCCACACCATTCGCACTGGTACTTATTCATCTAAAGCTGATGGTTAGGCTCTACCGAAAAGTCCTATACAGAGCCTTATACTCCGCGCCATCTTTAAATTAGGGTCTATACACACTATGTTAGAAAGTGATTTTAAATTCAAGTTCCTGAAAAATAATACTTTTACCCGGATGACGTCATTCAAAACTACAAACATACTGTTTAAAATTTTTTGAATTTAACAATTCAAAATATTTTTGTTTGTGATTAGACAGTGTTTTTGTTTTCTCGCTAAAATATAGGATGTCCGCAAAGTCACGGTGCACGTTTGTTCTGTTGTTTATTGTTCTGTATTTATCGGTGATGCCTGATGTCTTTCATTTTTGACATAGATTATAAGCATTAATAGTGGTTATTACAAATCATCCTGTATATGCTATTTTTCTACATGCATTTTGAATATATATAATGAAAGAGAAAATTATTAAAAGATTCTTATAATGATAATAAAAAGATTGACGTACCTATGCTATACTTCTTTGTTCCACCTAAACTACTGTTTCCACTCACATAATATTGAGCTAATAGAATATTTTGAGTAATTTGAAATTCTTTCCATTTCAAGACAACATTCTTTGTTGTATGTGTCACTGAAAAATAATTTTAATTTGAGAATTTTGCAAGCAGATATTGGTACTGTGAAACCATGTTTTTTCACCAGATCGAAACAAACACTTCAAAGTAAAATACGTCACTTATTGCTGGTCTTAAAACATATAACATTATTAGCTTGAGTTTTTGCATAAGATTTCTATATTATGGAAGTGGTGCGGGTTGAAAAACTATCTGGTGAAAGTTGCCTAATTTTGGACTAAATATTTAATTTATGAAGTTGGAAAAATTTTAAAAAAGAACATTGATTAATCTGAATAGTGCTATTCAGAGTTATCTAGTTTAAACCATGGTTTAAAATACGGTTTGAAAAAAAAAATTTTTAAAAACATCTAAGACTATTTTTTTAAAATTTTTTTTACTAATCAAATTCTCTATTGTTTATATGAATTCTGTCAGTTTGAGTACAACCAAATGCAAAATTGTTAAGTTTTCTTACATTACTTACTTGATTTTTGAATTTCATCACTAATAGAATTCTCTATTACTGTAAATAGATATAAATCAGCAATTTTTTAATGTTTATGGAAAGTTGAGTTTCTACAAAAATATCTATATAAAATAAATTAATGTAAGAAATATTAAGTCGCAATGTCTTTTAAAAATGCTTGAAAAGCCATCATTAATTTCACTTCCTTCAGTTTTTAAAAGCAATTATTGAAAGAGTTTTTTTTTTTTACTTATTACCAGGGTTACAAACTTGTATTTAATGCATGCAGTATGTTATGTTAATATTCATTAATGTAATATTTTTAATTTATATTTGTTTTTCTATATTAAAAAAGAGAATATTCAAAATTCATTTAATATATTTTGGAAGTGTTTATTTTTCGTATGAATTTAATGCTGTTATATGTCAACAAGCATATTTAATTTAAAGCTCGATTATAAGATGAGCAAAAATAACTCTTCAATCAATTAAGATTAATACTACGAATTGTATACTTCTAAATAACAAAATTAATATAAATAATTTCTAAATACATTTTTATTTAAACTGACAATAAAGAGGGAACTTCTGCATAAATACTCTATTGAAATATAATTTAGATATTAAATGTTGATTTGCATGCTAAGTGGAGTTGTGAAGAGCTAAAATAGTACATTCGGAATTTATACTTTTTTTAGCATATTTATGGAATAAAAGTTTTTCATTCTTTATTCAAAATATATATCAGTTGCTAAAAAAAGATTTTTGAGATTTTTTTTGATGGAAAATATTTTTTGTGAAATTCTTACTGTTAGTTTAGGGCTTAAAATATTATTTAATCTTATTTTTTAATAAAACCTTAAAAAAAAAAACAGTCAAAATGAGAAAAAACTTCTTTTAAACCAAAACTTCTTTTTTTTCTTTTTAACCTTTATAAAACAAAAAACCGGTTTTTTGCAACCCTGGTGCTATTAAAAGAAAGTACTTAAAAAAGTAGATTTGAAAGGGTTATCAAGTAATCCAAACGTTATCATGTGAGGTTTTTATTTTATAACAACTTTCTTTTATTATTAATTGTGTAGAACGTAGAAGATGAGGTAATTGAATCTTTTTAGAATGATTAAATTTTTTTTCAGATTGTGGTTAAATTGAAAACATATATATATATATATATATATATATATATATATATATATGTGTGTGTGTGTGTGTGTGTGTGTGTAATTACAATATTATTTGTGCACTTGCGCAATATAATTAGATAACATTTCAAGTACATGTTATAACCACTAGTGCTAGCTTTTGTCAGTTTAAAACTTTGCTGCATTCAAATTGCAAGGTATCGAGCTATAATTCTATTCTTAATTTATTGTATTTGGTTAGATTACTTACAAAGTTGAGTTATCTTCTATCATAATGGAAGATAATTTCCATCGTTATTTTTTCGGAAATTTAGTGACATAATGTATCGCATTTGTTAAACTATATTAACATATGCCATTTACAATTTGTAATAATTTTATATGTAGCAAGTATGCACCAAATGAGTTTATTCGACACTAAATTGTTTGCTTCCCTCAATTTACTGACATTGCCGGGAAATACTCAGCTTCGGTTAAACGAATATCTCAGATAATTTATGCGAATTTTAAAGGTACTTTTTAAAATGACCGGGGAAAATTTAAAATTATTAAACAATAGGACATTAATAATTTAAATAATGCAAGAATCTTTGCACAAAAATTCGTTTAATATATACGTTACATATTTTTTGGGATTAATAAAACTAGATTTTAAAAAAGTTTTATTAAGAATTTTTAATAAAATGCACTTACAGCTCATGACTGATATTTCACACTGCTGAACATCATGTGGATAGGAAGCCAAGTTCATTTCACAGTCAAGCTTTAAACTTACCCTAGAATTAAATAAGAACATTTTATTTCAATTTATTCACTAAATAATGAGTCGTAGAAGAGATAGAACCCAATAACCAAGATTTTATTGAGAAGGAAGTCAACTCGACCGACAATTCTTTACTTATTAAATTTAGTTTTAATTTTTTTTACCTTTTATAACCTTTAAGCTTAATTTTTTACCTATTTTTTACCTTAAGCTCTTTTTTTTCTTTTAAGCTTATATTTGTTAAATTCGATTTATTTCAGTTCAGTGAAAATTTTATAATGCTTTAATACAATTTAGGAATTATTTTCAAGATGTTAATTCACATCAACTGTATGAAATTGACTTTCATTAAACTAATTTATAATATAAAAAGCACTTCATTTCTGTTTAATTAGTATTAAAAATTATAAACTTTGAAAACATTTTCATAGTTTGTTTATAAATTAATATTTCTATAGCCAAAGATTAATAAAAAGATATTCTAGAATAAAATGTTTACCTAGCTGCAAAGAACAAATCACTATTCTTATCCAAAATCATATAACTATAAGGAATAATGATATCATTGACTTTTCCATCCACAAAATTCTTAAAATAGGTATCTGGAGTCCATAAATGTTGTCTCCATTTACTATCCAGAACAAGACGGGAAGTGTTGGGAGGAATTTTTATTCGAGAATCATTCCAAATTTGATGAAAGAATATGTCTACCCCAAATGCCTAAAAATTTAGTATTTGTTAGTCATTTCATTCTAAACAATGCATCAAGTGATTGAAAAGTTAGACAGAAAATTGAGCAATAAATGGGGAAGTATTGCGAGAAACTTACTTATGTTAATGCTTAACGATTTTGTCAATCAAAAAGCTATAACTTTTCCTACTCTTCAGACACAACAAAATCCTGATCTCAATTAAAATTTTCATACACAGTGTTTAATCAAACATGAATTTTGAATCATTTTTTTATGTAGTAAGAGGCTGCAAATGAATGTTTAAACGAGGAAATCTGACGAATCACTATTTATGATACTTGAAAATACCTGTTTGATTGCAGATTAGAATTAAAAGGTTATTATTACAAACGCCTTCAAGTTAATGAGAAAACCAATTTTATGTCAATTTTTTCGCAGTTGTGATTCGGTCTTTCATTTCTTACCTCTATTTATTTATTGTGAGGGATTCCAAAACTACGTATTAAAGAAATGATTCTCATTGTGTGCATCATTTTGCAATTTTTTCTTAATTCTACTCGAAATTTATCGAGATATGGTGTGAAATTAACATGAAAGAGTCCGACCGAATCGGAACCATATGTTACCCCCTTCCATGTTCATTCAGAGAAAGTACGTTTATGTATCTGATTTCATAATAGTTAGCACTAATCATTTAGCATAATTGAAACACTAAGATTGGCACTTAGTTTGAGAATATTCAGTCATTAGGACAAATGTTATTTAATGTAATTATTTATTACGTACACTCACTAAACTCAAACAACAGTATGTTTTTATTTTATATGAAATTTCATTTATAAAAGCAAGATAAGCCTCGAAACCAATCTAATTTAACATTTTACGAAATATACATTGCAAGGCCTTCTAAAAAATTTATGCAATGTTGTAGTTTAATTGAATAGTAGTTTACCTGTTTAGCTTCATCAACAAAATTAATGTTTAAAACTGCAATCCTAATGTACACTGTAACAGGTTCACCTAAAAAATTGAAGTCAGAATTACATTTCAGAATTTTGACATTATAGTCAAGTTTATTCCATAAAAAATTCTAAAATTGACACTGGCATCTTTTTATCATATTTGGCATACCTGGCATTATTAGCTGCCTTTTTGTTTAACTATGTAAATTGATTTATATGAATTAAATAGTTATAACAAGCGAAGCATGTAAAAAAAAAATTCAAAACAAAACCAACCTTGAATGAAAGGAGTATTAGAGGTGACACATTAAAAGACACTTAATGGACAAATCTCATAGTTCTAATGGCAAGCAATTTTATAACGAACAAATTTTTTATTTTAAGGTCACTTACTCAGAAAACTCATTTTCTTTATTAACAAATTAAACGGCTTTTAAAATCAAATTTCGAATGAAAATAAATGGGAGAAAATTAATTAATTTATTTTTAAAATTAAAAAAAAAACAGATAAAAATTAATTAATTTTAAAAATTCATGTTTCCTCATATTTTTAATTTTATTTTAATTTAAATTTTCAATTATATACTTTTTTAAATATGTGTTTTTTTCGATTATAAATAATTAAAGCATTTCATAAAATTAACATTTTTTCTTTTTATTTATTTTATTTAACTTCAATTACAAAAAAAAATTAGAAGATTTTGCCTTACAAGCTTTCATAATTATTCGTAATGCAAATTTTTGATTTTATTAAAAAAATAAAAGAAAGTTTGTAGCATAAAAATACTAAATTTAATTAATATTTTTTGTAAAAAAAAAGTTGTGTATTCTAAATCAAAAAATAAAGTGAACTTTTTATCAGTTTGTAAAACTAAAGAATTTATATTAAATAGTCTTTAATTCTGGGCATTAATTAAAAAAAAATGTTTTTCAGTATTTAATATATTATTATACTTCATTTTCAGTACATATTATTATACTGCCATCAGCTGGGATGGAACGCTCTCAGTTGTGAGTCAGATGGTATATACTTTTCTGCAGCACATCTAATGCTTTATATTTTAAAATGTGAAAGTCATTTTAAGGGGTTATATCTTGAATCAAATCAATCAAATTTTCGAAAGGTCAATAAAATTTCTATTATATCCTATATTTTCATTCATTTCAGTACATATTATTATACTGTCATCAGCTGGGATGGAACGCTCTCAGTTGTGAGTCAGATGGCATATACTTTTCTGCAGCACATCTAATGCTTTATATTTTAAAATGTGAAAGTCATTTTAAGGGGTTATATCTTGAATCAAATCAATCAAATTTTCGAAAGGTCAATAAAATTTCTATTATATCCTATATTTTCATTCATTTCAGTACATATTATTATACTGTCATCAGCTGGGATGGAACGCTCTCAGTTGTGAGTCAGATGGCATATACTTTTCTGCAGCACATCTAATGCTTTATATTTTAAAATGTGAAAGTCATTTTAAGGGGTTATATCTTGAATCAAATCAATCAAATTTTCGAAAGGTCAATAAAATTTCTATTATATCCTATATTTTCATTCATTTCAGTACATATTATTATACTGTCATCAGCTGGGATGGAACGCTCTCAGTTGTGAGTCAGATGGCATATACTTTTCTGCAGCACATCTAATGCTTTATATTTTAAAATGTGAAAGTCATTTTAAGGGGTTATATCTTGAATCAAATCAATCAAATTTTCGAAAGGTCAATAAAATTTCTATTATATCCTATATTTTCATTCACTTCAGTACATATTATTATACTGTCATCAGCTGGGATGGAACGCTCTCAGTTGTGAGTCAGATGGCATATACTTTTCTGCAGCACATCTAATGCTTTATATTTTAAAATGTGAAAGTCATTTTAAGGGGTTATATCTTGAATCAAATCAATCAAATTTTCGAAAGGTCAATAAAATTTCTATTATATCCTATATTTTCATTCATTTCAGTACATATTATTATACTGTCATCAGCTGGGATGGAACGCTCTCAGTTGTGAGTCAGATGGCATATACTTTTCTGCAGCACATCTAATGCTTTATATTTTAAAATGTGAAAGTCATTTTAAGGGGTTATATCTTGAATCAAATCAATCAAATTTTCGAAAGGTCAATAAAATTTCTATTATATCCTATATTTTCATTCATTTCAGTACATATTATTATACTGTCATCAGCTGGGATGGAACGCTCTCAGTTGTGAGTCAGATGGCATATACTTTTCTGCAGCACATCTAATGCTTTATATTTTAAAATGTGAAAGTCATTTTAAGGGGTTATATCTTGAATCAAATCAATCAAATTTTCGAAAGGTCAATAAAATTTCTATTATATCCTATATTTTCATTCATTTCAGTACATATTATTATACTGTCATCAGCTGGGATGGAACGCTCTCAGTTGTGAGTCAGATGGCATATACTTTTCTGCAGCACATCTAATGCTTTATATTTTAAAATGTGAAAGTCATTTTAAGGGGTTATATCTTGAATCAAATCAATCAAATTTTCGAAAGGTCAATAAAATTTCTATTATATCCTATATTTTCATTCATTTCAGTACATATTATTATACTGTCATCAGCTGGGATGGAACGCTCTCAGTTGTGAGTCAGATGGCATATACTTTTCTGCAGCACATCTAATGCTTTATATTTTAAAATGTGAAAGTCATTTTAAGGGGTTATATCTTGAATCAAATCAATCAAATTTTCGAAAGGTCAATAAAATTTCTATTATATCCTATATTTTCATTCATATAAGTTAGGTTTCGTTTCATTAAGAATTTTGCAGATATATACTTCTTATATAAGTAAACTTTACATTTTCAGCATATTATAGATTATACGGCACCCTTAACAAAAGCACAATGTAATATGCAAGCTAATGATACGGGTTTGTAAACTAAGTGATAAAAAATATAAAAAACGATTAAACATTACTGGGACATATAGAATTTATGAGATTTTTATTTAGTTAAATACAACAAAACCTCGGAAAAGAACATGCAACCATAAATAAAACTATAAAAAAAATTAATTCATTTAATACTTTAAAATACAATTTATTATCAAAAATTTTTGCCAAAATTCATTTATTGTCTATATTTTAATTAAAAAAAATGTATCTAATCTAACATTATTGCAATAATTTGTTTAGATTTAGAAGATAATCATTTAATAGCTGACATTATACGAGTAATAAATCAAACAATCAAAATATTTCGTGCTCAGTTTTTCAATAATAAATTTAAATTGAAATAAAATATGAACTGGAAACATTTTTGACCTTTATTTAAGAAAAAAAATTTTTACATAAAATTTTATAAATATTGAAAAATGTAGAGAATGAGATTCTAAGAAAGGTATTCTTATAGTCGTATTTAATTTCGGGTATAAAGAAGACATCTGTAATAACATTGATAAAAGAAGCCAGTCTTCTCTCAATGTCTGTCTCGATCAGGTTTCTCCATCTATTAATGCCCAAAGAATCAATCCAACTGAACTTCCATACCTTCTCAACTGGTTCATCTTTTGTAGATGCGACTGAACCATCTTATTCTATAGGATTTAATAACTGAAATTATGTTTGATTGTTTAAATTTTTGTATAATTCATAATTGTACTGAGTCCGCATCGTTTTCTTTAAAAGCTCCGAAGATTGTTGGGAGTATTTTATTTCAGAAACTAGTAGTCTACTTTTCATCAGTTTTATTTACAGGGCATCATTCACCGCCATAAAATAATACAAGCTTAATTAGAGTAAAGTAATCTTATTTTTAATGGAAATAAGCTTTGTTTTCAGTTGGTTTCTCAATCCAAAATAACATCTATTAGCCATCGTTATCCTGTTATTAATCTCTGTTTTTGTATCATTATTACATATTTATTGTACATTTATTTATGTAAAAATTACCCTTATGTATTTGAACAAACTGGCACCTTCAAATGTATAATCATTAATCACGAGAGGCCAAGTTTTGATTACTGATAACCATAAATTTGGTCTTATCCAGATTAATAGTTAAACCCTACGCTTTAGCAGAAGCCACAAGCCTGATAAAAGTGCCTGAATGGTATGTCCTAATAAATTAATTTACTATTGGCTTATATACTTTTACTATCACCTCCATAAGCCAATAGTAAAACAGACTTTTGGATCATTGTACCCATAGTATTTATATTAGCATATTTTTAATGTTAAATAGCATACAATAGAGTGTGTCTTCTTTTCTTAAACCTCTCCGCTTGTAAAAAGAGTTTGATAGTTCAGATATAAATGTTTTCTCTGCATTCGACATCAGTTTTACAGCGTTATTATATGGAATTCTAAACTCAATCATAGAATTGAAAAACCTCTCCCGTTTGATGGAGTCATAAGCTGTTTTAAAATCGATAAAAAGATGGTACGTATCAATATCATTATTCTTTTGTTTTTTAAGAATCTGTCTGAGAGAGTGAATCTAGTCAGTAATAGCTTTACCCTTATGGAATCCATATTTCGAGTACCCAATAATATTTAAAGCATAAGGAGCAAGTCCATCATACATTAGTTTGGAGAGGATTTTAAATGCCACATTTAAAAGTGTAATCCCTTTATAATAGGGACATTTCAGTTTGTCTCCCTTTTTAGAAATAAGGTAAATGATACTTTATTCTCATTTAATGGTTTATTGACTCAAATATTATAAATAATTTTTTTTAGTTTTACGACTAGTATAGGTTCATTGATATTAATTAGTTCACATTCGATACCATCTGGTGTAGAAGATCGGTTATGATATTGATGTTTAATTGTAAGTTACATTTCACGTAAATTTCGCGGCATTAATTTTTCAGTTTGTTTAGATAATAAATCAAAATCTAGTATTGAAGAATCTATAGATAGACTCTGACTTGAAATGCTCTCTCAATCTAACTGAAAGTTCTGGTTCACCATCTTTTTTCCGGTTGTTTTGAACGTAAATTCTTTCCTAATATAGTTGTTTTCTTGCATCCTTTTAAGTCGATACTGGTCATCCATGAAGGGACGTTTTTTTTTCCCCTTTTGTGCAGTTCCTTATAACGGTCCTCAGCATTTCTATAGTGTAGTTTTTTTAAATCATCAATTTATAAGCTTTATTTTTGTTGGTGGCTTCATTGCATGCCCAATATAAGTTGATAAATTTATTCAACCAAGTTTATGATCAATTTTTAGAACGTGCCTAAAAAGATACATTCGGCACTAATGGGTTAAACTTTATTTCTACAGTTCGTAATTAATAATTATAATATCAATTAAGAGTATATGTATTACCGTGTGTATAGATCTAATATCTAAAAGAAAGTATTAAGTCGTCTGAAAGAAAATTCAGCTAAAAGAAATATCTAGAATGGTGAAAAAGAATGGAATGGTAATAAAAAAATTAAATAAAACTTGAGACAGATAAAACAAAAACAAAATTTTATAAACTCACCACGTTTATTTTTTAGACAGCATTTCTTTAAGGAAAAACTATTCTTAAAAAAAAAAAAAATCAATGTAGATTATAACAAACATTACTACAAAACGCCACACAGGCCACAACTAGTAAATTCATTATATAATTTTAAGGATGAACAAAGATTCATCTCGAACAAAACTCTAGTAACCTTTTCGAGCACTACTACAAGACTGAAGATCCCCCTGATGCACAAACGTACATCAGGGTGCCGTACCAAAAATTGAATAGAATGAATCTTCAACAGGGGAAAGGAAGGAGTCCCTGCACTCATACGTTGCCATTACTTCTTAGCAAACTCTGTGGAGATTCGGCAACTCAGCTGACAGGTGTCGCTGCGGGGAAACATTCAGTCCAACCTCGTGACGTCAGTTCTCAAAAAGGTGCTCCTAAGGATGTGATCTGCTCCTGTGAGATCAGCCCAAAGCATTTTCGTTTGCGTTCTTGTTGCAAAGCATTACTTCCTTTTATAATTGTTAAGCAATGTTTAACAATATGAAAATTATATAATTTAAGAATATATATATACGAATTACATAATTATAATATAATAAAATAATAATATTAAACAAATTTGAGAAGTTGATAAAATAATTCAGTAAGTAAATAATATATGGCATGCAATTTCTAATATTTAAATCGTAAATTTTTATTAAATCTTTCAATTCTCTTCTGAATAAATACTATCTTCATAAATCTGGAAATCGTTATTTTTAAACAAAGATTGCAACCACATCATAAATATTCATTCATGAGATATATAGGTACTTTCATTGATCGTAAAAGACTTCCCCTTATTTAATTTCATCCCTTGGTAGTCCATGTTTTTCCCCACTGCACAGTTTAATAGCTCGAATGTAGTCACATCTTTCTTATTTTTCCTACACTGCGCCGTTTAAGTTCGTTACTACTAAATTGATCTGTGTGGAGGCCTTATCTCTCCTCTTGGCTTAGTCCATTTTTCATGAGAATTTAAGAATGTGTTTTATTCGTATTAGAATCTTACTTGGATTTAATTTATAGAGAGAGGGTAAACGGTGTTGAAAAAAAATATAAAACATGTTTATGTGTATTTAACGACGCAATATTACGAACCCAACAAGTGATACGAAAGATTACATTTAAAATACGGCAATTGTGTTATTTTTAATGTTTTAATTATTATTAACACGAATATTGTGTTTTTATTTTCTTTTAGTCTTTCGTTTAAAATATTGTATTTTAAGCATTAATTTTCCTTTGAAAAAATACAGTGTTTTGATATTAATAATAGATATTATTCAATGATAGTCAGAATCAAAGAAGTTAATAAATTTACTTTATGAAAATTGACCCTTAATAAATACTTATTTTTAGAATAATTTTATTATTTTTTTTAATAATTACCTTTTAAATAATCAGTTTTTTTATATTTTAATTTTTAGGTTTTAAAATTATATATATTTTTTATTTATACATATATAATTTTCAAATTTCATTATATATTTTTTACTAATATCTATCTTTTTAGCCGGCATGGTCCTCAGATATCAAAATATACTTGTTCCAAATTAATAGTTCCATAATATCATAATAATTTTTCATAATTAAAACATATTGTGGAAATTAGTTCTATTTTTTGTGTATGCATGTGTTAGAAAAATGAAATATGTAATGAAAAAACAAAAGTGTTCTGTTAAAAGTTTCTGCTTACTACACACACCCAAATTCAGTTTCTCTTTCTTAATTTCTTGCTTTTAAATAGCACAATAAAAGTAATAAGAAGTATTAAGAGTAATAATTAGGGCTTTTTTCATCCCTGTATCATTTTTTTATTTATACGTTACATAAAACTACTAAAATATCAAAATTAATTTTAAAAAAATTAATATTCAAATGAGCTCTATTATACTGAAAGGACTTTATTTGGTGATAGAAAGAACATTAAAGAGTTACAGTGATGGACTAGGGAAAATTTATCTATTATACTATATAGCTCTATTATCCTGAAAGGACTTTATTTGGTGATAGAAAGAACATTAAAGAGTTACAGTGATGGATTAGGGAAAATTTATCTTACTTTTTAAATACAGATTTATTTCAAAAATTTTTGTAGACTTTAAAATGTCTTTTTGTGTTAGATGAATAATTTAGAACAGTTTTTAATCTACTTCAAAAATATTTCTAGTAGCATGAATTAAAGATTATACTAGGTTCTGATTTCCCCAAGATAGTTAATTTTAATATTTATAAAAATTTTAAAACATTTATTTTGTAAATAAATTTAAAAATTAATTTTTTAACTCATCTTATCTTGTTACGCATCTTTTAGGGTATAATTATAAAATCTATTACAGTTTTTAAAGTGCATTTTGAAATCAGTACAATATTACATTTTATGCATACAGGAAAAACAAAAAAATATTCACTATGGTTCGAACAATATTAAAAGGCCTTGAATAAATTTTGAGTTGACTGAATATTTGATCATCACATGATTTTAAAGTTTAACGAGCAAGCTGCGTTTTATGCACAGCAAAAATATGATAGTGTTGTGGAGTTTTTAAATTAAGAATGAAATAAATTTTATCTTTTTTCAAAAATTGATCAAGATTTTCCTTAGCATTGTTTACAGATAAGTACTTTACCAGCATATTGCTCCAAACTCTTTTACTTGTATCATAATTAGAGTAGAAAATGATACATGTCATAAAAGGGAATTTAGTGAGGAATTAAATTTTAATAAACTTATCACAATGTCTCATAATATCATTGTTTATTCAAATTTTATTTGCTGTTTTTGTCAAATTTTACTTAAAGCAGGCGAGTATTGTTACATTTTTTTTAAATAAACAAATTATGTAAATCTAGCTGAAATATTCTTTGACAAATTAATTTGGATAATGAAAGTCGATTAGGAAATTGTGATACTGTCAAAATAAATGTTCTATAACTGTTTCAAGAATGCGTAACCTAATTGGGGTAACTTTTAATAGATGAAGATTGTCGACTATCCCCACAACATTATAAACTTGGTTTGTCCTCATGTAAATTAAGTTAATGCGTTGGAGCTGTTCTACGGTGCTCTGAAACGTTCTTTGCCGTTCCTTGAAGATAAAGAACAGCCTTAAATATGAGCTCATGACAGTCAGAACAAAAATGGGCGGAGATTGAAAAGAAGGTCTATTAGCGATAAGAAAAGATTTCTCGGCGCGAAGAAGACCATGGAAAATGTAATAAATAATACTAAATAACTGAAGCGAGAAACATATTACTTGTACTTCATTCGCTTCAAAAATATACAGATTGGAAGAAAGATAAGTGTTCAAGAATAGGCTATGATTTTTGAGCGTTTGAAACATATTCTTGATGCGAATGAAGTTTTTTAATCAAGCAATGCGAATAGTTAATTGTACAATTAAATTTACTAACAGAAAATGGTTGGGAAAAGAAATTCTTTCTTAAACTTGGTCTTTCTACCTGCAATCATAATTCAAATAGTCCCCTTTCATAATAAGCTCTTAGGCTTTACAAATGATATTTACTTCTTATATTACTGAAAAAATCCTTTCTTGTTTATAACTCACATTGCAACGAATTTGCATCTGAAACTATTAAAAAAAATAAGAAGAAGTAAATAAAAAATCTTTCCAAACAATGTTAAGACTGGAAATAGAGTTCTTTTTACTGTCAGAATTTGACATTGACCAGCTTTCTTCTATTTTTAGCAGAATAAAAATTGAGGTTGCGAGAGAAGCTTTTAAGTATTATTAAATTACTTTCTTAAATTTTCATGATTATTAAATCTTTAACTATTATGGCTTTTGTTAACTATAATCATTTTACAACCAATCATTTAATTATTTATCTACTACAATTTTGAAGTTTGACGTGTGATGTAGAGTTAAAATAATTATTTCTGATAATGAATGAAGAAAATAAAGCGAATACTTAAATGTTTATTTTATTATAATTTAAAACTATACTATACAATTTTTTTTTTTTGTTCAAAACTTGACCTGAGAATAAAAAATAGTTCACTGTTTTTAATTTGTAGTTATTCATTTTAAATTTTAAAAATTGGTAAAAATTAACTAATAAGAAATTTATTTATTAAAGAAGGTTTTTCAGCAATATTTTCTATATAACTCATTGTTTTATATCGTCAGCTAACAATTACGTAATCAGCTGTAAGCATTTAATTAAAAGATTATACTCCTTAAGAATAACATAATAAGAGACATTCTGGGGGATAATATATGCTTAGAAATTGATTTGTTATTGAGACATGCTATTAGAAATTCATAATACATCTTAAAGAATCACACCAAACATGAAATATATATATATATATATGGGCGAATCTCAGGAATCATTAACATATGTCTTTAAACTTTTCTTATAAACGTCAAACCGTAACCATCGAAAATTGAAAAAAAAGGTATACTATCCAATTCTGCGAATTTTATGTTAGTGATATTCCAAAAGCTTATTTAAAGTAGAACAAACTTGTATCATTAGTTTAACTTGAACTCGCAGAATTGTATTGTACACCTTTTTTTTTTTTCAATTTTCGATGGTTACGGTTTGACGTGCCAAAATTTGGCGACAAACTTTAAGTGTTTGCAAACGTCAATATTCACGAAAAATATCATTCAAGAAAATATGATAGTACAGCTGAGCTACTACATTATGTTTTCAGACTACTACTACATTATGTTCAGTTTTTTTAAAACAGAATACATATTGAAAAAAAAATAATAAAAAGTATGTTAAACACTCTAAACGGCACTCATGAAAAGTTGTCAAATGTAGGATTGAAGTAAGAAATGAAAGCCAAAAGCAAGTTACTCGCGATCAAAACTGTACGTATCTTAAAGTTAGTAATGCATAGTTATTCCTGTAATTTTATTAGAATTAATTTTCGTTTATTATGTTATATATTTATAAGAAAATTTTGAAGACATAAAGGTTAATGATTCCTGAGATTCGCCCATATATATAAATATATGGGTGATTCTTTGGAAGCATGACAAATTCGGAACAAAACATTTCTTCATATTTAAAATCTTCAAAATAATCTTAATTTTTTATTTTATTTATTTTATTTTTTTTTGTATATTTATTTAGTTACATTCATTAATATCTTACAGATAGCAGTGTAGTTTATTGACATTTGCTTCAGAAAAAAAAAAATAGAAATTCACTAAAATTTGAATGCCAGGAAGATGACATATGGGGCCGTTCAAAAAGTACGTACACAAAAATGGAGAAATTTTAATCCCCTCCGCCCCCATCGTACATTACCGTACATAATGTCTTACTCCCCCCCTTAGGGTACGTACATTTTATTAGTCTACCCCTTTTTTCAAAAAAATTAAAATAATTATGTTTTAAATAAAATTAAATATTTATTTAAAATAATTCATTCATTTAAATTATTTAAACAATAACACCCAACTTTATCTCTGAATCAATAAATAAAACAATCTTATCTGATCAACATAATAATTTCCTGCAATAAATACAATTAATCTACAGTATTTTTCCAAGGACATCCCAAATGCTTCTCGAGAGAAACCAATTCAGCGTTACTCTTGTCTGCGACTGATGAAAAATTTAGATTATCTTCATCAATGAGATCATCTTCGATCCACTCTGCATCATCTTCGTTTTCCTGGTTTCGGCTGATAACCAAAAGTTTTTTCTGTCGGCGAGCTGCTACACGAACTGGTCTTACTTTGTTGATTTGCAAAGAAGATTTGCATAATTTCTTGTGATTTTTCAAACAAGTTAATGATGCAAAATATGTACCACAAGTAGGACAAATTTTGCGTTTAATATCACCTTCTATCGATGAGCATGCTGCATCGTATGGTATTTCTGTGAGGGAGTTCAAACCTATTTTTTGATTAACAGTAGCTTTTAAAATTGGCTCCAACGTTTGAGATGAAAATAGTGGTTGATTAATATGTCCATCATCAGTTTGTGCAATGGGCACAGGCGCTGATAAAAATCTGTTAGGCACAAGCTTAAGAATTGAACTCCGAAGTTTAGAACAACAGGACTCATCGTTACATTTAACGATTTGCAGTAGATAATGGCTGTTTCTCACGTGCTTATAACGTACGTACTTTGTATAATACATCCCCCCTCCCCATCGTACAAAACCGTACAAAATAGCAAATTCCCTCCCCCTCTTCGGGATGTACGTACTTTTTGAACGGCCCCTATTAGCTTAGAAGTTAAAAAAAACAGTTATTTAAAGCTAATAGTAAGTATCTCAACTTACGCCTTTGCGTTAGATGGACAATGAATTGCTTAAACTAATTCTTTTATCCACTGTAGAAAGAATCAAAAATGGTTTTGTTGCTGATATGTACAGAATAAAATTGTGTATAATAATCAATCATTAAATTAAAAAAAATAACTTTGATTACATTCAAGCATATTACAATATTACATAAACATGGTATTAGGTTAATATTTGCTTTTTCTCTTTACATTCAACTGTTTAAAAAGTTTTCTGGTAACTGTTTCAATGTCCTGCCATTCATAAGACAGGAAAATGACAGCCAGGATAATGACAATTTGCCATTATATAGCACTTAACTTTACTTTAATTTACCATTTCGGCCTAAGGAATATATACATATCGGTGATTCTCACGAAATATGACAATTCACTGTCCTTTGCTCCAAGATCTAATACTATAATGCTAAAAGAACTTTTTTTAAAAAAAATTAATAAATAGCATTTCTGTTAGCTTTTTAAAATAACCTTGCACTAGCATTGACTGTTTTGTATACTTAAAAAATTTAATTGAATATCAAAATGTCATTTTCCTGGCATGTCCCAAACAATATTTCCAATAATAACTAGCTTCAAAATTTCCCATACATTTTTCAAAATCCAATTTCTTTTTATCTCAACCTATGTGAGCATTTCTAGAATATACACAGAAGTTACTATTTACTAAAACTTCGTTTAAAAGAATTTTTTCTGTCAATAATTTGTTTGTCCCATTAAAATCTGTCATTTTCCTGGCTACTTTTATTTAGTGATTTTTAACCAAAATCGATAGAGCCAGCAATCAATATCTTATGTTATTAGATAGATAAGATACCCTCCTATCGGAACATGTCTTGTTGCATGAATGAAGAACCAATTTTCTGGCTCAAAATCGATATCAAAAAAATTTTCAAGGTGAGTAGGCTTTTATGTTGTCATTTTCCTGGCTTCTTGAAATCATTAACAACATAAACTACATAAATTTATCTGAATTATTTTAAGAAATCCAGTTGTTTTCTGCAGAATATAAACGTCTTAGGCCAAAATATTAAATTAAAGTAAAGTTATATGCTATAAAATGTTGAATTTGTCATTATCCTGGCTTATGAATGCCAGGACATTGAAGTGTTACCAGAAATTCCTTTTAACTGCTAATATAGTAAGGAGGGAAAGAAAATATTAACATAATACGAAGTTTATGTTAGATTGTAATATGCTTGAAAGTAATCAAAGTTATTTATTTATTTCATGATTGATAATTATACACAATTTTATTCTGTACAGTCAGCAAAAAAAAAAAAGATATCACCCTGAATAATTTTCGTTCTAATGATCGGATTTTCACGAACTAAGTGTCAATCTTAATGGTTCCTGGGGGAGACCTCAAATATGCTAATTAGTTAGTGCTAACTATTAATTAAGTTACGAAATCAGACACAAAAACGTACTTTCTCTGAATAAACATATATTTTTTTTTACATATTTGGAATCCTTATCTTCAAAATATAGGGGGTAGCCGTAATTTGGGAAATGCGGTCCCCATAGTTTGGTCAGGAGAGCGATTCAAAGTTTGGACCCCTTAATGTTAATTTCACTTTTTGCGTTTTCAGTCATATTTTAAAAACTAATGAAGCAATTCAAAAAAATATTGCACCAACTCATAAAACGCATTTACCCAAAGATAATTTCATGAAAAAAATAATTTTTAATAATTATTAATTATTTTTTATTATTTATTTAAAGAGAGCATGAAAAAATTTTGAATTATAAGGTATGGATTTTTTTATACCATATTAATCTACATGCTTTTCAATTGAAAAATCTAAAGTTTCAACTGTTTTTATTTATTAGAAGATGAGAAAAATTAAAATTAATTATTTTAAAAATAATAATTTGGCGACAATGAAAAAATGATTAAATGGGGCGATTAATATTAAAATGTGATAAACTTACGAAGAACTTGATTTAGCGCGCGTGGCGTAAAATTTCATTCATATTTTTTTCGCTAATAATCGTTTGCTAATCTTTTTATTTTCATTTTTTTAAAACTATAAAATACAATGTTTCTTTTTTAGTTCTCTAAAAATCTATTTGAAATTAAGTAAAGAAATTTGAATAAAACATTTTATTGAATAAAAAACATTTTATTCAACGAATGTCGAGTTTTATAAAAGCATGCTTTTGATAGAATATGATTATAACACCAGATTGTGCTTATTTAATGTGATTATTTTTTAGTTTTTTTTTTTCTCAATAACTGATACAGTTTCTTGTATATTTTTTTTATGAATATTAATAAAAATACGTAGTAAACATATTTAAGCATATCTCACATCATCGCAAATTTCTCAACATCTTATATATCGTGTTAATCTTAAAAGTAATTTTTTAATCACCTGTCCGGAAGTGTTTCGCAGAACTATTTTACCAACTATTTAATTAAATTTTAGCATTTTTTAAAATTTTATTCTTTACCCTACTACCTTTATTATTTTTTCATTAATATACTAATAAATTTTTTTAGTACTTTAATTTAGATTTTCTTTAAAGTAAAGTTCCTTTTTACATTATAGTCAAGTTTTTTTTTAAAGAATTATTGTCTGCTAGCTAAGAATAAAGCCTTGTTAAGAAATTAAAAACACTCCGCTGTTTAAAATTATTTAATGCAAAACAGCTGATTATTTACTAAGCATACTATTTTTTTCGAAAAAAGAATATAAATCATTGATTGTCTTTTTTGTTTTGTTTCTTGTGACTTCAACATAGATTATCTAAAATAGTGTCCATGTTTTATAAGTCACTACAAAGAGTATAAAGATGCCGAACATAAAAAGCTGTCAAATACGTAGCCAAAACTTTTAAGCGTCTTAAAATATCTCAGTATCTTAAATGATTCTTTCTTTATGACTCCATGTAGATTTTTTTCCGGATAATATACTAAACTATTTTGTTCAATTTTTTACTTTAGCACGATTCCCAAGATATTATTATAGTATAATTTGTTATCAGGAACAATGCCTTATTTTGTTTAGCAGGAAACACTAAAAATTGAAATTTGTAAAAAGTTTCCGAAGCTGTGCGAATTTTAGAATCATCTGATTTAAAATAATGCAATAAAAAATACGTAAATTTCCGAACTTATTTTGATTAAAAATAAAAAAAATAATAAAAAACGTGGCAAGAAGGCTAACATACTTTTTACAGAACTGTGAAAACCAGTTTTTCCTATAATTCGCCAAAAGAGGATAAGAATGATATTGCTCCAAGGGACCTACTCAATAATTTCGCTATTTCCAGAATGAAATCTGTTTGATCGAAACATATTTCCTTGAAAATAAAAACGGGGGAAAAATTAACTTTTATTATTTATCTAAGCTTATTCCATTCATTTAATGATAGCGGTATCAAGGTTAAGGATATGCAATGGAAGCCCCGTTTATACTATTATACTATAAATGCGTTAAATCATGTTGCTTGAATAATTTATTTTTAGCTTATTATTTAATATTTTTAAGCAAATAAGGGTGTAAAAATAAACTCGATCAAAATACTCCGAAAGTATACCCTAAAATATTTGTAGAATAAATTTTGGAATCTATATATACAAAATACCTTTTCAAACAACTTCGAGTAGGACGGAAACGCTAACTTGTTTAAAACAGTTGTCCTTGTAACTATTTAATTTCGATTTCTGGTGCTAGGGGACATTCCATTTTCACATTCGACTTTTGAAATTTCAATTGTAAACGGAATTTTTTTATGTCCTTAAATTAAATTGTTAAGGCTTGCAGCAAAAAAAATTGTACTGCATTGATTTTTTTACAAAATAGCGAATTATTATTTTTTAAATCTAAGAACCTGTGCCTATAACTTAAGTAAAACTTATTTTAATATCGAGTGAAATAATTTAATATATTGTGTAACTAAATAGATAATCCCAAGAAATTGAATTGAAAATATAAAAACTTCATTGATTTAAAAATTAATAGATGATGATAAAAATAGACATGTTTTGAGCACTATAATAAAAGTCACAAGTTATTCAAGCTTGACAAGTTTTGAGAATGGGTAAATATATTTGAACGCTCGAAACATGTCGACTTTTACTTCGCTCTTCATATTTTTTAAAGTCAGTTGAGTTTTTATCATCAATTATACTGTTTTGCATTAGGGTCTTGATCATTATTTTGATAAAGTTTTTATACTCGTTAAAGTAAACATATGCATTTTCATATTTTAACAGGAATTATGTGGTCTTTAAAAACATAAGAGCATCAATATTGTAAAAGTTATATTTAACTTGGTTTAAAATTAAAATTTTGAGACCAGATATTTTGAGTTAATGAAATTAAATATTTTATCTTTTAAGTTTTTGTGCCCCCATTTCAGTATCTTAAGGACCTTACGAGCTCTGTTTAAAAAGAGAGTATCATATCAGATATATATAAGAAAACAAAAATAATCATAGTATCAGTATTTGGTGGTAAATGCAGCTTATCGTAATTGAAGAATATGCTGTGCGATATTTTATGGTGAATTTGAGAACGTAAGTTTCTAAATGTATCGAAGCATAAGGATGCTATTTGCTAATCATCTTTATCCAAAGAAAACCTTGTTATCTAAACATCTAGCAGAATGAAGCGATTTTTGAAACAATGAATCATACTATATGCAACATATTATTTCAATATCTTATTCTTAAACATAACCTATTTCAATGCTTTTAAAATACCACTAAACATTCAGCAATTCCTTGAGTTATAGGAAAAAGAAATATCGTAAATTATAGAAAAACTTGTGAATGCGCATTAGAATTACTATACAATATACATTTTATTTTTCAAGCACTTTTTTTTTCTTCAAACTTTCTTGCCTAGAAGACTTGATTAAAGCTGTAAAAGTGATTATCCCTAAAATTTTGTATTTAGCCATAATAAGTTATGTTAATTTGATTTTAGTATGAAATCCTCGAATAAATATAGCAGAAACAACATAATCTAAATAATATCAGGTAAAATGTTCATGTATTTAAATTCTAAAACTTAGAAAATCATAAATAATTTATAATTGATTCAAATTTTCTTTTCAAGGGAGATTAAAATATTAAAAAACTTTTGCTTTTTGGACAGAAATCAGCTTAAAAATTGTCAATTGCCTAGAAACTTCGAGATATTTTCTATTAACTATTAATTAAACCTCTCTGAGTAATCACAGAACATTATTTCAATTTTTTTTTTCCAGTCAGAGCTTGGTTGCTTAGCAACCTAGTAAAATTAGGCATTTTCTTTTGAATTAGTCAATGGGTTATCTTAAAATAGTCATTTGCGTTGGCGACTTTTTTTGGCGGTTGTCTGGACTATCGCCAAATATATAAACCTTTGTTGCGACCCTATTTACCACCCATTTTTTTCAAACTTTTGTCAACCCCCCCCCCTAATTCAAGTATCTGGTTTCCAAATATGTAAAAAAAAATATATGTTTATTCAGAGAAAGTACGTTTTTGTGTCTGATTTCGTAACTTAATTAATAGTTAGCACTAACTAATTAGCATATTTGAGGTTACCCCCCGGAACCATTAAGATTGACACTTAGTTCGTGAAAATCCGATCATTAGAACGAAAATTATTCAGGGTGATATCTTTTTTTTTTTGCTGACTGTACATATCAGCAACAAAAATTTTTTTGATTCCTTCTACAATGGATAAAAAGAAATAATTTCAGCAATTTATGGTCCATCTAGCATAAAGGGTTACGTTAGGTTACTTACTATTAACTTAAAATGACTGTTTTTTAAACTTCTAAGCTAATATGTCATTTTCCTGTCATTCAAGATTTGGTGAATTTCTATATTATTTTTTTCCTCAAGCAAATGTCAATAAACTACACTGCTGTCTATAAGATATTAATAAATTTAACTAAAGAAGTATACAAAAAAAAGTTTAGATTATTTTAAAGACTTTAAATTTTAAGAAATTTTTTGGTCCGAATTGTCATGTTTAAAAAGAATCACCCATATATATATATATATGCACAGACAGACCGACAGGGACAACAGGCAGATAAACTGATTACATTTATTTTTCAATAAGAAGCAGAAATATTACTCAATAATTAACTTTATTTGAATACAATTTTTAAATTATTAGCAACAATAATTTATTACTGTGAGAATTCAGTCAGCATATGCAATATTTTATGGAAGGATTCTGCTTTTAAAAAATAAAGAAGTTTATTTTTATCATAAGGTAGCATAGAAAAAAAACTGCAATGTGCATTTATTGCTTCTGGTTGTATTGCTATTTTATGTTCATTATGATGTATTTTTACTTTATTTTCATGTTTTTTTTTATTTTATACTTTTATTTTGTTTTATTTAAATACTTTTTTCCTTAATTATTGTATTTATAAGAGTTTAATGGGAAGAACCAAGATTATTGATGGTTATTAACTTAACAAACAGTATTGTTATCTTTTAATTTCACTTACGTATGCATGTGCACACTATTTTTTCACGTTGCTAATAAAATATACCGTTAATTTTAAAATCTTTGTGAGCACAGAAACACTAATGGGGGAATGAAAAGCTTTAAAATCAGTTTAATCAGTTAAATAAGTAATAATAAGCGAGTACACCTATTTAATTTCAAATGTTATTGTTTTTCCTCAATATTGTCCAAAAACTTCATTTTACTCAAACAAGTTAATAACTTACATTAAATTGCCAAAACATAAAAAGTATTTTCAAGATGCAAGGAAAAAAGAAATGGCTTTTGACTTACTGATATTCTAAATGTTGATCTGAATAGTTAGCTATAAAGATGGAAAATAGGTCGCACGATAGATTGTGATCAACAAAAATAAAGGTGCATTCTTTTGAAGTATGCAACAGAATTTCCAAAAATAGCAGAAGTATTTTTCTTTTAGGGACTACTTAACTAGTGGCCGAATTTTTGCTTCATAAACATTTCCGGTTAGGATTGTAAGAACACAAAAGGAAAGGATGCTTGTTTTTAATTTTTATGTATTGATATCAGGAATTTAAAAAGAAAATACTTATTTATTTCTACTTTGAGTAATATTACTCATTTAAGCATGAAAAAAATTGTTACAATAGCGGAAGGCTAATAATTTTAAACATACATCTTTTGTAAAATTAATGTTAACATTTTAAACGGGATCTCATAAGATATTATATTGAGTATTATAAAAGAGTTATAATATTGCTCTATAACAGAAAAAAATTGAAAAGGGCAAAATAGGACAAAATATTTTTTATTAAGAATATCAAGAAAATTTCGACCCTTGCAAAATTTTTCAGACATTAGTTCTTAAAATGATCATATATTGTACTGCAATGTTACAAAACAAAACTATTTTAAAAATTCTAAATTCTTGTTACAATACTGACTTTATGAACGCTCTTAAGATGTCCACAGAAATAGCAGAGACAATAAAAAAAAAATTTGAGGAAATGTTTCTTTTTAAAAATCAGTTTAACAGTTTTGTTCTGCGAAACGAGAACAAACAACAAGTATATGAATGAGTGCTGTTGTCCGAGAGACCTGTTTGACATCTTTTTATTCTTGTTGCGCTTGCCGATTCTAAAAAAAAAGTCCCTCTAAAAAAGTTCTCAACTAATGTTTATTTTAGCTTCTGCAAAAATGTGATGTCTTCGTAGAGGACACTTTTCTGAGATCACTTTAAGTTACACGCAAGTTATTTGTTATTAATATTGCCCTTGGTACTCACTGCAGGTTTAATATTCATTTTTCTTTTGTATTTGTTTAATTAGTAAACTACGTAACAAATTTTAAAATTGAATTTGTATTTTTTCCATACTTTTTAGAATCTATACCTCTGTTTTTTTTTTAAAACTTTTTGCGACGAATTGGAGGATCAAATAATCAGTAACTACATTTTTCAGTACACTACGTGTTTTGAATGAAATTTGAAATAGTTCAATAAATAGTTCAAAAAATAGCAGGTGCATAATCTACAATGCAAATTATTTTGTGGAGAACTAAAAAATTGCATAATTCTTTATTCTATTTACTTCTATATTTCGAAAATTTAATTGCTCTATACATTGATGTAGTTTCCGATGTCGTAGTGGGAATAACATGCTCCGCAAAATATGCTCCGAAATTCAAGGCTTAACATTTTAGTGACTACATTACCAAAAGGAAATTCGTACACATATATTTTTTAAATAACTCTTGTTTCTGAAAAAGACTGACATCTTTTATGCGTCGGACAAAAAAAAAAAAAAAAGAATTAAGAAAACAGTATTAAGGTATATATATATATATATATATATATATATATATATATATATATATATATATATATATATATATATATATATATATATATATGTAGTATGATGCAGTCGGACCGAGCAGGAAAACGGACACAGGATTTTAATTAAAGCAGAGTATTTTTTAATACGTCATTCTTAGTTGAGTGGGAGCGAAAAAGTGATGTTAACTCCATTCATGAACAGTCTTTCTGGTAGGGAAAATCTTGCAAAAAGTCCGAAAATGTCTCTATTTAGGGAAAAGAGGGAAATCTCAGAAATTTCTATTGGTTAATTAAAAAGATCACGCGATTCCCACGAAGCTTACAGGGAGAAATGTCTTTATTTAAATTTATGCATAGTTGAGCCAAAAATAGATTTAGAAACAGGATGTGACTTTTTAAAAGTATGATAAAGTGCTTCGATTTGAAATTAATTAATAATAAATAAGGAGTTGTTTTTAACGAAGAAACCTAACATAAAAAGATTAATAGAAGCTTTTTATGTTACATCCCCCCTCGCCGAAAAATTTTAACTATTTCCTGATATGAATTACAGTTAAGGCAATTATTAATATACAATTTCAAAGCTGAACCTTTAATGAATTTTTGAAAATTTCTAGCTTTCCATTCATCATTTAATTTAGCATCTAGAGTTTGTTTTTCGAAATGTTTGAGCCAGGAAGTGAATTCAACACCAATGTCTGGCTCAAAGATTAGTATGTCTGGTTTATCCTGTACTCTTTGATCCATACTTAATTTTTGTAAATTATCATTTAATTCATTTTCAGAATAATCTGTATTGCTTTTAGCATTTTCTTCCATATTACCCTTGTAATTTTTGCCACTCCGTAAGGGCATTCAAATAACTAAGATAAATTTCACTAATTAAATATAGCATTTAGAAGTAAACAAAATCTCATAGTTGCTTATTTATCGTTACCTTACGATAAATACTAAAACAAAATTAAAAATTTTACAAAAATATTCAATTGATCATATTTCATAACACATAATATAATTAAAACGAAACTATAAATCCTATAACATTTTCATGCTAGTCATATTAAATTAATTTATTAAAATGAAATTCCTCAAAGAAGAAAGTAAATTTCAATAACAGTAAATAAGTTTTTGAAAATGCAAAAATAAACAATGAAAATAAGATCATTGAATAAAAATCAAGCATTTCAAATAAAATATCAAAAATGAAAAAAAAATTCAAAAATTATAATCATTTAAACATCAATTACTATTTTATGTGAAATTGTTCACCGTGAATTATTTTCAAATTTTACCATATAAACGTGAACTACTTTAAGCATTCTTTTTTTTTCTTCTTCAAAACACCGTCATTTGAGAAGACTCATAGCACCAATAGTTGAGGATTTTGTTTTGGAACGCATGAGCAGACAAACTATTTGACCTCTGACGTATCGCGTTATACAGACCTATCGTAAAATCATTTTTCTTCATTATTATTTTATATGATGTCATTTCCAGCAAGTTGAAAAACACAAATTAAATTCCGAGGAAAAGAAAGTATTTCTAGCATTCATGTGGGCGAGAATCGAGCCAGTTAGCGTTGAGATCCAATTCTGTAATGGCGATGACGGAAGAAGACACATCAAGCACTGTTGAAATTCAGACAATTCCAAAGGACACTTGAAAGAGAAAAGTCCCAAAAATCTATTGAACCTCTTCCTGGAACCGGAAGAATGAAAGTTTCGACTGTCGATTAATATTTTTTTCAATAATCAGTCTCGAACAGCGAAGCAAACGAAACATCTTTTTCTTCTTTCGATTTCTGAGTAGGAGGTGAAAATGTCGCCAGCCAGGGTCAAGGTTCATCCAAATCCAATTAATTTCGCAGAATTGGAAATAAACTGCTCAGAATTCTCTTCTAGTTTGAAGAAGCCGCGAAGAAAAGAATCAGCAGATGATTTTTAACATTGCACTGTTGAGTCCAATTTCGATCCGTTCTTTATTAAGAATTTTCCAACATAGTTGAAGTGTATTCTTTCAGTTTATTATTTTTTTTTATATGATTTGAAGAAGCATTTATTATTATCCTGCGCCCGTTTCATCAGTTCTTATAATCCTGCTCGGCTTGTAGTATGATGCAGTCGGACCGAGCAGGAAAACAGACACAGGATTTTAATTAAAGCAGAGTAGCTTTTAATACGTCATTCTTAGTTGAGTGGGAGCGAAAAAGTGATGTTAACTTCATTCATGAACAGTCTTTCTGGTAGGAAAAATCTTGCGAAAAGTCCGAAAATGTCTCTATTTAGGGAAAAAGAGGGAAATCTCAGAAATTACTACTGATTAATTAAATAGATCACGCGATTTCCACGAAGCTTACAGGGAGAAATGTCTTAATTAAATTTATGCATAGTTGAGCCAACAATAGATTTAGAAACAGGATGTAGCTTTTTAAAAGTATGATAAAGTGCTTCGATTTGAAATTAATTAGTAATAAATAAGGAGTTGTTTTTAACGAATAAACCTAACATAAAAAGATTAATAGAAGCTTTTTATATTACATTTATATATATATATATATATATATATATATATATATATATATATATATATATATATATATATATATATATATATATATATATATATATATATATATATATACAGAATATATATATACAGAATATATATATACAGAATATATATATATATATATATATATATATATATATATATATATATATATATATATATATATATTCTGTAAGGTATATATATATAATTTTTTTTAATGGCGAGCACTTGGGACGAAGACCCATTGGCCTCTGAAGATGCCAGAACTGCTTACTCTCTTTTCGTTACCCAGTGGGCACCCGTGGAGAAGCCACGGCGGTGGAGCAGCGTCGCCCACGTCATACAACCACAAACCCGTTTATAGGGCGGGTCTCATTCACACACAAAGGAGAAAGGACATAGAACACAAAGAGAGAGAAAGAAACATCCATTTCCTGAGCAGGATTCGAACCCGCAACCAGCGGCTCCGCAGTCAGGCACGCTAACCACTTGGCCACCTGATCGGCAGATAGATAGATTAGATTAGATTAGATAGATTAGATTAGATAGATTAGATTAGATAGATTAGATTAGATAGATTAGATTAGATTAGATAAGATAGATTAGATAGATTAGATAGATTAGATAGATTAGATAAGATAGATTAGATTAGATAGATTAGATTAGATAGATAGATAGATTATTTAAAAAATATTTAGAATTTTTTTAAAAAATTATAAAAGCCATTATACTCCAATAAACACGCACAAAAGCTACCGATGAAAATTAGAGCATATATATGTATTAAACATTATAACAAAAAGATATAAACAATAAAAATTGTTGTAACTCATCACAGCAAACAACAATTCATATCTTAGAAAGAAAAAAGTGTTGAGTTTCGTTATAGCAAAGTGGCAAATAGCAAAAGCTATAGGCCATGTTGTTATTGGATATACCCTACACAAACAGTAATAACATGAGAACGCAAAGATAAAACAAAGTAAATATAAAACGGAAATTTTTTTTCAATCCACAGTCAGTGCAAAACCAAACTCTTTCCTAGTCCACTTTCACACCACATCAACAGCCATCCTTCCAAATTATTGAATTGAATATGGTGGGTCATATATGAATATAAGAAACGGATTAGGCATTTGGGGGCAGGGTAAATCCAAAAAGAAAAATTTAAACTTAATTTTTAAATTGGGCCTCAAGGCATTGAAAAAACTAATTGGAAAGTAAATGCAACAAAATTTAGCTTTGAAATTTTTGACTGAGTATCTTGAATTTGAAGTCCTTGCGTTTATTGTATACAGAGATAGTGGATTCGAGAAGTAAAATATGTCAAATCTAAACTTAAACTTGCAATAATTTTCAAGTAAATTATATCACTCACCTTTTGGCCCAATTTTGGGATTTACACTGTCCTCAAATGCTTAAACCATAGCCGTCACTTTTATTCATTTATGACTCACCATCTTCAATCTAATAATTTGTAAGGATGGCTGTTGATGTGGTGGTATATATCAACGTGGACTAGAATAAAGTTTGTTTTAGCACTGAACTACGGATTCAAAAATATTTCGGTTTTATATTTTAAATATCTTTGAGTTTTCATGTTATTATACACTGATGGAAAAAAATCCCAACACCCAGAAAAATTGTAGAGTAATGAATTTTCGGCAATGCGTTTGTCTGAGTAATATATTTAATTGATTAAAGTTTTATGATCACAGGTTAATGCAATTAAGAGGAAAACCATTTCAAATGTGAAATATTGGTGCACACGAATTTTGAAGGCAAGCATTAGAATGGGCATGCATTGTGTCATACAGATGCCGAATATCATTTTGTGGGATGGAATTTCCTGCTGTTACACTTGGTCAGTCAATACGGGGATAGTTAATGCTGTTTAAGGATGACGTTGAAGTTATCATCCAATTATGTCCCATACGTGCTCGATTGGTGAGGGATCTGGTTATCTAGCAGGCAAAGACAACGTATAGGCATGCCGTGGACCATCTAGGGTTACAACAGCGGCATGAGGGTGAGCGTTATCTTGTTGTAAAATATTCCCTTGAATGCTGCTCATGGATGGTTACAAAATAGGTTGAATCACCAGGTTAACGTACAAACTTGCCATCAAGGTGAGTGGAATAACCACGAAAGTGCTCCTGCTGTCATAGGAAATTACTCTCTAGACCTTAACTCCATGTGTAGGTCCAGTGTGTCTAGGCCGGAGACAGGTTGGTAGCAGGTGCTCACCTCTTCTCCTTCTAACCAATATACGGCTATCACTGGCCCCAAGGAAGAACAAACTTTCATCAGAAAACAAAACAGATCTCCACTGAGCTATAAATCGAGCTGTGCTCGGGCGTCTCGCTCGGAGCTGTACTTGAAGTAGACGATTTTTAACAGTTCGTTGTGTCACTGCAGTGCCAACTGCAGCTCGAATTTCTGATGCAGACGCAGTACGGTGTGCCACAGCGTAGGTGTTTATGGGAAGTTTTGAAGCCACAGGTGTTTATGGGAAATTTTGAAGTTAGTTTTTATTGGGAACATTGTTTGGGACATGCCAGGAAAATGACATTTTGATATTCAATGAAATTTTTTAAGTATACAAAACAGTTAATGCTAGTGCAAAGTCATTTTAAAATGCTAACAGTAATGCTATTTTTTTTTTAAAGTTCTTTTAGTATTATAGTATTAGATCTTGGAGCAAGGGACAGTGAATTGTCATATTTCGTGAGAATCACCCATATATATATATATATATATATATATATATATATATATAATATATATATATATAAATATATAATATATATATATATATATATATATAAATATATAATATATATATATATAAATATATAATATATATATATATATATATATATATATATATATATATATATATATATATATATATATATATATATAAATATATATATATATATATATATAAATATATAAATATATATATATATATATATATATAAATATATAAATATATAATATATATATATATATATATATAAATATATATATATATATATATATATATATATATATATAAATATATAAATATATAATATATATATATATATAAATATATAATATATATATATATATAAATATATATAAATATATATAAATATATATAACGTCGTTGCCGGGTGGAAGGATTAAAACAGGTCATAGGCAGGGAAGGAGGATACAAAATTTATTTATTATTTATTAGACAGGAGCAGTCATGGAAGTGAGAGTGTACCAAAAGTTGCGCTCCTCGGTTATATGTTAGGGAAAATCTTGCAAAGTAAATCCGTAAAATGTTACAATTTAGGGAAAGAGGGAAATCTTAGAAATTACTATTGGTTAATTAAATAGATCACGCTATTCCCACGAAGCTAAAAGGGAGTAATGTCTTTATTTAAATTTATGCATAGTTGGGCCAAAAATAGATTTAGAAACAGGATGTGGCTTTTTAAAAGTATGATAAAGTGCTTCGATTTGAAATTAATCAGTAATAAATTAGGAGTTGCTTTTAACGAAAAAACTAACATAAAAAGATTAATAGAAGCTTTTTATGTTACACACATATATATATACATACGAAGAAAATTAAGAAAAACAATAAGTTTCAGTTATTGCGCATAAGCTGCAAGTAAATAGAACTCATTAAATAAGTTCAAAAAGAAGATAAAACAAAGGAAAATTACAGAAAAATAAAAAAAGGGGAAAAAAGAAGATTATAAAAAAAAAGGATAGAATTCTTTTTGTAATAAAAAAATCCAGAAAAAAAAGAAGATATATTTTTTTCATCAGCCCACTCAATTATATCTGCAATAAAGAGTGCTTTCTAATATTTTATTAATATAGCCAAAGCAAAATATATCAATACAATAGTGTGAGGAGCACTCAAATATTTTTTACAAAAATTACAGCAAATATAATAGAACACAATTAGTAAAAATAACACGTAAAAACAGAAATTAAAATATAAAGAAAAAACAGAATAGAACACAAAACATAATATATAAAGCGAGTAGCGAAATTAAATGAACTTACATGAACGGGAAATTTTTCAATAATGATTTAAAATATTTTCGTAACAAGATTGCCAGATTGCAAAATATGAAAACAAAAGCGCAAATTGAGATAGCGTAACTAGAGGAGTTTTATTTTAAAGTGCGTTCTTGCTGCATTATTGAACTGCGTTTGATTTGTTAGTTACCAAGGATGGGCCCGAAAATGGATGTGCGCAGAGTATTATTATACTGGATAATTTAAAGAAGTTGACTATAAATAATTTTCGAAAATAAATATTTAATTAAGAAAAAAGTATAAAATGGAAAAGAGAAAGAAGCATGAATTGCCTGTTTTGCACATAATTTTAGCCATGGATTTGCCATGGCGAATATTGAGGAATGAAAATATTTTATTTAAAATCCAAGAGAATTAGGGAAAATGCCATTTAAAACAATCAACCGACTTTTAACCATTTTTATTTTCTATACACGCACAAAATAGAATGAAATAAGGAAAAAAAATTAAGATAAGTTTCCGTGATGAATGATCAGCGAAGGTGAAAGTCACTCATCAGTAAGTTAAGAGGTTACGTATGTAAACATTGTAAGTCTCTCCTAATGCAAGATTATTTTAGAAAACATAAAGTTACTCATTTTAACTCTTTGGATAATAATGAACTCATCGAACGAAAATCACCCTCTGTTGTGCAATAGAAAAAATAAACGTAACCGACAAAATGGGATTAATTTACATTTAATAATAAGCTGTATGTTTCAAGAGAGAACACTTTTTACTAGCGTTAGCCAGAGAAAGAGACGCTACCGCTCTATCGTAAAACACGTTTTTTTTTTTTTTTTTTTTCTCCCGATTGCACAGCAGATTAACCTTATTAGCCGAATTAACCGAAAGGGCGTCACCATAAAAGTCGAAAAACCCAACTGGCCATAAATCTGCTAGTTTAAGAAACAGTTAATTTTAATGTTGGTTACTAAATTTTTTAATTTCTGACTTATTCGTATTTTGATAAAAATTGAAATAAAATCCCAGCTTATTTCTTTTATAGATTAGCAAAGAATAAGGATTTAGTCCAATGGGAATATAGTTCTGTTCCGTTACGATAATCTCGGGCTCAAACCAGGCGGAATGATTACAAAACCTTCAATTCTAAGCTGCCTTCTGATTGGGTTGTTGCATTTTTCATGCATGGGATCATCATGAGGTCAACATGCTCCTATCATTGATCATTTTTTAAGGTAAAGCTTCTCGGTTCTCTATACACTGACGTTCATTTTTAACTTTAAGAGCCAATTCTCAGTATGGTTGGGTCTGTATTATCTACTTTGATGATTTTTAAGGTAATGAATGTGTTTTTCCAGGCTCATTACCCGGTATTTACTACACTTTCATTTTTATAGGATAAATTGTGTTAGAAGTGTAAATACTATCAGGTATAACAATTCCCCAATTATTGTTAAAAATGAAGTTAAATAATAATCGAAAATAAAAATTAATACTAAGTATTGAAAACTCAAAGCATTAAAATGCTTTGAAATGCCTTTTGTTATTAAAAAGGTTTCATTTTAGATTTTCAAAATCTGAAAATAAAATCTATCTAGACAATGTTTATTTTGTTTGCAGCTCTTTGTTTCAGACACTAGAAAGTAACATATATGTTCCTTTGAGCAACAAGAGTTATGGCTTGCAACAGAAGAAGACGATAAGAAGATAATTACTTCTCGTGTGAATTTTATACATACTATTTTTAAATTGTCATGTAAAATAAAATATTTTTCACTAAAATTATAGCGTGTCTAAATTTAAAATTTACGTCTGCTTCTGGTGGTCTTAACCCGCTTGTGGGGCAATTAAGATCAGGTTTCTAAGAAAAGAAAGAAAATATATAAGAATTTTTAAGGTAAGTGATTTGTGATTATTTTTATATTTTTTAAAGAAGTGGTCCAGCTATTACTTTTCAGGAAGGATATATTGTACAGAAAAAACAATGAATATCTTGCTGACAAGGACAAACGGTTAGCTGTGTAGGGAGCCAACAGGTCTTAACCCGCTTGTGGGGCAATTAAGATCAGGTTTCTAAGAAAAGAAAGAAAATATATAAGAATTTTTAAGGTAAGTGATTTGTGATTATTTTTATATTTTTTAAAGAAGTGGTGCAACTATTACTTTTCAGGAAGGATATATTGTACAGAAAAAACAATGAATATCTTGCTGACAAGGACAAACGGTTAGCTGTGTAGGTAGCCAACAGGTCTTAACCCGCTTGTGGGGCAATTAAGATCAGGTTTCTAAGAAAAGAAAGAAAATATATAAGAATTTTTAAGGTAAGTGATTTGTGATTATTTTTATATTTTTTAAAGAAGTGGTGCAGCTATTACTTTTCAGGAAGGATATATTGTACAGAAAAAACAATGAATATCTTGCTGACAAGGACAAACGGTTAGCTGTGTAGGGAGCCAACAGGTCTTAACCCGCTTGTGGGGCAATTAAGATCAGGTTTCTAAGAAAAGAAAGAAAATATATAAGAATTTTTAAGGTAAGTGATTTGTGATTATTTTTATATTTTTTAAAGAAGTGGTGCAGCTATTACTTTTCAGGAAGGATATATTGTACAGAAAAAACAAAGAATATCTTGCTGACAAGGACAAACGGTTAGCTGTGTAGGTAGCCAACAGGTCTTAACCCGCTTGTGGGGCAATTAAGATCAGGTTTCTAAGAAAAGAAAGAAAATATATAAGAATTTTTAAGGTAAGTGATTTGTGATTATTTTTATATTTTTTAAAGAAGTGGTGCAGCTATTACTTTTCAGGAAGGATATATTGTACAGAAAAAACAAAGAATATCTTGCTGACAAGGACAAACGGTTAGCTGTGTAGGTAGCCAACAGGTCTTAACCCGCTTGTGGGGCAATTAAGATCAGGTTTCTAAGAAAAGAAAGAAAATATATAAGAATTTTTAAGGTAAGTGATTTGTGATTATTTTTATATTTTTTAAAGAAGTGGTCCAGCTGTTACTTTTCAGGAAGGATATATTGTACAGAAAAAACAATGAATATCTTGCTGACAAGGACAAACGGTTAGCTGTGTAGGGAGCCAACAGGTCTTAACCCGCTTGTGGGGCAATTAAGATCAGGTTTCTAAGAAAAGAAAGAAAATATATAAGAATTTTTAAGGTAAGTGATTTGTGATTATTTTTATATTTTTTAAAGAAGTGGTGCAGCTATTACTTTTCAGGAAGGATATATTGTACAGAAAAAACAATGAATATCTTGCTGACAAGGCTTTCGGATCTTAACTAAAAACCCTCCCCAAATTAGAACACAATTTTGGTTTATTTAAAAAAAAACATTGCAAATCATATAAATAAGCTTCTATTGTTTTAAAATACTAGAGCTGTTTTTTAGTAAAGGTCATTCTGTTGTGTGCACTAATACTTGCTTTGTGTCCTAGCATTCCTTGAGAACAACTATGCTCAGTTGCAGCTGTGTAGGTAACCTGTACGGTCAGTTCTGCGTCTTTAAAATGTTTAACAAATCGCCCTCCGCATATGAAGTACGGTCAGTGATGCATTTTTAGTCGGCATATATTCACGAAGCTTCCTACTGGCATCCATAACAATGATTCTTTCCACAGCTTTATTACACCTACCTCTCAATACAGACCTTGCGTTAAGTGATCTTTTTAGATGTTTCAAGCATCATTTTGGTGACAAAGATGGCGAAGACGTGGACCTCTTGGTTAACAGAGCTGTCAAGAGAGTACTCTAAGTAAGGTATGATGAGTGTTTAAACAAACTTGACAATTATTTTGGGGAAAAAAAGAGAGAAACGTATGCAGAATCAAAAAATAAATTTGCTTTATGAAAATTTTCTTTCGTTTGGATTTTATTTTCAAATGGACCTTTACTTAAAAAACAACCCTCGCAAAAAATACACAGTTTGTAGAACCAAACATAAGTGCCTTTATTACACAATTGAGTATAAATGAGATTCTTTACTTTCCTAAAACAAATGTAATGAATAAAATATATATTTTTATAGCCCTCGGGTAAAGGCCTTCCCTTTGACAACACCCTGCTGCCGTTGAAAAGAAAAACAGATGTTTCAGGGGACAATTAGTTTGGGATATTTTAATCTTCACTTAAATAGTTTCATGCATGATTTTTTTTCTAAACTTTATAATTGGAATATGAACCTAAACGTGGAAAAAAATTGCTAATGACAAGAATAACTGAAGTTAGTTTGAACAATTTAGTGGAATAAAAAGATAAGTCTCAGTTCACTAATCACCCCAGAGAGTCAAATGAAATATAAAAATTCGAAATATATACATTATTTTCTCATGCCGTATTTGTCACACAGAAGAGGACTGGTTTTTCATTTTATTTGGTGCTTGCTTTTATTGAATCCGCTATATTGCCCGCAGTAAAAAATGCAATAAAATGAAAGGGAAAAAACCTTAGATTTGTTATTGCATTGTACTGAAAGCGAAAAACAAAAATGATACAAACTGAATAATTTTCAACAAAAACTAGGTACATTAATTAGTTAGGGCAGACGATGTTTTAAGTCAAGCACAAAACGTATTTTCTCTGAACAAATATGTTTTTCTTTCAACTGATTCGTATGTTTAACTTTTAAAATACGGAGTGTAAAAGTAATCTGAAAAAAATACAGTCTCTCTAATTTAGTCAAGTCCTTATATGTTAGAATCCTATAATGTATATTAATTTTTTTTTTGCGTTGCCATCTATTTGGAAATACAGAATTAAATCAAGCCACGTTTACACGTTATAATAAAACTCACTTATTCGAAGAAAATATTTTTTATAACCTAATTATATTATTATTTAAATCAAAAATGGTCAAAAATATTTTGAACAGTTATTCATGGAAATTCAATCTAAATGTTAAAGAATCGTTAATCATTAAGAAATCATTTCAAATTTTGAAAATATACTATACCAGCAACAAAAAAAAAAAAACTGTGATAGTGAATAGTTTTTCTTTGTTGAAATGTACACCATAAAATCACTTTCTTTATATATTTCTTACTGATCAGAAATCTTTAGCTTTTTAAATAAAACCCTAATTTAAGTCAACCAATTTTTTTTTAAATCTTAACATTTGTATAATAAATTTATTTTTGAAATAATATGAAATAAGTGAAATAATACTACTAAAATAATTGAAATACTACTTTTTGTGTTCAATGATTTAGAAAATTCAATGATTATAGATTCATAGATTATAAAATTCAATGATTCATAGATTAGAAAATACAATGATTTAGAGAATTGTTAAAAATTAATAATTCTTTAAAAGTATTCGAAATATAAGACTGAACATTTCAAATTTTATTTTGAACGGTTTTAAAATAAATAAAGTACAGTGGAACAAACTTAAACTGAGTCAAAGACAAGTTAAAAGGCATTCACCGTATCTAATGGGGCTAGAACGACTCGAATGTATAGTAAATTAAATAAGAAAAAAATAGCTGACACTAATTAAAACGATGTAGTGAGTTAGTCTGGAACCAGAAATTCGAATGAATTAGATATAGTTGATACCAAATATAGAATGAATTAGTGAAAGTTTAGGTTGAATTAGTAAAATATTGAGATGGAAGAGAATTAAATGAATAAGGAGTAATAAAATAAATTTTAAAAAAACCTTAGAAAAAACCAAACAAAATTCAAACGAATAAATGTGTGAAGCGGCAAGTGAAGAAAAAAATTGTTATAGAAATTTTTTTTTTAATAAAATAACCAAAAATGATCTCGGAATCGGTCAGTTTTGTAACATTTTTCTTTAAATTTCAAAAACGTATTTATTTACTGCCTGAAACGTTGAAGTTTCAGTCTACAACTAAAAAGAAAATTTTTTATTTACATTTCTAAAAGGTCTCATAAACATTTAAATTACATTTTAATTATTCCTTAAGTGCATCAAAAATATGCTACAATTTGTTTAAAAGATAGAAAACAGACAAATTAATTTACCAGAAAATCAAATTTGTTTAAAAAAATATATTTGGTATTAGATTTAAATATTTCGAAAAAACAATGCTTCTCAAAAATATTCCACAGATAACTAGAATGTTAAGAACGTCTCAGAAATATATTTGAGCAGATATGAAAGACGACTCAGCAATAAAAATCTTTCTTAAATAAAAAAAAAGCAACGTAAATAGGTCAATATAATATTTTATAGAAAATTATTTATGGCATTAAAAAAGAAATTGGTTAAAGCAAACAAAACTCATCTCTACAAAATTTTTAAAAATGAGTCATTTTAACTTAACAAATGGATCTAGAAACTGAAAAAAAATGAGCATTTCTCATGTTATTTTATCGATATTATCAGCAATATTCTTCTCTCAAAAAACTTATACCTATAAAACTTCATTATCATTATATAAATAAAAAATTTTACTCCAAAATACTATCAAATAATCACATTTTTTAACAAGATATTCACAAAAGCAAAATTGTTGTCCTAATAAAAATTGTAAAACAAAAGTTGTTTTAAACTATAATTATCTACGTAAAACCAAATGTTTTGGTAAAAGTTTTTAAAATTTAATTTGAAATACTCAAAAAAAGGTCAGAAAATGCATAAAAATACTGCTTAAACAACAGAAAAAAAAAACAGTTTAAATAATCTAAACTTATGTATACCAACTTAAATTTTCTGGCAACAATTAGATCCAAATACTTTATAGCAAGAGTATCACATTATTCAACTATTATAAATGAATTGTTTTTACATTCAATTTTGTTTAAAACAAAGTGATAGGAAAAACAGTAGCTTGATAGGGAAAATAAAATGGAACCTACGATTCGTTTAATCATGGAAAACACTAACAAACAGTAAGAAACTTTCACAATTACACTTAAAATACTATGTAGCATTTCATATGCATAAAAATTTCATGTTTGAATTTGCTGGTAAAATGATGATATGTTTCGTAATTATAATTTCTCAAGGGAATTTCTAACAGACAGAGACATTTTTCAAAACATAAACTAAAACGTAAATAGTTGGCTCCTTTTAGAACCTATTGAAGAGAAAATAAAATATAAAAAATACTTAAATTCGATTAACACGCAGCCCTATGGATTCATAGGACACACACACACCGCAGTTCGATTTTTCAGTAATTCCTTCTAATTCAATTTATTCATCTCTAATGCTTTTTCTAAAAAACTAAACATTAATACAACTTTTAATGTTACAGCAAAAAAAGCGGGCATTATATATATATAATGGCTGCCTATTAGCTGTGACACACACACACACACACATATATATATATATATATATAGGTTTAAAATGAAGATAAAACGAAGAAAAATTACAGACAAATGAAAAAAGGGAAAAAGAAAATAATTAATAAAAATAAAATAAAAAATCTTTTAAAAAAATCCGGGGAAAAAAAGATATAATCTTTTCATCAGCCCACACGATTATATCTGCAAAAAAGAGTGCTTTCTAATATTGTATTAATATAGCCGAAGCAAAATACTCGTATATCAATACACTCGTATAGTGTGAGGAGCACTAAAAAATTTTTTTACAAAAATTACAACAAATAAAATAGAATACAATAAGTAAAAATAACACAAAAAAACAGAAAGTAAAATAAAAAGAAAAAACAGAAATGAGCATAATACATAATCTATAAAGCGAGTAGTGAAATCAAATGAACTTACATGAACGGGAAATTTCTCAAGAATGATTTAAAATATTTTTGTAACAAGATTGCCAGATTGCAAAATATGAAAACTAAAGCGCAAATTTAGAAGACTCACGACTCTTTGATTTTATATAGAATTCTATTACTTTAATTGGGTATCTATTCTATATAAAATCATTGAGTTAATCGCATATCTTGTAAATATATTTACTAATAATTTCTTCCTTAATTTGTATAATTTTTCCATGTGCAAATCCATTTCGGGCAAATCCTTGGTCAAAATTATTTACTAAAAAAATTCCTTTGTTAATTTATAATATTTTTCCATGTGCAAATCCATTTCGGGCAAATCCGTGGCTAAGATTATTTACTAAAATAAGTTGTTTTTCTTTTTTGATTTCTTCTTTGTTAATTTATATAATTTTTCCATGTGCAAATCCATTTCGGGCAAATCCGTGGATAAAATTATTTACTAATAAATTTCTTTGTTAAAGTATAAAATTTTACCATGTGCAAATCCATTTCGGGCAAATCCGTGGCTAAAATTATGTGCAAAACTGGCAATTCATGTTTCTTTCTCTTTTCTATTTTATATTTTTTTCTTAAATAAATATTTATTTTCTAAAATTATTTATAGTCAACTTCTTTAAATTATCCAGTATAATATTATCTCGCGCACATCCGTTGTCTGACCCATCCTTGGTAACTAACGAATCAAACGCACTTCAGTAATGCAGCAAGAACGCACTTTAAGCTCCTCTAGCTACACTCAATTTGCGCTTTTGTTTTTATAGTTTGCATATTTTGCAATCTGGCAATCTTGTTACGTAAACATTTTAAATCATTCTTGAAAAATTTCCCGTTCATGTAAGTTCATTATATTTCACTGCTCGCTTTATAGATTTTGTTTTATTCTGCTCTTCCCTTATATTTTATTTTCTGTTTTTACGTGTAATTTTTACTTATTGTGTTTATTTTTTTTTTGTCGAAATTTGTGTAAAAATTTTTTTGAGTGCTCCTCACACTATTGTATTGATATATTTTGCTTTGGCTATATTGATACAATATTAGAAAGCACTCTTTTTCGGATATAATCGTGTGGGCTGATGAAGAGATTATATCTTTTATTTTCCGGTTTTTTTAAAAAACTTTATCCTTTTTTTTTAGATTAATTCTTTTTCTTTCCCCAGTTGTTTGTTATTATTATTATTCCCCCCCCCCTTTTTTTTCTTCATTTGTCTGTAATTTACCTTTGTTTACCAAGTAAAAAAAATAATAATAAATATTTTAAAAAATCCGGGAAAAAATATATAAAAAGATATAATCTTTTCATCAGCCCACACTTGTGGGCTGGTGAAATTATTATTATTAATTATTTTCTTTTTCCCTTTTTTCATTTGTCTGTAATTTTTCTTCGTTTTATCTTCATTTTAAACTTATTTTATGAGTTCTATTTACTTGCAGCTTATGCGCAATAAATAATACTTATTGTTTTTCTTAATTTTCTTCGTGTTTTTTTGTATTTTTTATTATGCTTTATATATATATATATATATATATATATATATATATATATATATATATAAACCATCTTTTTCCTTTTGAAATCCAGTGAAAAGTATATTGATGTGCGTTTTTGCACTAACAATTAATTGTCATTCTACTCTCGTGTAGGAGCAGTAGATAATATTCAAGGAAATATTGTTTTAACGAAAACTGTATTAATTAAATTGCTGAGAAGGAATGCAGTTATCTGAATTGAGACCACGACAAGTTTTTCAAAAAACATTGGATTGCTTTCTACAAATTAGATATGACATTTTATTTTCAAAATGTATAAAAACTCAAAAAAAGAAGTAAAGGTATTAGAAGAAATAGGAGAGATTGCAGACGGCACAGACAATATTGTTACATTGAGAGAGAAAATTGAATCTATCGAGATATTTAAAAATGATTCAGAATTTGTTAAGGAATAATGCCGTTGAGGAAAGGGTACCGGCAGTGGACGCGGAACTTAAAACGAAATTCAAGTATAGTTAGAAAAAAAGCAGAAAGACTCGAAAAACAAATGCTTGTGGCGTAACTACCACAACGAAAATTATACATCAATTCACTGGTATATAAGACATGCTAACTTGAGTCAATCACGAGTTACCTTTTCATAGATGACGGTTGGCATGGTCGATAACTCAGCCCCCACATTGGTGACCGGCACAGACAATATTGTTACATTGAGAGAGAAAATTGAATCTACCGAGATATTTAAAAATGATTCAGAATTTGTTAAGGAATAATGCCGTTGAGGAAAGGGTACCGGCAGTGGACGCGGAACTTAAAACGAAATTCAAGTATAGTTAGAAAAAAAGCAGAAAAACTCGAAAAACAAATGCTTGTGGCGTAACTACCACAACGAAAATTATACATCAATTCACTGGTATATAAGACATGCTAACTTGAGTCAATCACGAGTTACCTTTTCATAGATGACGGTTGGCATGGTCGATAACTCAGCCCCCACATTGGTGACCGGCACAGACAATATTGTTACATTGAGAGAGAAAATTGAATCTGCCGAGATATTTAAAAATGATTCAGAATTTGTTAAGGAATAATGCCGTTGAGGAAAGGGTACCGGCAGTGGACGCGGAACTTAAAACGAAATTCAAGTATAGTTAGAAAAAAAGCAGAAAGACTCGAAAAACAAATGCTTGTGGCGTAACTACCACAACGAAAATTATACATCAATTCACTGGTATACAAGACATGCTAACTTGAATCAATCACGAGTTACCTTTTCATAGATGACGGTTGGCATGGTCGATAACTCAGCCCCCACATTGGTGACCGGCACAGACAATATTGTTACATTGAGAGAGAAAATTGAATCTACCGAGATATTTAAAAATGATTCAGAATTTGTTAAGGAATAATGCCGTTGAGGAAAGGGTACCGGCAGTGGACGCGGAACTTAAAACGAAATTCAAGTATAGTTAGAAAAAAAGCAGAAAGACTCGAAAAACAAATGCTTGTGGCGTAACTACCACAACGAAAATTATACATCAATTCACTGGTATACAAGACATGCTAACTTGAGTCAATCACGAGTTACCTTTTCATAGATGACGGTTGGCATGGTCGATAACTCAGCCCCCACATTGGTGACCGGCACAGACAATATTGTTACATTGAGAGAGAAAATTGAATCTACCGAGATATTTAAAAATGATTCAGAATTTGTTAAGGAATAATGCCGTTGAGGAAAGGGTACCGGCAGTGGACGCGGAACTTAAAACGAAATTCAAGTATAGTTAGAAAAAAAGCAGAAAGACTCGAAAAACAAATGCTTGTGGCGTAACTACCACAACGAAAATTATACATCAATTCACTGGTATATAAGACATGCTAACTTGAGTCAATCACGAGTTACCTTTTCATAGATGACGGTTGGCATGGTCGATAACTCAGCCCCCACATTGGTGACCGGCACAGACAATATTGTTACATTGAGAGAGAAAATTGAATCTACCGAGATATTTAAAAATGATTCAGAATTTGTTAAGGAATAATGCCGTTGAGGAAAGGGTACCGGCAGTGGACGCGGAACTTAAAACGAAATTCAAGTATAGTTAGAAAAAAAGCAGAAAGACTCGAAAAACAAATGCTTGTGGCGTAACTACCACAACGAAAATTATACATCAATTCACTGGTATATAAGAGATGCTAACTTGAGTCAATCACGAGTTACCTTTTCATAGATGACGGTTGGCATGGTCGATAACTCAGCCCCCACATTGGTGACCGGCACAGACAATATTGTTACATTGAGAGAGAAAATTGAATCTACCGAGATATTTAAAAATGATTCAGAATTTGTTAAGGAATAATGCCGTTGAGGAAAGGGTACCGGCAGTGGACGCGGAACTTAAAACGAAATTCAAGTATAGTTAGAAAAAAAGCAGAAAGACTCGAAAAACAAATGCTTGTGGCGTAACTACCACAACGAAAATTATACATCAATTCACTGGTATATAAGACATGCTAACTTGAGTCAATCACGAGTTACCTTTTCATAGATGACGGTTGGCATGGTCGATAACTCAGCCCCCACATTGGTGACCGGCACAGACAATATTGTTACATTGAGAGAGAAAATTGAATCTACCGAGATATTTAAAAATGATTCAGAATTTGTTAAGGAATAATGCCGTTGAGGAAAGGGTACCGGCAGTGGACGCGGAACTTAAAACGAAATTCAAGGATAGTTAGAAAAAAAGCAGAAAGACTCGAAAAACAAATGCTTGTGGCGTAACTACCACAACGAAAATTATACATCAATTCACTGGTATATAAGACATGCTAACTTGAGTCAATCACGAGTTACCTTTTCATAGATGACGGTTGGCATGGTCGATAACTCAGCCCCCACATTGGTGACCTTCAGACGTGATTTGATCACGCAGTAATGCCCACTTCGATCTGGTAACGCCTACTTCGATGGATAGTCCACATTGAACAGTTGGCTTGTTATTTGTGACTGCATTATCCATCTCCTCACGCTGTTGCTACTCAGTCTCGTCTCGATTAAAACACAACGTCTGGATGCATACACTCGACTGCTAATGGCAACACAGGAGCGACACCAGTTGAGGAGGTGTGAATAGATTGCTTCCTCAATTAGATAATTAAATTAATAAAAATAATCAGCTGGTATATTAAATGAAGTGTTAAAAAAATTTAATCTGGATTATACGTATTATACACATGGCGAGAAGCTCCAAAAATTAGTGATTAATAAGGTACTGGCGTGCGACGCTATTCTAACTCCAAAACAGCAACTACTTCGACTACTACAATTGATTGCTTGAGGAAAAAATCGGTTACAGTTAATTTGTTTTAGTTTATAAATTTGGTGGTGCGTCATCTGCTGTCAGATGTTGAGGAGACAGCAAGTCGCCGCATGCTTTTACTGGTGGCGAAAATCATAGCGGCAGAACTTAATCCACCCAAAACAATAAATGATATACAAATCCATTGTATGAAACCTCTATCCCTTTCAGTCCCATACAAACCTGAAAATATTTTAATCAATTTTTTTCATCATTGGAACGAGTCTACTACAAAAAACATAAATGAGGGGCTTAAAACTGAAATTTAATCAATATGTGAGGTGAAAAAGCAAATAGTGTCTTTTTATACATTCACTCCTCGCCACACTGCAGGACTAGAGAGACCATTTTTTTATATTAAAAAAAAAATATTATGGAGTTAGAATGTAAGAATTAAAATCCAATTTTATCACCATATCTTTGAAAGAAAGAAAAAATGAATAACTAAATAATAATGAATTTATCTGAAAACATAAGTGTGCGATGATTTTTGTTACTTTTTGATTATTAATTTGTTAAAAATAATTTTCTTATTTGTTTTTAAACTATTGCACGCAGCTTTATTAAAAACAAATTATAGATTTTATCATTAAATTCCTATTCTGAAATATTCATTTTAACTAATGAATAGAACCCTATTTCATTGAAATTCATAAGCGTACAAACACTTTTGGGAGCCACTGTATATTTTTGAATGAAATATGATTTTCAAACATATTTAATTTACACGTAGATCAAAAATTATTATAATTTAAAGAAGAATTTTTAGTTACTTTAGTAATTCTAATCTATATTTATGAATCAGCTAAAGAAATACGAAAGAACCCGCAAAGGAAATGATTTTACAATACTTTGGAGTGAATGTTGTCACACATTTGATGCATTGTGGTGAACGCTTTTTGTATAGACTTTAACTGAAACTATCAATTTCATGACCCAACTTTGACACAAGAGGATATATTTTTTAATTTTTAGATCCGCTTACATTTATATAAAAAAGAATTTTAAATTATGCTTTTCTTTATACCTTTCGAACGTTCATTTATTAAATTGGCTAATTTCCAGTGATTTCTTTTCAGGGGTGTCCATGGGTCAAATTGTAATACCTATCCGAATATGATGGAGAGCAAACCAAAACTTCGTTTCAGATTAGTGAGCTTTCATATATAAATTTTAAAGAGGAAATTTAAATTGAAACACTTGAAAAGGAAGAACTCGTGATACAAGAATTATGTTGGTACGCTTTGAATATATTGAATATAATCAGTAGTTTGTTTGCAATCCTGAATGAGCTGGTGTAACATTTGTTGTTTCCTATGCTGCAAACAGAAACAAAGGATCACCGTTATAATAAGTATATATTTTTAGTTGTCTAACATTTCAATTTTTAAATATTTGCGAACAGTATGAAATGATTTTATGACGCATAATTTCTTTTACGCCATTCTTTTTAATATTCTCTCTGCGCTACAAATTAACTTAATTTTGAGAAATGATGCATTCCAAATTAATAATTCTTGCTTAATATTGTATCATAAAAACAGTTTTGCTGTAATTATAAATTTTAGTGAGTCTATTGAATCACAGAAATAACAGCACTTATATTACATCAAGTAATAAACAGTCTTTCACTACGACAGAAGTTATTTTCGAATAGAGAATCAATTTATTAACACTAGAACAGCTGGATTTTGAACTTTCTGCCAATTGACCCTCGTAAGAAATTTACTTTTTTTTTTAGTGTAAATGATTTTTTAAATGTAAATGATTTTTTGAAAGTAAATGATGAAAATTATTAAAATACAATATGTAAGATTTTTTAAAGATTAAAAAAAATTTCTTTATTAACGCAATGACAATATTGCATTATAATGTTATATTGTATTGCAGATTATTCTTTCGCATATAAGCAACTAATACGATAATACACAAACGACATGAATATAAATAATGTATATTAGCACTCAAAATATTTTAAAATGTTTAGTTCCATCACCAGTCGGGCATTAAAGAAGGCTTACACAGTGGCGTTACCAGGACATTTTTAAAACACATATTTTTAATATTTTCCTTGCTTGCTGGAAAACCAACATTAAGTCATAGTAACACTGAGTGTTGGCTTTTCCTAAAATTTAATTTTTTTTAAATTTCAAGCTAAAAACAAATCAAAAATTAAAAATGAATATATATATATTGTTCATACACATATTTTCATATAATTTTCAGGGATAAAAAAAATAGACACTTTTATGACCATTTTCTGGAAAATTAACCGATCATTAAGGGGTTAAAGTGACAACAAAACATCGACACATTATTTTCTAGCATTTTTCATAGCTAATAATCGTTTCATTCTGCGCTTTGCGATATTAAAAGGCATGTTTTTTTTATATTTTAGGGACTGAATTTTATCAAAAACTAAATGATGTGCAAATTAATAATTTGCAGTCCTTCAACAAACGCAAGAATGAATTCACAATGAGTACGAAGGGTAGAAGTATTGAGGGTAGAAATATCACAAACGTTGTAAAGAAATGACGTCTGAAGTTTCACTTTTCATAGAATAATTCCTGTAGTCTGCTAAACCTACTTCACATTTGGTACTGTTGTAGTTAGTGACATCGCTAGGCTTCTACTCCTATCGTTTGCAAACACGTTCGCATTCAAACTTAATATCTCTGTAATGTAAAGTTTATTTTACGAAAAACTTATTCTGCAAGATTTACAGAGGCAAAAGAGAGTAATTCCGCCGCATCTGGAGTTTAGGTGTTTTTCCTTAATTAGAACACTATACTTTTCCCAGGTCACCATTTGCCCGTTTTCAACTTACACAAATAAAAATAGCCATTCAAAACAAATAATTTTTTGAACTTTATGTAAGTTATAAATCAAAGTTATATGGCTTGAGCGCAATACATTTTCATTATTATTTACGTGACAATAACTGTTCCACCTTGTCCAGGAATATGACAAATATAATCGACTATAATCATGGTTTCTTTTAGAAGCAATAACGAAATTATAATTCAATGGGAACGAAGTATCTTAGTAATCAAAGCTACTTCGGTAATCGAATCCAATATACAATATAATTTCGTGGAAACTGTTGCGCGAGACATTTTTTAACACGGTGGACCCTAATTTCTGATCTACAATTCACATTCAGAATGTTTTCTTTCCTTCAAAATCAAAAATAGACATAATGTTTCAAAAATGAACGTTTTTTCTTATAGGGGTCAAAATGATTGGTTTTTTTAGGTATTTTTAAAACTATTTATTTTACTAACCAACAGAAAGATATGAAATTTTGATACGTATTAATAATTTAGGAAAAGTTTAAAAAAATATGAGCTATGAAACTCACCTGTTCTTCAAAAATAACATAAGAAATGGCAGTAAATGACGGCAAGAATTAGATATCCCACATGAATTAAAAAGACTGTTTCACTGAAAATCCAGTTGGAGTTTTTACTCAATCCAAGATATGTTAGGCATGACCACATGTCGATAACAAAGTGACCGAACATTCCAAAGTGTGGGAACGTTAAAAAAAAAGAGAAATTTCTTGCCTGAAGAAACTAACTCTTCGCAATTCTTCCCCAGCAGATCACCGAAGTCAAGCATCACTGGCTGCGGTCAGTGTGCGGGTGGGTGACCACTTGGATCAGTCTGCGTAGGGACCGAGGGTGTGCGGTATTGGTCCTCGTTAAACTGTTCTACCGTAAAGTGCTCGACTTCGCGTGCAGGTCGTTGGGCTACCGAAGCAGGGGTGCCATCCCCTCTGCAGAGGATCAAAATTGTGATGGCATGTCTTCGGATCATCCTCAGGGATGTTTCCCAGACCGTCGCCAATAGCCCATTGTGCAGCTCTAGTGCGACGTAAATTAACTACATCCATCCTTCGCAATTCTTCATAAAATTAAAAAATTTATTTTCAATATCTAACTAAACGGCTAAAATATTAAGTTAAAGTAAAAAAAAATCTTTCATAATTACCTCTTAAATTATTTACCAGAATGGAGAAAAGTGCCAAACAAATATTTTCTGGGATACTTAGATATCAATCACTTTTAAAAAGTAACTTATAAAATGTTTGCTTTGCTAAAAGACTCAAAAGTAAATTTTTAAAATATAAAGTAGTTACGGAAAATACAGTTTCGTTTTTTTTGGTCTACTTTTTTTAAAATTTTCCTAAAATTGAATACACCCTTGATTATCCACTTTTTGACTTATCTGAAAGTAAGAAAGAAATTTCAGTAGTAAAGTAAATAGAATTTTTTGAATACTATTTTGTCTTGATAAGTCACATAATACTTTTTTGCCCTATCACACGATTGCGCAAAACATGTATCGCGAAACTTTATTGGCGCTGTATGTTTGCGTCTATTTAAGCATTTATCCGATCGGAGCTTAGGAAGAGTTAGTGAGACTTTTCCAGATAGTGATGATAAGATACGAGTTGTATCTTTAAAAACTGTTAATGGTATAATTAAAAGACCAACTGTGAAGTTAAATTATTGCCTCTTGATTCTAAAATTTAGTTATCACAATTATTTTTGAAATTTCTAAGTTAGTTAGAATTATTTAGAATTGTGTTTTGTGTTCTTCAAAATTTATACTCTAAGATATTTGAGTTTGTGATTCTAAATTTATGCTTGTTTAATTTCTTCTATTAGATATTCTATTTCTATTAGATATGCTTGTTTAATTTTTCTATTAAGATTGCTAATAATTCTTAGAAATAATACTCTGAAGTGTTTTCAATGTTTTTGAACAAGTTTAGAAAATTGCGATATGTTTCATTTTCTTGGCGCTGATTCTAATTTCTGTTTTTATTCAGTTTTTATTTTAAAGATTTTAATAAATACTAAATTTCCAAATTAAACTATTTATTAAAATCTTTCCCAGAAAGCATGTAACCTTACGACAACGTTGTGCCTGAATTTTCTTTTCATTATCACGAAAAGGTTTGCAGTAAAAACCTTTTTTTCAATAAAGCAAAAATATTGCAATTTCCAACCTTTTATCCTAAAAGGAAAACTAAATGATTTTTAAAGCTTTCTAAAAAAATATTGTTTCTGAGGTTAAAAAAATAAGCAAATGGCAACCCTTATTTTTTCATTTTTGTTTGTTGTCATGATAAGGTCAGCAAAAATATAAAGCTGAAACCTTTTTCCAAGGAAACGAAATAAGACAAATATTAGCCTTTCCAGCAAAAATATTAATAAATAATTAGAAAATATTTTGCGAAAAAAACTCATTTAACGGAAAGCAAATAAACGGGCATAAGACCATGTTTTGGATTATTTTCTAAGGTCTGCGAAAGAACATTACAAAAACCTTCTTTTAAAGTTTTCTCGTAGTCACGGTTTAGATTTAAAAAGTTGGGAAAACATTTCTTTTGAATCTCAATCATATCGTCAACGGCTTTACCGTCTTCCTGTAATAACGAGAAATACTTTAGCAGTTTTGCCTTTTTAAGAAAATTTGGACACAACAAATACAAGTTATCGTCAATTTTTCGAAATTTTTCCTTCGAATAATCTCATTAAAAAAATGAATAAAATTTTAAAAAAATTTCAATTTAATCTTCAATATTTTTTTAGAAATTTTAATTTTTTTTCTTCAAATTTTTCTTTATGAGACCTATGCGTAGCGGTTCCTTTAAAATGTGTGGCCTTTTCTCGTTCATTTTACCTTATTGCAGACCTAATTATGTTATAGAAATAAAATATCTGCACCAAGAGAATTTTATTTAAAATATTCGATACAAAAAATATACAAAAAATTCACCCAAGAGTCCCTTGTGAACTAGAGGGTCATCGAGATTAAAACTCCACGTTTTGTGACAAACGGCGTGATGGAGACAGTAAAATCAGCTTTGCGCCCCTTCCGCTTTTATTTCCCTGACAAGCTGGTACCCGCTCTAAAGCTGGGTAGATACAAAGCTTAGACCCATAGCTTTTTTACCATCATATCTTTGGAGTGAATTTAAAAACTTTTTGTACACAAAACTCGCTGTATAGTGCGCAAAATAAGAAACAGACCACCCTGAATAAATTTTGCTCTAATGATCGGATCTTCATGTTTTATGACTCAATCTTAATGGTTCAAAGGGATGACCTCAAATATGTCAATTAATTAGTGCAGACGATATTTTCACTTACGAAATCAGACGCAAAAATTTACTTTCTCTGAATAAACATACCTTTTTTCAGACGTATTTAGATTTTGAACCCCCAAAATATAGGGGGTATCCGCAATCTGGGGAATATGGTCCACATAGTTTGATCAGGAGAGTGATCCATAGTTTGGATCCCTTAATTTTACTTTTTTGCGTATTTCGCCATATATCGAGATCTTTTCAAACAAGTTGAAAAATTTTTGAACATAATTTTAAAATTCGTTTATCTAAAGATAATTGCGCGAAAAAAATAATTTTTTGTAGACATGTATTATTTTGTATTATGTTATTAAATTATAGCAGGAAAATTTTTGAATTGTAAGGCATACAACTTTTTATTAAATTTTAATGTATGTAATTTTACATAGCAAAATACTATGGGAAAAGGCAAGGACTTTAACTACATTAACGAATAACATTTATTACAGGACACTTAATACAGGACGAAACATCACAAAACACAAGATTCTTAACAATCACAAGAGGACGTCTGCCTAGTCAGCTTCCATTACCTTAACTGCGCGGAGGAGGTGCGCAATGATATGCGTGTGCATGACGTGTGGAATACGCTTCCTACATCGGCCATCATGACCAGAAAGGCGACCTCGCCTGGTGATACAAGCAATAAAATTAAATCTGAAAACTATTTACCAATACAATTAAAATAATCTGAAATATTAATCTGAAACATTTTGGCAAAACAATTATGAAACATTTACATAACACAGCAGTAGAATTTTCTGTTTACATTACAATTTTCTGAAATATTAGAATATAAGAAGAATTTCATACATTACCGATAGTTAAACAAATATCAGTAACAGCTTTTTCACATTTCAACGAAACATTAATCTGCAACTGTAAATATTCTCTAAAACAAGATAAAAATAAATCATTAAATATAAAATTTAGTGTTAATGATATTAAAGGAAGAAGAAAAAAATGTTTTGTTTCTTGATAAAATCAATGAGTTTTTCATGAAAAGGAAAGTGACTATTTTCAAATTGAAAATTAAGTCTTTTCATTATCGTCAGGCCATGGTTTCATATACTCTGCACAAGTAGAGGTTTTGAAAGGTCCATCGACGAAGTCACATTTCTCTACATCATAGGTGTCATTATTTTTGATTTTTGTCACCTTATAAGGTCCTAGAAATTTTTGCTTTAACTTTAAACCTGGACCAAACTGTGTTCGCTTAATTGCTACTAAGTCATGAAGTTTGAACTTTTGTGCTTGTTTACGGCGGAGATTATAATAACGGCGATTTTCATCTTGAACTTTGTAAATTTGGTTCTTTGCACTTTTGCGTAGTTCAACTCGTTGCTGTTGGAAATTAACTGTTGTCTCATCGTTAAGCAGTTCTATGATCTTGATATCATTTCTCGACTTCATTTTCGTACCAATGAGGAGTTCGAAAGGCGTCATCTTAATACTTCGCTGAAACGTTGAGTTCAGTATTTGTTGCAGTTTGGGAACATTGGTATACCATTTTTCTGGATTGTCTGCTGAGAGTTTAGAAAGGACGGCAATAATGGTGGAATTTTGTTTCTCAACTTGGCCATTAGATCTTGGTAAGCCTGCTGTTATGGCAACATGAGCAATTTTTTCTTTATTGCAGTAGTCTTGAAATGCAGCAGAGGTAAATGCAGATCCTCTGTCCGTTATTATTCTTGATGGATTTCCAAAGATATGACTGTTTTTCTAGTCTATCAATGACTTCTGCCGCGTCTGTTGATTTAGTGGGATAGAGCCAACTGAATTTAGTAAAAGCATCTATAACTGTGAAAATATGTTTATATTTCTTCGAGGTGGTTGCAAGCGGACCTGGATGATCTAAATGAAAAGTTTGCAGAGATGAGTCATCTTTTTCGATTGGATGTAGCATACAGTCTTGTTTGCCACGTTTTCGATTTGTAAGGATACATGTGACACAATTTTTTATACATTTCTCAACTTTTTCTTTAAGATGTGGTATAAAAAAGTCTTTGCTGACCAATTCTTGAGTACGTAATACGGCAAAATGACCACGTTCGTGAGCATTTTTAATGATGTTGGTCTGCATTTCGTCAGGTACTACAATTAAATCGATTCCATTAACAGTTTTGTATAATAATTTGTTCTTTAGTATGTAATCATCGTGAGGTGTACTTTGAATAAGAGTTTTTATGGCGGTAATTTGGTCATCAGTATGTTGCGCTTTTAATAGCTGAAGATGTAAACTATCTTGAATGACCATGCACTGAGGAGAGCAACTAAGAGCATCTACGTGACACATCTTTGTACCAGTTCTGTGTTCTATAGAATAATCAAATTCTTGAAGGTATATTGCCCATCTGGCAATACGGGAATTAAGTTCTTTTTTGTTTAAAGTTTTAACTAAGGCGTCGCAATCAGTTACTATTTTAAATTTGGTACCAAGCACGTAAATACGAAATTTTTTTAGTGCTTCTACAACTGCAAGTACTTCTAGTTCAAAACTAGTATACTTTCTTTCATTGTCCGATGTTTTCTTTGACATAAAAAATACTGGGTGGAGTTGGTTGTCATGTATAGATTTTTGAAGTAGGACTGCCCCCAAACCATCTATTGATGCGTCAGTATGAATCTCAGTAGAAGTTTGATTATAAATACTTAAAACAGGTTTTTGGGAAAGTAAGTATTTTAATTTCTGAAATGCGGCTTTCTGATCAGTTTTAAATTGAAAGGGGCTGTCCTTACGTAGGAGGTCACTTAAAGGTTTTGCTATAGTGGAATACGAGGGAATAAACTTTCTAAAATAGCCAGTAAGTCCGAGAAATCGTCGTACATCTTTGATGTTTTTAAGATCTGGATAGTTAAGAACGGCTTTAGTTTTAGATGGAGAAGGTGATAATTGACCGATTTCTATTATATGTCCAAGAAATTCAATCTTATTGTGTAAAAATTTGCGTTTTTGAAAATTTATTTCAAGTCCATAATCACGAGCTACCTCAAGAACAATTTTTAAATATTCAAGAGCTTCATATTCATTAGCAGCAGGGATAACAATATCATCAATATACGGCAAAACAATAATTTTAGCAATTGGGTCACGAAAAATAGCAATTATGTAACGCATAAAAGTTGAAGGACCGTTACTAAGACCGAAGGGCATACGTCTGAATTGATATTGACCATTATACGTAACAAAACTAGAGTATTTACGACTTTTTTCGTTAACCGGAACGTGTAGGAACCCATTTTTTAGATCAATTGTAATAAAAATTTTAGAATTTTGAAGACAATCTAAAATATCATCAATAAAAGGTAGTAGTTGTAGTTGTAGTTCATTTACGTCGCACTAGAGCTGCACAATGGGCTATTGACGACGGTCTGGGAAACATCCCTGAGGATGATCCGAAGACATGCCATCACAATTTTGATCCTCTGCAGAGGGGATGGCACCCCTGCTTCGGTAGCCCAACGACCTGCACGCGAAGTCGAGCACTTTACGGTAGCACAGTTTAACGAGGACCAATACCGCACACCCTCGGTCCCTACGCAGACTGATCCAAGTGGTGACCCACCCGCACACTGACCGCAGTCAGTGATGCTCGACTTCGGTGATCTGCTGGGAACCGTGTCTTAACGATCAGTCCACTGCGGGACCAATTAAAGGTAGAGGGTAGTTATCTTTAATTAATTTTCGATTTAAACGTCTATAGTCAATACAAACTCGAGATTTACCATCTTTTTTACGAACTACCACAATTTGACTAGCGTACGGGGATGAACATGGTTCAATAATTCTATTTTTAACCCATTCGTCAATTTGTTCGTCTACAATGCCACGCTCAGCAAATGGCAAACGTCGGGGTATATGAAAAATTGGCTCGTCGTCAGTTAGTACGATATCAAGTTCAATATTAGCAGTTTTCTTTTTCTCTGACGAATACGCCATCAAAAGTTGCTCAACATCTATACGAGTTTGTTTCGAAACGTTAGGACCGATATCATACGAGGGAGAATCGTCAGAAATTGTCATAACGAAATTTTCAACTGCATTATCAGAGGGTTTAGAAATTTTTGAAAATTGAACTCCGGCAGCTGAAATTGAATTACTTCGCAACCTACTTGTTGAATTACGTCGCAACCTATTATTAAATCATAATTTGTACAATTATTCGGCACAACAGAAATAGTTACAGGGAAATTTTGATCATCAATAATAATTTCGGAATCAAAAGAACCGATGATGTTTGTTTGTGAAAAACCAAAACCAGTTAAAAATTTATTGTTTCTTTTTAATGGTGGCGCGCCTAAGTTTGTATGTGCCGCTTTTCTTAGCAATGTCAAATTGCTACCTGTATCTATTAAACCGTTAAGTTTTTGATCAGATATTATTACTTCTTTACACATATTAATACGAGAAGGAGATTCAAGAACTGTATTAACATTGGCATGTGGCGCAGAATTATCATTTCGATTATTTCGCCTACATTCCGTGGATTTATGACCAAACAGATTGCATGATATACATTTGGGACCACGTGAACGATTAGGACACGATTTAGATAAATGTCCGATATCATTAGTTAAAACAACGTTGAGGAGCTTTAGCTGATTCTAAAACATTCAGTTTTGAAGGTTTTCTATAGTTGTTCTGTTTTAGGCTATTATGTGTATGGGGAAAATTTGATGAATTTGGAATAGTGATCCTATTGTTTACAACAGTTTCATACGTACGTAATTTTTGCTTAAATTCCGCATTGAGTTAATTCACGCATTGAATTAAAATATTGTATGTAAGTTTCGGAATTCAACATTTTGCGTTTTTCAAGTTCTCGATGAATTTCTATTGAAGTAACAGTATCTGAAAATTCTTTAATTAATTCCTCTTTGAACGCGCCATACGTATTTAAATTTCTTTTTGAAAACAGAAACGATTTGGCAGTTCCGCAAATCAAACACTTGGCAAAAATTAATTTCTGAGAAGAACTTATAGCAGGGAATTTTCCTCAACATCTCGAAAAAAACTTTTAATAGAATAAAAATCTTCACCCGAAACTTTTCTACAATTAGAAGAAATATCTCTTAAAAGTAACCAGAACTGAGAATTCATTTTCGAATTCGCTAACTCATTCGAAAAAGAAAAAGGGTATACATTATTTTGTCTACTAAATGAATCATTTTGATTTGAAGAAAAAGAAAGACCTTGAATATTTAATGCGAGCTCTTCACTAACTGAGGAAGTTGCTGGCCTTGATTGGCGCCTGCTGAAAAGGGAAATTTACCGGACTATAAGTTCCAGTTTCATTTTCGTCTTCCAACAAAGAATCTGTGATTAATGTTTTTTGAAATTCACTAATATTCGATAAAGCATTTAATATGTTCTGACATAAAATTTCTGCATCACCTTCTACGTCTAAATGCAACAAATTAGCAACTGAAATAAATTCTTTTAGAGCGAGAATAGCTAACAGATTTTTCTTGTGTTTTTCCAAATCAAAATCTTTAGAAAATGCAGAAAAGTTTATTTTTTTTCTCGCCGTTCTATCGAAAACAGGGAGTGCCAATACGGAATTTAAGGCTTTAACAGCCTGAGTTGTTCCGTACTTTAAAGAATTGGCAATTAGGGGGATGTCTCCTAATTTTAACGCCATGCTAAACTTACAATGAAAAATTAAACAAATCGAAATTAGAGAAACAGAGATTAAGTTTTAAACAATTCTAATCAAAATAACGCAGAAATCGGAACTCATTAAAATTACTAATCTTTTGAATTCAATTCTATTTAACTTAAAAATTTTGAAAATGAAATTAATGTAGATTCGCCTTCCTGGGTATTGGGTGCAGTCCGTCCTTCAAAAAAATACTGTATCCTCTCGTCTTTTAATATCGTCCAGTAGAAGAACTTCATTTATTGCTTTATTAACACAATACGTCTGTAACTTAACGCCTTAAAGCAATTCATAAAATTCAGAGCGTCTCATAAAAAAAGCATAACGTCTACACACACTTTTTTTGCAACAAGCTTCAGGTTTCTAGGGGTAACGTCTCTTTTTAGGAATGCAGGAGGATCGGTCGTGCACCAAAATATGGGAAAAGGCAAGGACTTTAACTACATTAACGAATAACATTTATTACAGGACACTTAATACAGGACGAAACATCACAAAACACAAGACTCTTAACAATCACAAGAGGACGTCTGCCTCATCAGCTTCCATTACCTTAACTGCGCGGAGGAGGTGCGCAATGATATGCGTGTGCATGACGTGTGGAATTCGCTTTCTACGATACAAAATTAAGTTAAATCGGTCGAATTGTTCCTGCGTGTATTTAAAATTCGATTTCTCAGAAACTATTCAACCGATTTTGCTCAAATTTTGTATTTTTGTAAATGTTTAACCATTGTTGATAATTTGCATTAGTTTTTTAGAGTGAAAAATTTTTTTATATACATTTTCAACAAAACACTGTTGAAAATAAAAAATTTGTATTAAAAAAAATGTAAAAGGAATTGATATAAAGAAAAACACGTTTTTATAAAGGGGAGGGAGGCTAAAAGTCTGTTTAATTAAATTTTACTCAAGTCGTTTAAAAAATGTGAAGATATTCTTTTAAATCTCTACTCTTCCTTTTGACGTCTTATTTGTTTTAGCTAACAAATACAAATAAGACGTTAAAAGGAAGAGTGAGATTTAAAAGAAGTATTTTAGATACATACATCTGAAATACATAAAATTAAAATGGAAAAGCAATAAATAAAATTTGAAAAAACTAGAAAAACTTCTATTAGCCTTACTGTACTGAAACTTTAAGGCAATGCTTAATGTTCAAACTTCAAAATTCTCACTTGATTAAAAATAATAATAAAAATAAAAGGAAAGAAAAAAAATAATCTCACTAAATTTAACTTTTAAAAAAATTATTGTAAACCTGATTCCCCTCCATCCCATAATACTGTCTTAAAAACTGCTGTAAAAACATAGCACTAATATTACTGCTGGTGATCATTTACACTCTTGGAGTTTGCTTGCTCGATTAAAGTTGAAATTGGGGTTTCAGTTTTATTGATATTCTGTTATTTTGTTGCCCATTAAAGATATTTGCTTTTCTTTGCATCAACAAAAAAGTAGGTACACCGTTTGATTGTATTTCATTTTCATTATTAATAGACAGCGGATAATATGCAATTGCATGCGTGCATATGCAGTTGCATATTTTAGCACTTTTTGCCATTTGTGCATATAAATGCATAAAAAGGTATATTTGCTCTTATAAATGCATATTTTCAGCATTTTATGGCTTTTCCTTCCTAAAAGCATATCACTATTATTTTTATGTTAGCATAAGGAACTCTTTAAATTTTTGTTTTGTCGTTCTTTATCACCTGAATGGGTCAGCTGGATTGAAGTTGCTGGGGGTGATTGCAATCACGTGAAAAAGATGTAGAAATGAGGTGTGTGTCGGGAAGGGGGGTACAAAGGGCCCACCTTAACAGACATTCGTCATAGAAACCTCAGAAAGGGATGGTCAGATATTCTATGAAGGGATGTCTTTTCCTGGAATAAATAATTGTCAATCTGTGTGGGAAAAATAAGGCTTCTGTGGTAGGTAGAAAATGACCCCCCTTTCCTGTGATTGATTAGTTAAAAGGTGGAGTGAATACATTTTCGAAGAGAGCTGCTATTCTAACATATTTCGATAGTCCATCCGATAGATAGATAGTTTCGACATCCGTCAGTTGAATACGTAGTTAGTGAAGCTTCGAACGTGATTTTTGACTGCTGAATTTTATAATATGCCAAAAATTAAGTCGACTAAATCAAATTTAATGAAGACATGGATTTCGGACTATGGGAAGGACTTGACGACCGATGGGGAAATAGTATTGTGTGATTTGTCAAAAACACATTTCCTGTGAAACAAAGTACCAAATCGATCAACATATAAAGACTAATGCTCACTCCGCGAAGAAAAAGCAGAATACAAAAGGATTTGTTCTAAGTTTATTAACTATTCCTGTTCAAGCAGCTAAAAAGGAAAGTGATTTTTCTAGTGATTTATGCAAAGCCTTAGTAAGCAGCAATATTCCTTTAAAAAAGTTAAATAATCCAAACTTAAGACTGTTTTTAAAAAAATATTGTACCAATCAGATCATTCCCGATGAATCGACTTGAAGAAAGAACTACCTTCAACCGATATATAACGAAGTACTGGATGATATTCGACGAGATATTGGAGATGGCCCTATATGGATTGAAGTCGATGAGACGACAGATAAGTGCGGTTGCTATATTGCTCATTTTATTTGTGGAAAATGGATAATATTCCTACTCGACCACATCTTCTAGCAAGCAAAGCCCTTGAAAAAGTCAATCATTCAACCATAGCAAGGTTTGTCAATGATTCTATCAGATTATTATGGCCTGATAGAATGTTTTGATTCTGAATGATTTTGATTTTGAATCTGAAGATGTTTTGATTTTTGTCAGTGATGCCGCTCCGTATATGGTCAAATCTGCAGAAGCACTGGAATTTTTTTATCCCAGAATGCTTCATAATACATGTTTGGCTCACGCTGTTAACAGACTGGCTGAGACTGTTCGAGAAGTATTCTCCTCTGGGAATGATTTAATTTCTAGTATCAAGAAAGTTTTTTCTCAAGGCACCTGTGCGCATAAAATTGTATAAAGAAATGTATCCTGATTTGCCCTTACCTCCACAGCCTGTGATAACTAGGTGGGGTACATGGATTGAAGCTGCACGTTTTTACGCTAATAATTTTGATGCAATAAAGTCAGTTGTAGATGCAATTGACAGTTCCCGTGCTTCTTCAGTTTATGTCGCAAAAGAATTACTACAGGATATCTCTTTGCAGAAGGACTTGGCCATAATGGACACTCACTTTTCTTTCTTAAGTGGAGCAATAACAAAGCTCGAAACACGAGATCTTCCCCTGGCTAAGGCCATATCCGAAATTGAAAAATTTCAACAGTGCATCAATGCTCTTCCAGACTCAGTTGGGAAGACAGTAAAAGAAAAATGGCGTTTCGTTCAAAACTAAAATTCGGGTTTTGCAGCAGTGAAGAAGATAAATGATTTTCTTAATGGAAACTGAACTGAACTTCCAGAGAAAGTAAAACCAATGAGTACGAAATTGTATCAGTTTCGTCCAATAACATCGGTTTACGTGGATAGGTCATTTTCTGCTTTCAAAATGATCTTTGATGACCGACGACATCAATTCACCCTTGAAAATTTGGAAAAACACTTAGTTGTGTATTGCAACAAAAATTATTCAGTTTAATAAAATCTTTCCGGAAAATGCGATGATTTTTCTTCTCTCATTTATCATACTTCAGTTTTAGGTTTTTCTTCAGAAATGTGTAGATTCAAGTAAGAAATATTTTGATTTTCTTCCTTTTAACAGAAAAATGTTTTAACTGTATTTGTTGGAAAAAGTAAGTAGTAGTATTTAAATAAGTTGAACTTTTAATTTCTATTTTAAATGCATAATTCTAGTTTTAAGAGCATATATTCAAGTTTTTTAGTGCATATTTGCATGCATGTTTTGTCCGTTTTTTAGTGCATATAATCCGCTGTCTAATTATTAAGTATTTAATTTACGTATTGTTATTTTTCTTTTTAAGATCATCAATTAACATTAACATATAACTTAAGAATCTAAAACTTAAATTTATTCTTGGGATGACACAACCTAAGGGACAATGAATAATTATCATGCTCTCTTCTTAATTTCAATAAATTTTAAGTAAACACTGAAACTATAATTTAAATTAATTATCAATATTTTAATTTATTATTGTAATTATTATTTTACATAAATTTTTTTGGAGATACGTGTTGCCTGAAGGTTCATGTAAATAGTTCCAGGGACATTGCGAAAAAAAGCAAAAAGTCTACTTTACATAACTATTAAATAATGAAATGAATACTAACGTTAATTAAACTTGCATTAATATAAAAATATAGCTCAACAAATAAAAATTATATTTCCCAAATTGGAGATTAATCCATATTATCAGGATTTTAAAGTCTAAACTGTGTATTACTGTAGTTTGAATCAGAGTTTTGTCAAACGTAGCGTTTATAATATTTTCTTAACCCACATTCGGCTAGAAGATTGTACTTTATATTTCGGTAACTTCCCGATTAGCTTATGCAATTTTAATTTCGAGACAGGATAATATATGTTCTTTCGTTCATAAGTATGATTGCTTATAGGAAAAATTGAGATTCATTTTGAAATTGGAATTCATTTGATCTCAATAATGGATCAAAAATCGTCGAATAGTGTCAAGATTTGAATAATGGCCATGAAAATTTTTGTGATCAGTACTAAGACACCCTGGTTTAGTTTGTTTTAGGCGATAGTTCCGGTTCAACGAGGAAGATTACGTGATCGATTGTAGCAGCTCTTGGGTGCTAATTGATGGATTGCTTCTACCACAAAATTTTCGGTACTTGAATGTAGTTTATCTATTGATTCGACTTCATATTTATGTATAGTGCGAAACAAAATTACTCGTCTTAAATAACTTTCAATCTAATACGTAAATGGTTTACGTCTTGCGTCTCAATTTTTTTAGCCAAATTTAAATAATTTAAAAGCCAAAATGAGAAATTTGAATGAAATCGGACTAATAGTTTCTAAGTAGTCCAATTCCAAAAAAAGTTATGTAAAATTCGATTTCTGAAGAACACTTAGATTGATTTTATTCAAATTTTAAATCTACTTAAAAAGTTATACAAGGCGAAATTCGCAAAAAGGAATTTTAACATTAAGTGATTCAAACTTTCTACCGCTCTCCTACATAAACTGTTGATACTATTAATATTTTGCAGATGGCAGGTGCCTCTCCTGTTTTAAGGATCTAGGAACTGAATTCCTCATAAAGTTAGACATTCAAACCAATAAGATCGAGTCGTAATATGTACAATAAAATCCGATCAATAGACAGAATTTTCTCAGAGTTTTCCCTTTTTTGCGCCCTGTTTATACATAAGTGCATACCTCGTTATTACATAGAGCATGAATAATGCGTACATATATTGAACATATATAAATTATGTACATACGTACAAGAATACGCACGTACAAATATACCCACATTTACATAGATACATATATACATTATATATACAAACATTCATAAAATGTATGTGTGTATCTACATATATGTGAATTAACGTACATTAAGATTATGCATACTTACTTATATTTACTACTTAAAGTATATATACGTACATACGATACGCAAAAAATAAATGGACCATTCTAAATAACTTTTCATCTAATGATCGTATCTTCACATTCAAGGACTCAATCTTAAAGGTTCGAGAGGATGACATATATGCTAATTAATTAGTGCACACGATATTTTAAGTTACGAAATCAGACACAAAACATACTTTCTCTGAACAAACATACCTTTTTTATGTTTTTTATGTTGTTTTTTTATGTATGTTTGTTCAGAGGGGTTCTTGTAAATTTCTTGGGTTTTTGATTCTCAAATTATTGGGGTGGCCACAATTTGGGAAAAAATAGTCCCGATAGTTATAGTTAGAAGAGCGATTCGAATTTTGTACCCCTTAATGTTAATATTTTTTACGTATGAGACCACATCTTGAGAACTTCTTAAGTAAATTGAAACTTTTTTTGCACTCATTTAAAAAATTCGTTTGTCCAAAACTAATTACATGCAAAATATAAATTTTAATCAAAATAATTATCTTTTATAATTCTATTCAATGTTAATCTAAAAAATTTTTAATTTAATGCGAAACAATTTTAAATGGCAAAACGCAAAATTTGAACGAAATCAATAGAATAGTTCCCAAAAATGCGACTTATTCAAAATTTGATTTTTCAGGAACTATTCAATCTATTTTACTCAAATGTTGTATTTTGTCATTTAAAGTTTCCTTCTTTAAAATGATATAAAAAATTATATACTTTAATATTCAAAAATTGCTCGGCTATTATAAAATAAAATTTAAAAAAAGCAAATATTTACTAAAAGAATTATCTTTGGATAAACGAATTTTATATTTATATGCAAAATTTTTTTAATTCTTTTAAAAAGTTCTGAAGACATGGTGAAATACGGAAAAAATAAAATTAGCATTAAGGAGTCTAAGCATTGGACTCAAATATAACCACCTAGGTTAGATACACTATTGGAACGATTTATCTCGGATTGCGTTTACCCGTTGGACGGCTCTTTTGACCAAACTATTATTGGGACCATATTTCTCAGATTGCGGCTACCCCCTATGTTTTGTGGGTCAGAAATGTGCATCAGTCGAAAAAAGGTATGTTTTTCAGAGAAACTAAGTTTTATTTTTGCCTAATTTCCTAACTTAAAATATCGTTTGCATTAATTAATTAACATATTTGAGATCCTTTGAACCCTTAAGATTGAGTTCTAGAACGTAAATATCCGATCCTTAGATCATCTCGCAGTAGAGTGAACTTTAAGATACGGTTCCCAGTAGAACATTGAAGTCAAGGATCTCTGGCTATGGTCAGTGTGTGGATGGGTGATCACTTTGATCAACCTGCAAAGGAACCAAAGGTGTGCGGTATCTAGCCTAATTAAACTTTTCAACCATTAAAAGCTCATTTTCACGCGCAGGTCGTCAAGCTACCGAAGCAGGAGATCCATGCCCTCTGTAGAGGATCAAAATTGTATTGACATGTCTTCGAATCATCCTCAGGAATGCTTCCCAACTCTACACTAATAGCCCATTGCTTATCGTTAGTGCGACATAGACCAACAAAAACAAAAGATCAAAAGATTAGATCAAAATTTTTTCAGAGTGGTCTGCTTTTTGTTTTGCACAAATAATTTATTCATTCTACGTTCATATGACATACAATGTACTCACATGTGCATGTACTATATGCATGCACTATCTAATAACAATGTTATTCATACAACGATATTTAAAGTAACCACATATATATAATTATATACTGCTATGTATGCACGTATTTTTATTTATACGTTTGTATGCATGTATTTTTATTTACACGTGTGTATGCATGTATTTTTATTTACACGTGTGTATGCATGTATTTTTATTTACACGTGTGTATGCACCTGTATACATATAATGTACGCATATATTCCTGTACGTACAATATACGTTTGTGTCTATGTACGTACATACAATCCATGTGCATTTGCATAAAATTTCATTCGATAAACGCAAGTACGCAAACAAAAATTTCCTCTTATTTTTCAGAGACAGGAGCATATCTGACGAGGAAGTAATTTATTTGAAAGAAGATTGTTCCGCTAATTCCATCATGTTAAATATGTTGTGTATTCACTGGTGGTTATCATTGTGGAATTCAAGGATGAGCGATCGTTTAAAAAAAAAAAAAACAATAACAAAAATTTTATTTCAGTTCATTAGGCTTACAACTGCCTTCAATGTATTCTAAATACAATCTAATTTTTCTTTGCATTATAAGACGCCATCTGGTGGCATTCCGCGACAATCATAACCTATAATATCATTTGTTTATTTATTGACGAAATGTTGATTTAATTATGGTATATCTGTTTCGTATCATTCACTAATGGTTATTATACAGATAATATTTTTAGATATTAACAAAATACCTAATATAATTATGGAATATCTGATTTGTACTAATGCACTTGTCATATACTAATTGTTAAAATAATCATAATATTTATTTGTTGTTGTGTATTAAAAAAATATGTTTGGAATTTCTACATTCATTAAACGATTTTTTAAAAAAATATTTTGTTATCATTAAATTTCCTACATTTATCATATCATACATATTAAGTAATAGATAAATAATCAGTCGCGTTTTATTTATTTTGACAAAAGATAATATTTCATGTTAATTTTCTTTGATATACAAAAAACTGAACACTTTTGCACTCATCAAAACTTCTCACACCACATAAATTTCCGAATAAGAAAGAAGAAAATAAGCAGAGCTTCTTTAAGTATTACATATTTATAGTGTGTTTTCCTTAATCAAATCGTTGAATAAAAAAAATTCATATTAAACGATATTTTAACTTGTAAATCGCTAAGTTCTTACAGCAAAGTAAGTCACACTGATAAAAAATGACTATTTCCCCCAAAATAATCAAGCAAAATTGATAGAAAGGAGAATTTTCCTCGAACTGAGAAGCTATAAAAAGTAAAATATAAAACAAATAATGAAACGCGCCGTCATACAATCGTGGGAGAAATGACATCACGTTCAGAATGACGTTTTAGCTGACGTAAACTAGCAATAGTATTAAATTGCATTGTCAATGAAAATCTCATGACAAGGTAGATTTTAGCTGAGCATACGAAACGCTGCAAACGGAAACCTTATAATTATGTAGATTTAAGATGATTTTCACCTTAGAACTAGCTTTATTCAAGGTTTTTTTTTTCGCTTGACAACCTCGTTTTAAGGCTATTATGTAGAAGGTTGTTATCCAAGGTTTCGGATTAAGGTAATGTGCGTAGAATAGAGCAGATTGTCGTAGACCTCGTTTTAAGGTTAGAAGGTTTACACGTAAACCGTGTAAAACCCCTTTTTAGGTTTACATGGAAAGGTTTTTGTTGAGTGAAAAAAAACTTATATTGCTATCTGGGTTTAAAATAAAAACTGAATAAAAACATACTTCAAACTTCCAAAGCAGTTGGGAAAAAAGGCTCTGCGCCCTGAAACTCTCTTATAGCTAAAGTAAACATGCGGTCGCGAAATCGCTAATTCAACTGAAGCAGGCAAAAAATATTCGAGTTAGCAAGAGTTTCAGAGCGCATGCGTAACAAATAAACAAATAAGAAAAGATTTCTCCTCATAAGTGATTGTTCGATTATTCAACTACGGCTGAACATACCGCCGCCCTTGAAGTAACTAACTTCAACAATTAAGGGGGTAGGTGCACGCAGAAGAAATCCTATCTCGATAATGTTAAAATTACCCAATTTTCATGTACCTTTATAAAAAAACTATTGAACATTTTTAATTAATTTTTTTTCTATTCATTATATGCATTCTTCTACACACTTAAACCAGAGCTTTTGTAATTTGGAGTTTTCTTTATTTTTTAAAAAAATAAAATCCACATTCATACAGGATTTTCTTAACAATTTTGAAAATTTTACTACATATGGCAATCACAAAATATAAGTTGATGTATATAATCAAAATTCCCTTGGTTAAAATGTTTATATATACATGGAGAAACAGTGTGTAAAATTTAATCACATTAGGAGGAGTAGTTTTTGAGAAAAGGTACATTTTATGCTAAAAATCATGGTTTTGAGAAAAACATTTAGTAAAAAAAAGTTTAAACATTTAACTCCTGACATCAATTTATATTAGATTTTAAAAATATTCAACAAGAATGTATTTTGAGTAATATATATCTGGTATTTGAAAACTATCTTTTCTAGTTTTTTTAAAAAATTCAATTATCTGGTCTTAAATGAACACATTACAGGCAGTCGTTACAGTTCAAATGTAAGCAAGATATAACTTCACTTTGATACATCTTTACAAAAACCTATTTAACTTTTTATATTTTTTTCATGCAATAATTCTAACATTTTAACCAGATACTTTTAAATTTGAAGTTTTCATTAGAATTTTAAAAATTCAACGACATACAATATAAACACAAACATCATCACCTATTGTTATCCAAATAATGCCTGGAAAACTTTAGTTTTATGCTTTTGTTTTTGCAAGTTGAGCATAACATAGAATCATTCAAACAATTAGATAATAAATTCAAATTAATTATTTCATTTGCATGATTATTATTCAGAAATGATTCATAATCATTTACATGTTTATCCAGTTTGAATTTTGACGCCGATCCATTCAACTCAATGTTTGTAGATGAACACGCTGTTTTGCAATGAATACCAAACGCTTTCCTTTTTCTAAACACTCGTTGACCACTTCGCGGCATGTTTATAACTAAATAGTTAATAAATAATATAAATATGAATGTAAAAAATTCAAATTAATACGAAAATAATCTGAAAAAATTGCAGTTAGAAGAAGCAAATTTCAGAAAACAACAAAATTTTGAATTTCATGAAAAGAAGCAATCAATTCATCAATAAACTCATTTCACCTCAATTCTTTTCATAATTGTTGTTGCCAAACAAAATAAAATAATAAATTTAATTCTATTGGAGTTTAAAGCTGGCCTAAACTTATTTTCAAGGAAATGAGAAGAATCCAAGGTTAAGTTTCAGTTTGGGTGGGCGTGGCAGTTTCGGTTTGATAGCTTGTTTACTATTTTTAAAAAATTTTTAAAAATACTTCTAATTTGGATAGAATAAAAATTTAAACGCCGTTTTTTAAAGAAAGAACTGTATTTTAAGAATCTGTAAAAAAAGAAAAATGAATTTTTTTAGTGGATTTGCGTGCACTAATAAATTAAATTAAACAATTATGCAAGAAAATTAAACATATCACAATTTTCGAAACTTGCTCAAAAACATTGAAAACACTTCAGAGTATTATTTCCAAGAATTATTAGCAATATTAATAGAAAAATTATTTTCTTATTTGTTACGCATGCGCTCTGAAACTCTTGCTAACTCGAATATTTTTTGCCTGCTTCCAAAATACTGAAAGAGGATCGCAACTGGAGGTCTATAACCCACACAGATAAAGTATCCCATCATCTAGCCGACAAGAACATAAGTTGGCATTTCAACACTCCGTCAGCGCCTCACATGGGTGGCATCTGGGAAGCAGGTGTCAAATCCGTGAAATACCATCTACGCCGCATTCTGGGACACACTATACTTTCTTATGGAGAGTTTTACACCTTCTAGTGCAAATTGAAGCGTGCTTGAATTTGCACTAGAAGCGTGTAAAACTCTTCTATCTCGGAAGTAGTCAGGAAGGGATGTATAATCCCTCTCTGGCACTGATGTTAAGGATTGTCCTGTTAGAAAATGATCAGGAGTCAAAGGAACTAAATCGTTGGGATCACTTGAAATTGGTGCAATTGGTCTTGAGTTCAAGCACGCTTCCATTTGAACTAGAAGCGTGTAAAACTCTTCATAAGAAAGTATAGTGTGTCCCAGAATGCGGCGTAGATGGTATTTCACGGATTTGACACCTGCTTCCCAGATGCCACCCATGTGAGGCGCTGACGGAGTGTTGAAATGCCAACTTATGTTCTTGTCGGCTAGATGATGGGATACTTTATCTGTGTGGGTTATAGACCTCCAGTTGCGATCCTTTTTTAGTATTTTGGATGCACCTACAAAATTAGTACCACAGTCACTATAGAGATCAGTACACTGCCCACGTCTACCAATAAATCTCTTTAGAGCAGCAATGAATGTCTCTGAAGTCATATCACCCACTAGCTCCAGATGAATCTCGTAGCTCTTGTTATAAAGCACACGAAGAGTGCGATGTACCCTTTGTAGGTGGATCTACCTCTTCCTTTCGAAGCTTTTAGTGAAAATGGACCGGATTAGTCAACGCCATATTTTAGAAAGGCCTTGCATGGTAAAGTTCGATCTCTAGGTAGATCTCCCATAAGTTGTTCCATCGTTTGAGCTTTATGTCGGCAACAAATGGCGCATTTTCGAACGTGATGCCTTGAACATCCAGAGCTGCAATTATCCAATACTTTCGAATTAGCACTGAAAGCATCAATTGGGGACCTGCATGCAAATACCCGAGAAGAATTTCAGACAGTATCAAATCTGTTAACTTGTGGTGTTTGGGAAGTAAAATTGGATGCTTTTCAGTCTCTAATAGCTTACTGTGACATAGTCTGCCTCCTACCCGAAGAATTCCTTTCTCGTCTAAGAAAGGATTTAGAGGGGCTATTTTTGATCTGCAACTAAGATTTTTATGTTTAATCAAGGTTGCAATTTCATCTTGAAATGCATCTTTCTGCGCTTGACGAATGAGGTGAATCAAGGCTGATTCTAATTCCTGAGCTGTTAAAAAGCCATATTTTCTTGAACTACCAGGGTGAGCATTAGAAGCAAAACGTTTGCAGTAGGCTAATACTCTCTTCAGTTTGGACAAACTTGAGTATTTGGCAAACGGAAAGATGTTTGTGTTCTCTGGTAGGATAGTGTGATGAATTTTCACCGGTTTTACTTCACTTAGTGTTTCCTCAGTCAAATCATTAACTGAAGAACTTGTGTCGATATTGGATAAATCTGGACCTGTCCACCACAGACGATGACAGTTCAAGTCAATAGGATTGATTCCCCTGGTAGCACAATCTGCAGGATTTTGTTCGCCTTTGACGTGATGCCATTGTGCTTGGGGAATTATATCTTGGATCTTGCTGACCCTATTGGCGACAAACCTTTTCTATCGACTAGGATCACTATTTATCCAAGCTAAGATAATTTTTGAATCTGTCCAGCTGTGAATGATTGGTGATTTCCAGCACCTGTTTCCAGAAATGGATTCCAGCATCTGCTGTATAGTACGAGCTAAAAGTAATGATCCACATAGCTCCAGTCGCGGCAGGGAAATCAGCTTCAACGGCGCTACTTTAGTTTTAGCTACCAATAATCTTGTCATCGAATTCCCCAGGTTGTCACTAGTTCGTAAGTAAACTACTCTGGCATAGGCTTTCTCCGATGCATCACAAAATCCAAGAACTTAAACTTTTATGGAGCTCTTCAGCACTATGCATCTTGGAATTCGGATGTTCTTGAAATCTTTAAGTTTCGAGAGCAATGCCAACCAATCCCGTTGAATCGTGGTCAGCAAAGTTTCATCCCAGTCTAGATTGTTTCTCCATAGCTCTTGCATTAGGATTTTTCCTTTAACTGTTACTGGTGACAACCAACCAAGTGGATCAAAAATTTTAGATAGTTCATATAAGAGTTGTCGTTTCGTAACTGATGCAGATAAATGCTCAATCACGTTGAATGAAAAGCAATCAGAAGATGGTTGTCATTGAAGACCAAGCGTCTTTATTGAGTCATCAATATCAATACGCCGAGGTGGGCTTATGTCTTCGATTGGAGGGTCTATTGCTTGAATTATCTTTGGTGAATTTGATGACCAGTTCTTCAGTTCTAAGCAACCCCTTTTCAAATGAGATATAATTTCTTGTGCAAGCTGAAACCCTTTAGTTTCACTATCCGCACCACTCATTAAATCATCGACGTAGAAATCTCGTTGAACAATTAAAGCAGCACATGGAAAGTCCTTAGCTTCGTCGAGGGCAAGTTGCTTCAAACACCTTGTAGCTTGATATGAAGCTGAGGCTGTACCGTATGTTACGGTTCGTAACCTCCAGTCTTGAATTGGATCTGACGATGAATCCCTCCAAACAATTCTTTGATAGTCCCTATCCATATCTTCGACATTGAATTGTCTGTACATTTTTACGATGACTGCCACAATAGCTACTTTGTGGATGCGAAATCTAAGAAATATGTCAGCAAGAGTATCCTGCACTACAGGTACGACCAGTAATTTATCATTTAAAGATATTCCGTTTGAAGACTTAGTCGATGCGTCAAAAACCACTCGGAATTTTGTAGCGCTAGCTTCACATTTCGTAACAGCATGATGTGGCAAATCAAAGGTCTTGTGAATAGGGTTTAATAGTTCTTCTGGAGGTACCAATTCCATATGATCTAAGGTCATATACTCCCACATGAAAGTTTTGTATGCTCTGTCTAGATCAGGGTTGTATTTCAATTTTTTCTCTACGCGTTTCAAACGTTGAATGGCAAACTCTCTAGAGGCTCCCAATTCAGGACTTGATCTTTTAAATGGTAATCGAACAACAAATCTTCCTTCTGTATTTCTAGTCGTAGTTTCTTGGAAGATTTCTTCGCAATACTTTTCAGATTCACTAAGAAATTTGTTACATGGAATATGGTCAAGCTCCCAAAAGGTTTGCAAATTCTTGTCGATATCCCAGCAAGCAACGTGCAAATTTCTCACTTTCCTTGTAGAGGCAAAACTCATTTTTTCTGTGACCACCCATCCGAATACAGTTCGGAAGGCAGCAATATCAACCTTAGCTGGTTTATGTTTTTCACTAAGAAAAACATTAGGAATTGCATCTGCTCCTAATAGCACGTCTATCTAGTTTGGCTGATAGAAATTTGGATCAGCAAGTTGAAATCCTTTGAAGTAGGTAAACTCGTTAAAGTCAAGCTTGTGTTGCGGCAAACTACTTGTTACCTTCGAAAGAACTAACGTGGATATAGTTAAATAAAAGTTCGGATCCAGTCTCGAGCCAATTGTAACATTTACAAAGTTTTCAACTTTAGTCATGGGTTTTCACTGATAAACCTGACAAAGATATATTTGCGTTCATTTTTTTAAACGCAAACGTTGAACTAATTCTTGATCACGATTCAGATCCAGTCTATAAGTGCTCGGCAATCAACACTATTTCCAGAAGAATCAAAAAACCTAACTATGGCAGTTGGAAGGATGCTACAATCAAATTTCTCGCTTGTTGAATAATGAGCAAAAGATTTTATTTCAGAATTTTCAACAGACGCTAAGTTCGAATCCTCAACTTCTTCATGCAACAAACTATGATGCTTTCCTAAGCAAAAGTTGCAGTGTTTGCTTTTGCAATTCACTACAATATGTCCGAATTTCAAACAATTAAAACGAAGTTTTCTTTCAAAAAACGAAATTCTTTCTTTCTTGAACTGATTTAGCAAGAAACTTTTCACATCTATAGATATTATGTGACCCATCGCAGAATAAGCAACATTCCAATTTGCTTGGCGAAATTTGAGTTTTGAAAATCTTCGCCTTTTCAACTCTCACTTTCGGTTTTTGAAGCAGCATGCTTGTCGATTTAAGTGCGCGTGCCCTCATTTCTAAGAAAGACCGAAATTCTTCAAAGGTCGACATCTTTTCTTTCGTCTGTGATTATTCCCATTCTTTTAATGAAACGTTATCAATTTTCCTTCTTAATGAATAAACCAAGATTGAATCCCAATTATCAACCGGTTGGTTTAAAATTCGTAAATTCTTTAAGCATTATGTTGATAAATCCAGAAGTTTCCTTAAACCTTTAGCGGACTCCATTTGCAAACTAGGTTACGTAAATAACTTATCTACATGACAATCAACTAAGTCTACTTCACTGTGATACCTATTAGTAAGTGCTTTCCACGCTTTTTCAAAGTTTGCGTCTGAAACTTGTATAGAGTTGAATAACGATAGTGCTTCGCCTTTAACTGATAATTTTAGATATTGCAATCTTTAAGAATTTGATAATAACTCATTATTGCTGTACCGTTTTTCGGTTGGGTATTGAAAAAGAAGTAATTTAAAAAAAGGTTAATTAAAAAAAATTGAATGATAAAAATTACATTATTAAAGAAAGTGGCACGTGATCAAAAAAAACATTGAAGTGGTAGTCGAATCCTGGTCAAACATTTTACAGAAAACTTAAATCAAGAAAAACATACCTTTGGTTTGAATAAAAAATCTGTAAGAAATAATCCTTAGATACATAAAAATAGTTTTGAAAATAGTCAAAATCAACACTGACAAATTCTTTATTTAGGAAGATTTTTCAAGAACTCTATTTTTTTTTTTTTTTTTTTTTTTACGGACAATCACACAATTGTGAGGCACAACATCTTAATCTTAAACATATTGGGTGAAACGTTACCACAGCATCAAGAAGAATGAACAAAACAAAACTGAGCGGTTGATATCATAGCAATGAGATGTAGAAAAACTGGAGTGTGTGGCACTGACACCGCCGGTAAATCCCCTATTCTGCTAAATCTTACATCAGTTACGGCAGGAATCATTTTGGCTTCATTTTAACTTTTGTCGAACAAAAAAAACACAAGGTTGGGAGTTATTTAAATGGGACACATCTTGCAAAATTTTTGGAGAATCGTAAAGACTTTAGAAAGTCGCAGAAAACATCAAGTTGCATCGGGGATGTCCCAATGCCGACAAGGAGTACGCCATCCAAAAGTATAACCCGTCCCTCAAAGACCAATCATTGGGGGTCTTGGGGAGAAAATATAAGGGGGGGGGGAGAAAATATAAACTCCGTTAAGCGGAGTAAGTGCTTTCGCCGAAAAATAGAAATCGAATGCCCTGAGCTTCTCTGCGCTCAGATATTTATACACCATCTTTAAAGTTGAAATACAAATATTTTAGAAAGTTAAAATTAAATTTCCTAAATTTTCGAGTTGAGAAGTTACATCAATATTTATTTAAAAGTTTTATTCCCACTTTCTGATTGAAAGGGAAGAGTTAAGATCACACATACTTTGAGTCCCTCGTAGACATTACAGATGCCGACAAACAGGTGTCATTCCAAGAAAAAAAAGGGCTGAAAGGGAAAGGAATGTTCTTGAAAAGGAGGGGTTGGAAAGAATGGGAAAGGGATTTTCCGGGGGATAATGTCCTAATAGCACTAAGGCCTTAAAGGGATGAGAAGAAATCGGATCAACAAATTTAAAGATTTGTATCAGGAATTAACAAAAAATTAGAAAATTAAATTAAACGTGTGATTCGATGTCACAATTGCGTACAGTAGCGGAAAATAAATCACGAAATGATATCCAAGAAAAAAAATCACCTGAGAAAGTAGGAAGCTTTCAAAGGTAGCTAAGTCCAGCTTTGGAAGATTGATGTAAGCCTTTGGAGTTTCAGCTACAACCGAAGTTTGAGATTGTGCGTTCGTCAAATTACTATTTTCGGTCAAATTACTATTTCGTTTCTTTAAAGACAATTCAAAACTATCTAATTTATTCAGTAAGTCGAAAAGCTCAGTTTCGTAATCTGAATAATTTTCCTCATCGCAAGCAACTAAGATGTCTTTGAAAAGATTCGAAACTTCCAAATTGAGTTCACTTATTTGACGTAAACAAATATCTGAATGTTCAAGGTTAAGTTCAGTATCTTGCAACAAGTCAGAGATAGAATTAGTTACGCTAGTAACTTTACTTTTAACTACTCTTTTCAGCTTAAGTAGCTCTTCTAATAATTTTGGTATATTGAAAACTCATGAAAAGTAATTCAAAGCCCTAACTTAAAATTTAATTTCGATGGCTCCGATCTTGACGGACCAGATGTGGGGGAATACTAACTTGAATTAAATTGAGCCATCGAATAATGAACTAAATACTAAATTTCCAAATTAGACTATTTATTAAAATCTTTAAAATAAAAACTGAATAAAAAACATACTTCAAACTTCCAAAGTAGTTGGGAAAAAAGACTATGCGCCCTGAAACTCTCTTATAGCCAAAGTAAACATGCGGTCGCGAAATCGCTAACTCAACTGAAGCATGCAAAAAATATTTGAGTTAGCAAGAGTTTCAGAGCGCATGCGTAACAAATAAACAAATAAGAAAAGATTTCTCCTCATAAATGATTGTTCGATTATTCAACTACGGCTGAACATACTTGGTATTTTGCGGATAAAAATTTAATTTTTCTATTAAGAACTTTTTTTTTATCCGAAATGTCTTTTGTTGATAAGGTATTTAAACACTATAAATAATACACCGATAACAATTTCTGACCGTATTTCAGGTAATGACATGGCTGATTCTGCGGCCCGATCTGCAACGACTCCATTAACACTCTCAGTCCCCATTTTTGACATGAAAAATTATATACGACATTTTACTATGTCTTTGTGGCAACAGCATTGGGATTTACAAATTGAGAACAAACTGCATACTATTAAATCCAGTTTAGAGCCTTGGCCTGTGTTGCAATTGCGCGCAGCAGATGTCAAGCTCACCCGCCTACGCATAGGACATACTCGGCTGACTCATCTACATTTGCTGTTCGGAGAACCGCCTCCTCGATGCGATAACTGTAACGTTTTACTTTCAATTCATCATATTTTAATCACTTGCCCATGTTTTAACCAACATCGCCTTACCTTTTTTGGGAGCACTATTTTATGTATAAAAGACTTGTTAGATAAAAATCACCATCCTAACATCTTTGCATTTTTACGCGCTATTGGAATTTTAAGTTGTATATAATTGTTTTATACCTTTTACCATTTTAGTAAATTTATCATGAAATTTTATTGATTTTAATGTATGTAACATTATAACATTGTTTTAGAATTTTCACCATCGTATCTGATTTTATACATGCGCTTTACTTTACCTTTTAATCTGTTTTTTAAAACCGTGTGTTTGGCGCAGCATGTCCTTTTCTGGACCTTGTGCCACTAAACCCTACATTCAATTCAATTCAACAATTTCTGACCATTTTGCGGATTATTCATTCGACAATACCTGATAGTCATGTGACCTTGCAGTATAATCGAGAGTTTTCATCTTAAAAATATTACAATTCTTCCAGATCATTATGTAGATAGGTTGTGCAAGCATTAAAAGAAGCGTACCAAGTCAGGTTGTGAAGATGAAAGTGTTCTTCAAAATCCCTGTGAAAAAAGCAATTAACAAAGCCAATAGTTGGTCTTAAATAATCAAACCAAATCTTACTGCCAATCTGACTCGAAGAGGATAGGCAAGATTTTTTATTTTAAAAGCGACATTGAAAAGCCGACTCAATGTTCATCTAATTTTAAAGCCAAAATCAACTGTGAAAACTAGCCTTGATGGAACATGAAAAGTCATGGACTAGTAGTAAAGAATCTCATATAAAAAATATCATCAGAAACGTGAAAACAAATTGATGGAAAAAAACAATTTCTGTACTTGAATGATATCTGCGCGCAAAGCATTACACAGATTGTTTTAGTCTTGTAATGTTCCTGCAATTTTATTTATATATGTTTATTTAATTTATAAGCGAAGTAAATTGCTTCATTTAGATAGAAAATGGTGAATATTAAAAAAAAAGGAAATGCTGTTCTAAAGCACTCTAATTTAACAGATCTAAAGTTTCGAAATAAAATAAGTCTTAGTTGGGTTCTATCTTTATTTAATTCAACTATAAATTTCCAATTTTAAAAATAAAGAAGATTAAAAACCCAACGAATTTTTGAAGGAACTTGTAGAGAAAGCTCATTAGTAAGATGTTTTTCCGAAAGATGATAAGCGTGTCATCCCCTCACTTATTTTTAGACACATTTTGTGTCGTCGCTCCCTCCATATTTTAGGCAGATTTAAGGATGAATACATGTTATATAGGAAAGATTTCTCATCTAAAAAGTCCTTACCACATTCTTTGTTTCTATTGAATAAAAAGGTAAAATACATTTAAATTATAGAATAACAATAAAGTTCGCAAATACAGTTTAAACGTTCTAAAATACAAAAATACGAAAGCTACCCCATGATAACATTAAACTGCATAAAAAACGAATTAAAATGATTTAGAGGGGAAACTTAACTTAAACTAACTATTCAATAAACTATTCGAGCGATTTAGTTCAAATTATGTTAATTAAAATGACTTATTTTAAGTTTATATCAAAATTATTATATTTCAAAATTATTATTTTTTCGATTATTTAAAATTAAAAAATAAAACAAAATAATGAAAAATTATTTTTTTATAGAATTATCTTTGGATAACAAGTTTTATATGTTTAAAATACAGTCCCTGCCAAATTATTAGGCGCATTATGAGATTCAATGTAAAATTTTAATTATCAGGTGATACTATACAGCTTTATTGCTTTTCGCGGCTGAACTTGCACTTGTTCGCTTTCGGGTACTAAATGGTTAAATTAGGCGATATATAATATAAAATCGACTATTTGATAAATTAGTCGAAATATTATATAAATATAGAATATTTATTGTATCAGGTATTATATAATTATATTGTAGTAATTAGATCAATTATTAGACGCACTGTAGTTTTTTAATAATTACGTGTTCAGCGCGAGTTTATATGCAATACTTTTATATTTAAACATATATGTAATGGGTTTTTACAGAGGAGATTTTAATATACTTTATATTTTATTTTTAACGTATTGCATTACAACGTTAACCAATTGATACACGAACGTAAACAAGTGCAAACCGGTCTCAGCCACGTGAAAACAGTAAAGCAGTATAGTATAACATGATAATTAAAATTCTTAATAGAATCTTATTGTCCGACTAATAATTTGGACTATAGTTCCCAAAATACAAAAAAAAGGTGTTAAAGAATCCAAATCCTGTGAATCAAAAATTCAATTTTGCAAACAAAGAAGACCTCTTTAATTTTAGAATATACGTTTCCAAGTTTTGGAACTTAAAATATCATTTGCCCATGTTAATTATTAAGCTAAAACCGAGGAACCATTTAGATTTTTACATGATGGGATTAGTGTGCATTTACCAAAAATACAACAATGTTTACATATAGATATTTCAATAACAAAAATACAAGATTGCGTTCTTTTAAAATGCCAGTCACAGATTTATTTGGAAAGAGAATAAAATGATTTGTGACTTAATAAGTTTAGCTACTGGATGATAAGAAAACCCTCTTATCCCCTTTGAGAAGGGTCGGTGCACTGCTCTACCCTTGTGATCATCCCTTCAAATTTAATCATGTAGTATAACATTTTCAGATAAAATCTTGGTCTCGCCAATAATGTTCGCCAGAAGAATGTGTGCAGTGCGTGGGGGGAGATAAATGAATTTGTGTTTCTCCATCTTTGGGTCGATTTTCGCTTAAATGTAATTTTTTTTTTTTTACTTCTATAGTTTTAAAATACAAATTATATTTAAACCGCGAAAAATTTATTTTGTTTGTTCATCTTAAGGAGACAAGGGGCCTTCAAAGTGTTTAAAAATCAGTCTAAATTTTGATTAGACCGATGCGATTTTCTCAAGAATAGAGGTTAAAAAGTTTAAAAAAAATATGTATGCCCCCTTGTCGCCTTAAGTTGGTTAAAAAGTAAAAATTCGGGATGCAATACTTGCTCTACCAGCAGACACGAAATATTAAATTTTAATTAAATTGGCAAACCGTACTTTAAAGCGTTTGCATTTTAGCAAATTTTAAAACTATTTTAACCCATTACCGTTCATCGAGTGAAAAGTTTATAAGGTGAACACTTACCAGTAGCCACGGTCGGCAAAAATTGCGGGTTTTTTAAAATAAAAATCACAAAATTATATATTCAATTCAAGTCAGAATTTTTTAAATTTACCATCCAAAGCTTCTAATTAAAGATTTTACTAATTTAAATAATATAACTAAATTAGTTAATATTTCTTACTAAAAAAGTATTATATATTATTATATAATACTTTTATAAAGTATTATATATTATTACACTGAGTTAAAAAAAATCATAGTTCTATTTTTCCAGCTTAACTTGCTAATGATTGTTAAAAATTGGGAGACAATTAGTCTACTAGATATCTATAGAAGAGTAAATTGGTTAAAATCAGAAAACATTGCTGAAAAAAATTTATGTCACTCTGGATTGAGCAAGTCTTCATACACGCTAATTACATATTTAATAAGATTTAAAAGCAATGTATTTGAATTAGCAAAAAATAAATGGGTTTAATTGAAACAAGCCTTTAGCGTGAAAATTATTTCAAACATATTTAATGGAAAATTACAATTTAAAAGTTTCATGCCACACTTATTAACGTTTAGTCTATTTTGAAACATAACAATTTACACGCGTATCACTTTCGTTATTTTTTAGGAAAAAAAACCTCATTATCAATAAATTCTTATTAAACGAATAGTTTCATTAAATATAATTATAATTTCCATTGTATGAAAATTTTTTATATTTGGAGTAATAATTTTTTGTCAAACAATAATTTTTATTATCAGTCTGTTTAAACTACGATTTGATTGTTAAAATCGATTTTTTTATTTTTTATAAAATCATTATTGATTTAAATCAATACATTTTGAATGAACGGTATAATATAGTAATTTCAATGCATACACCCCTTTTATAACTTCTTAATAAAAAAAAAAAAAATAGCTCCTTTAAAAACCTTCATCATCAACGACATCAGACTCTTAAAAAATCTCACCTTTAAGAATGTATTTATTAATTATATTGTATAAAAATACTTTACACTTGAATTAATTAGGGGGAACCATAAGCAAATCACCATGTATTATTGGCTCCGATAAATGGTTAATTAATTGTGGTAATTAACTCTACTGGTATTATGGCAATATTGTAGGTACTATACTGAATTTTGGTAATAAGTTTTTTATGGTCCATCGAAAGTGATAATTACTTGATTGTGGCTATTATGAGATGGGCTAGAGCAGCTACATCATGGCAAATTATACTGATTTCATTTAATTTTTATTTTCATTAGATGAACATTTAAAAAAGTTTCATACTTCATCTAATAGAGTAAAGCTATCGGCAAGAGATATAAGTTTTAAAAAATGGTGTCAGTAGATGTCGTTTAGTTTTGCGCTTGATTTTGCGGTGTTGATTAGAGCTGTGGAGTCGACTGTTGAAAGGTTCGAATCCGATTCGATTCTGGACTTTTCCATAAACTTTTCTCAGGTTCTAATCAATTAAAATTTCCACTAAATTCCAGGAAAGAATTAATTGTTACGAAATCATATTTTATAATTTTTCATAATGTAACTTAATACTATTTAACTAATTTGATTGGTATTTATGTTTCTAGTTTTCTAGTACTAATATGAAACCTTTTTTCTATCTAAGTAACACAACGTTCGCAAATAATAAGTTCACCCATTCTTTCCTTTTAAAATTTATATTTCAGTACATTTATAAAATTCAATTACTCATAATAATAATAATAATGTAATGATAAATGCAATACTCTCAGTAAATACATTATATTCTAGTTGCAAATCTAATCCTGAATGCAATATCTCATTTTTAATCCCGGCATAACTTGGCATAATGTATTTCGATATATCATTCTTAGCCAGGTAGAAGCTTATTTCCAAGATAGTGCTTGATTTGCAGCCCTCACACGTCAATGAGAAGAGGGACCTAACTAGACGCACAGCTAACTAGAAGCGCCATCCACTTACTGTTAGTTAGTGGGGGTTATAATTGAGGTAATTACTAAGCGAAGACCACCCTTTAAAACTTTTACAATGAGAAAATTTAAAACTAATCTCATGCGTTTTCACATCATTTGTTAAATATTTCTCGAAATACCACTGTTGGAGCGATGTAGATTTTTTTAATTTTGAATACAAGTTGGTGAGATGCTTCTATATATATTTATTTAAACAATAGTTAGTTGTTTAAATGTGTATGCATGTTTTTAGTTATGTTATAAGGATCTTTCAAGTCTCTGTAAACTTTATTAAATAATTTTGTAATGTATATATTCTCTCCGCTTTGGTTCTTTTAATCCGCGTTCCTATTCTCTCTGTACTACACGTTTCTTTATTTTTGGTCATGAACATCCTAAATTATTTTATATTGACTCTTATGTGTATCTTATTTTACTCTAATTATAAATATTTGTATTCTATGTTCTTTGTTCAACATCACTTTGTTGCCCTTTTTTTTGGTCTTAAAATTTTTTTTACAGTATTTCTTGTATGTATGATGTATAATTAAAATAAAAACTCACTATCAATTAAACGTTAACGCTCAATCTTGATTATAAGTTGAACCGCCATTTTAACCTCCATTACCGTAACTTTTACAGTAATCATTTTAATCCTTCTAAAATGAAAATGCCAAACATACTTATTTTATCAAAACAAAGTACAATTTTATTATTTTTTTTAAAAATTTAAGGCTCTACCTCTGGAATCAGTAGTATAAGAAATTAAGAACTATTTTGATTAATGCAGTTTTGATAATCTTCTTGAAATTAAAATGAGGATCCTTTTTGTACAAACACAATAATACAGATTTTGTTTTATTGATGTATAATTAATCTAGAAAAGAAAAATGAGGTATCTTTTCTGATCATTTTTAGGGATTTCAACTTTAATACTTATTTTCAAATATTACAACAATTTAGTATTTCCATTTTACGGTCATCAAAATGACAAATAAAAACAGAGTTCATGTTAAATAACACGTTTTCTTTATTAAAAGCTCTCATAGACGTTTTGAATTATGATATACGTTGACGTCATGCCACAAATAGTTTATTAGACTAATAAATACATTGCCATAAATAGTGTGACGTAACAGATTTAAAACAAATCTGTTATCTCCTTTAAAATATGACTCTGCAACTTAAACATTATAATTATACAATTCAATACCTGGTCTTGATTATTAAAACTAATGATAACATTTTAAAATTGGAGACTTACCATTGGTAGTTGGTGGTACAAGTTTATCGTAATTATTTGGAACAATATCTTCAAATTTTAAAGGAGCTGTATTGTTGCCTTGACAAAAACCACTGAAAAGTAAAAACGTTTTAATAATTTATTCATATTGTATAAGGCCATACGTATGCTTTACACTGTAGTTCATAATTATAAGGACAAGTATTAATTTCAAATATGCCAGTAATAATTCAAACAATAGTTAATTCTTCTAAAGCACATATAAAATTTTAATGTATTTAAAATAAAATTACATCTAATTAAATGAAAGACACGACATGAAATATCTGGTAGACAAAATTTAAAATGTTTAAAAATAGTTCCTTTCTTTTTGAAGATGGCATCCTGTTTGGTTTACTTTTTACATGCATCATAAACAGAGTTTTCTATTTATGTATGCAAACGTTTGCATTCTAAACAGGTGAATTCGGTAGTCAATTGAAAACCTCTATTTTGAAACCTTAGATATGTCTTGCTAGAATTTTATATTTTTTGGAATCAGACCGTTGTTCCAGGAATTCCACCCTCAAAATATAATCCCCTAAAAATAACTCTTCGTGTCTAAAATCGTCAGCTCAGTCTTAATTAATGTTTAATATAGTGAAATTACTTAAAATAAAAGCTCTTGCTTGAATTTATTTCAAATCGTAGAAACAGTTTGTAAAATTTGGGACATAAATTAAAAGATAAATTTATGCTGAATGTTTTGAAAAATAACTAAAAATTTTAATCAGTAAATTATTAGTGAATGTAAAAAAATATAATTGAACAAACCCATTTTTTCCTGTATAAACTTCCTTCTCTAGCAAAATAAAAGAATGGCGTAGTATGAAACTAATAAGTGTTTTTAATTATCAAATTTAAAGGAAAAGAATACTTACAACAATTAATAACAATTAATTGTTCTCTTGATAATTCCGTTAATTAATAATTCCCATAAAAACAATTAATGAAACAATTAATGTCACATTTATATCAAAACTATGAATTTTGTGAGTTTACTGCTTTAGAACTGACCCTGAAAAGCAACGAAAATAACAATATATACTTAGTAACTAAGTTTTATAAAGAATACTAACTAAGTATTTGTTAAAAAAAATATTTTTATTCAACAGAATTTATCACTAACTAGATTGAGTGCAAGTTTAAAGTTCTATACCCAGATAACACCGTTACCAGATTGCAATAAAAATGCGACAGTCACAAAGACTCATTTGGGAAATCATGTGTGGTTACTATGTCGGGTGTTTGGTGACGTCACATTTTGATGTTACCCAAACACGGAGGTCGTCAAAGTGACGAAATTTAGTGTCGCAGTGACGCTACCAGGTGACGAAAATGTGACTTATTGACATCTCAACTTAGTCACGTCAAAATGAAATTACGTTTGTGACGTCAGGGTCACTGTCGCATATTTCCCAAGTAGTACAAAAATGTTGCTAGATATTAAATTAATTTTGTTCGACATTGTGAACACCGAAGAATCTGGAAAGCATTTTAGACATTCAGGTGACAATATACGCGATTTCATAAAAAGTTATCAATTTATTCCATAAGAAGCTAATTTAGTGATAAAATTCTAGAAAAAATGTTTAAAGAGCCAAAATAGGTCAAATTTGCTTAAAAAGCCAAAAAATCAGAATTAAATACCGTAATTACAATATTTATTTCACAATGTTCCCGTGCCTCTTGGTTTATAAACTGAGAGCTAAATTCGTTCGTAAACTTGGCTGGACTGTTGCCGGTAATAGCGTTGTTCTATGAGACATGGATATAAATTGGAAAAATTCATAAGATTCACCCTATGAAAACAAATCCTGGTCACGGCACCAAAAATATATCGTATAGTTATGATTCAAATAGTTAGGAATAAAAATCATTACATTTTAATTTAAGGGATTAAATGAATGGAAAAAACATAAAAATCGATCGTATTAAAAAAAAACAGTTCAAATGTTACCCGATCCTTCGTTCCAGAAAGATCTCCTGGTTTTTCTGGTCGGTGCTGTAACAGTGAATCATTAAGGGCACGCAGTTCGAAATCACAAACAAACTTTGCTTTATTTTCTTATATCTGATTGATCTTACTGGTTCATTGATGATGCTGGCTCCGGAACATGGTGTTGAATCATTATAATGGAAACTTTGGGTGAAATCTTAAAGTTTTTAGACGAAGAACCTTTTTCTCTTAATAAAGATGAATTTCAGTTTACCGCTCTTAGAGAGTCAAAACATCAGAATCGTGCCGCTTCGACAACATAGCCGTTGAAATGTCGCCAAATCATTGGCGACACGTGCCAACGTCCAAGCCTCATTGGGTGATCTTTAAATTAATATGATGTGAATATACCTTGAAGTTATTTGATGAGATATTAACGTAAGGGTTTTTCCATAATTTGCTTCTTCTGAAAAGGGATGATCGCTATAATTTTGAGCAGGAAGGCAAGCGCCTTGAAATTATTAAAAACGATAGCTACCTACTATCACACCGTGGCTTCCTCAACTAACGCCAAGAAGGCACGCGGAAAGGAGCAAATCGCTACTCGGTTAAAGTTAAGGTCAAAATAATCGATAAGAAAAAATTAATCTATCAAGTTAAATGAGTGGAAGGCTATTGTGGTTAAAAGAATGAAAACTGAAAAAACTATTGATGAGTAAATTTGACGCACGTGTGATGTAGCAACATCACAATTACTTGCTGCAAATTTTTTGAAGATGTTTACATTATTTTAACATCGTTGATTTGTTCAGAAAACTATTTAACTATCAATAACTATAAAAATACTCGCATACACATTTAATAATTTAAATATTTTGTATATTTAATCACTTTTTAATTTAGTCCATGGTGTAGGTACATCATGGACTAACATTTTGTACTATATAACATCGTGATATATAGTACAAAATTTTCAGGCTCTTTTAATGTTGTTTTATTTCGGATTGAATTTTTTAAAAAAAAATTGGCAATATTATTTTTGATATTAAAAAAATATTTTTTTATGTTTCATCACAAATTTATAATGAAATGCTGAGTTACAAAGTAAAAAAAGCTATTTCTTATTTCAAGTTGCTTGTAAAAAGTTTTATTTATTTATTTATTCTTCTATTCATGTACAGTCCGCAAAAAAAAAAAAAAAAAAAAAAAAAAAAAAAACGAAACACCCTGAATAACTTTCGTTCTAATGATTGGATTTTCACAAACTAAGTGTCAATCTTAATGGTTCCAGGGGGTGACCTCAAATATGCTAATTAATTAGTGCCAACTATTAATTAAGTTACGAAATCAGACACAAAAACGTACTTTCTCTGCATAAACATATATATTTTTTTTTACATATTTGGATTCCTTATCTTCAAAATATAGGGGGTAGCCGCAATCTGGGAAATGTGGTCCCCATAGTTTGGTCAGGAGAGCGATCCAAAGTTCGTACCCCTTAATGTTAATTTCACTTTTTACGTTTTTAGTCATATTTTTAAAATTAATTAAGCAATTCAAAGAAAATTGCCCCCAATCACAAAACTCATTTACCAAAAGATAATTTCATGAAAAAAATAATTTTTAGTAATTATTTATTATTTTTTATTATTTAATTAAATTGAGGATGAAACAATTTTGAATTATAAGGTATGAATTTTTTTATACCATATCAATCTACATATTTTTTAATTGAAAAATCTAAAGTTTTAACTGTTTTTATTTATTAGAAGCTGAGAAAAATTAAAATTAATTATTTTTAACAAAATAATTTGGCGACAATATAAAAATAATTAAATGGGGCGATTAATATTAAAATGTGACAAACTTGCGAGGAACTTGACTTCGCGCGCGTAGCGTAAAATTTCATTAATATTTTTTTCGCTATTAATCGTTTGCCAATCTTTTTATTTTTATTTTTTTAAAACTATAAAATACGATGTTTCTTTTTTAGTCGTCTAAAAATTTATTTGCAGTTTAGTAAAGAAATTTGAATAAAACATTTTGAATAAAAACACTTTATTCAACTAATGTCTAGTTTTATAAAAGCGTGCTTCTGATAGAAAATGATTATACACCAGATTGTGCTTACTTAATGTGATTATTTTTTATTTTTTGATCTTGTTTTTCAATAACTGGAACAATGTCAATAATATACATATGTATGCATAGATTTGGAATAATATATTTATAAATTTCTTGAATTTTATTAATATTTTATTTTTATTAATATTTTATAAATATTAATAAAAATACGTAGTCAGCAATTTTAATGATCTTAAAACTTCTTTACATCTTATATATCGCATTAATCTTAAAATAAAGTTGTAAATTATCTGTCTGCGCTTGTTTCGCAGAATTATTTTTCTAATTTTTTACTAATTAAATTTTAACCCAAAATCTTATTTTTTGTGCTACCATCTATACTATTTTCCAATAATATACTAATCAATCGTTTTAGTATTTTAATTTATGTTTTCCTTTAAAAAAAAATTACTTTTTAAATTAATGCTAAGTTCTTTTTGAAAGAAAACTTAGAATCATTGCCAGCTATCTGAGAATTAAATCTTGTTAAGAAATTAAAAATATTCTACTGATCACACACAATATCATTCGATGCAGAACAGCTGACTATTTACTAAGAATACTATTGTTTACGAAAAATGAAGATAAATTATTAATTTTCTTTTTTTTATTGTTTATTATTTATTTGAGTAATGAAAGTAAATGCGCATGTGAGCACAGCAAAAACATACAACATATTGTTTTTGTTTTTTTTGAATGAACAAAAAAACTATGGACATAAAATTTTATTTTAACGTTCAAAGTTATTCTTGCCCGCTAACTTAAAGAAAGTTACCCTTTTCTTTTAAAAAGTTGAAAATATCGGCTTAAAAAGTTGTTTATATTATTTCTCACCTTTTGCACAGTTCAAACAAATATTGCTATATCAGGAAAATGTTTGATATGCCTTGTTTCGTTAAACAACTACTGAAATAAAAAAAGGAAAAAGATTCGAAAAACGTGCTATTTTTAGAATCATCATCTCAAAAATGGTTCTTTTTCTAACATTAGGATTTTTTCTACTTAAATAACCTATAATAATAGTTTTAATACACGTTTGGAAGAAATAAGGAATGCAAATTTAGATCTAATATTTCGTAATAAAGGAAACAAGAATATTAATAATTCATTGATAATTGTTTCATTGCACCGAAGTAGTTAATTCTTTTCGAAACAATCGACCTTGCAACTATTTAACTTTGACTCTTTGAAATAGGGGTCATTTCATGCATGTCATTCGACTTTAAAATTTCAAATATAAAATGCAAAAATTACAAGAATACGTAAGCTGGCTTTAATTAATAATAAAAAACGGAAAAAATCATCGGCAAAAGAAGTTATCCCATGAAAAGAATGTCAGAGTTAAAAACTGTAACAAGTGTTACTCTTGTTTAATTTGGGGTATTATAAATCTAAATTTTCTTTTCCTTTTATTTCTTAAATTATATTTTTGATAAACTAACGAAATGAGTATGCAAATAATATCCATTCGTTTTACTAGAAACCAAGTCTGCTTAGTATCATTCGGAAATCATATGAAAACAAATTCTTGAGCTCAGGTGTAGAGTAGTAGGATATTTCATGCATGATCAGTAGTTTCAGGAGTAAACTCTTATATTAGAAGGCAGCTAACTTCTTTAAAAATTCTAATTCGGAAAAATAATTGTTATTTTACAAATGTTATAAAGCAATTTTTTAAATGGTTATTTATATAATTTTCACATTGGCCATTAGTTTTCCGTTGATAAAGCAAAAACGAAGAACCTAGTAAGCAGACAAAAACTAAATCATTATGAATTATTATCTTTCAACTTTTTTTTTAATTCTCTAACCTTGCTATTTAAACTCTATGATCCGCTGTAATATGTTTTTCTTTGAGTCAAAATATTGGCATTTTTTATATTTTTTACAATTTACATACATCAACATACTTCAAGAAATAAACATTTGTAAAAATTTGAACTCATTTTTTCAAAGAGCGAATCTCTAACAATACTTCGACGAATCATAAAAAAATAATTTAGCACAATTTCTGAGTTAGTTTATCCTATAAATACTCATCCCCCCCTCAATTTAAAATTCGATGATAAAATTGATTAGTTTTTGTAAAAAGAAACTGCTTGCAAAGCAACTGAAATAAAAGAACTGATAAGAAAGAATACATAAAAGTTTGCTATACTACACTAAATAAATTATTTATATTAAATAATCAAAATATAAATTTACAAAATATTTATTTGTTTTATATAATTTTTACATTTAAAAAGGAGAAACTTTATGGCATTCAGCTAATTTATGCTTACAATATTTGCAATGTTCAAAATGCTTAAAAGGTATCCACTTAAATCCTATAGGAAGGAATTCAAACATTTTGATTCTATTTATAGTTTTCTATTAATTAAGCCACAGAATTTAACCAAAGAATGTCACTGACTTATTGATCA